>KB664054.1:2025154-2073886 GCA_000349025.1 Anopheles minimus | reverse complement strand
CCACGGAATAAAACGAGTCGTAATAAACGAGGACCGAGGAACAGAAAGGGGCTAAAGAAGTGAGTAGAAGTTTAGAAATTAAAAATGCAATTACGATGAAAATATAGTTTCAGAACCGTGAACGCTAGGAAGGAGAAATCGCGGTTGACTAGAAATAAACCCAACAGCAATAAAAGAATTTTTCCTAAAATGTCTTTTACCTTCCAGGGCATCTCCTAGGAGGTTTTTAAATCGCATAAGATTTATCAACCAGTTCTGCACCACAAATCGACCATACCAGTGAGGTATCGTTTCTGCTCCCGTCAACCATCAAGTGCCGGCAATAAAATTTCCCCACGCCGTGTTTGTGTGTGCATTTTTCCGAGGTTCGAATATTTCACCATTTGCGCTCGGGAAAACGATCACTTAAGTCAATCGTATTTCATATCTGGCCGATCTTTACCGGTGCCCCAGTGTAAGGCAGCTAATCGACCGTGGAGTGAACGTATATAATGGTTTTCTTCTTCTTTTTCTTCTTATTCCCCGTGTTGGGTATTTGCGATTTGGAGCAGCATTTTACGACTCAAAATTGAAAGATTTACGACACGGGCAGCACGTACTGCTCGCATACGTCTTTGATGAGAAATTTCCAACACCGTGCACCGATTGTGTGTGTGTGTGTGTTGGGGGGTTATTTTTTTAAGGTCAATTCCAGTAAGATTATGGAAGCACTTCCACTTGTCACTGTTGGATAGGGGAGGTTTTTCTTTTCTTTTCATTCTTTTTTGCTTCTCGCACACGGTTGCATGCAGATTGGCCGGAAAATCGACTCCATCTGCTGATTTGTTGCAGGTTCGGAACAAGGTTGTATGCATGGATGGGTGTGTGTGTGTGTGTGTGTGTGTGTGTGTGTGTAACTCGTTTTTTGTTCTTAAAATTCACTGCCCTGTCCGGTTAATAATAACTCCCTCGCGGGATCGTAAATCTATTCCGTCATGCCGGGCTCTGGTGCTTCACGCTCAAGTGGTACGGATGAGCGGGCCTGTTAAGCGAAGAGGATTTTCCTTCGCTCAAGTACACGACACTGGATAGGAGGACGTACAACGATACTTTGCATGCCGGTCGGTGCTCATCAAAATCTGCCGCACCGATCGAAACCGTTTTTACAGGCGATTTTAACTTCCCGCGGTTGCAGACGGTGGGATTATCTTAAATTGTATCATTTTACAGACCCGCACGGGGAATGCTCATCATGCACGTACACGGCAGTTAGCTGAAAGATACCGAAGGGTCTTTTGACATTGACCAGAGTGCACACGGCCATTTCACAACTTTAATCGCTCGTACTTCGGTATCCGATTGTGCAGGGGCGGTAATTAAAAATCGATCCAGCTAAGGTCAAGGCGTGAGTGACATCGTGCGATGCGCTGATTTAACACGTGCATACCGTGTGGTCGCTCTATGTAGAGTCAGATTTCACGATCACGGCTATGACGAAGCGAACGAACAGGCAACACAGCCCCGTTAAACACAAAGCAAATAAACATCGCGCGGTAGAAAAGTGGCTGCCAAAATAAACACATTGGAAATAATTTCGTACGAAATTACGTTGGTGGAATGGGGAACGTTGGAATGGAAATTTCGAGAAGTAACACACACACACAAAAAATCATGAAGAACAACTGAAACCGCCCACCTGAGAAACGGGACTACCGGGCGACCCAGAAGGGTAACAAATTCGAAAAAGGCCACCCTGTTGACAATTCGTCAGCAGTGAAAGTTTTAAAACCGTTCGTCATAGTCCGATTTACCGGGGAAGTCAGATTTGGGGTCGAAATCACAATCGCACTAACCGCACAAAAAAAAAATTAAAAACCCACCCCAAAATCGTAAGGGAGGGTAAACGAAGGTGGAGGGGTGTTTTACAGATGGGAACAAATAATACCGAACAATCGGTAACAATTTTCCCGATAAGGTTTTGTTGCCAATATATACTTTTTTTTTTGTTCGACTTTATTTCCTTCCTTTTCATGACTGTAAAAGAGAAAGGGATGGGGAAGCGGGTAGGTAAGGGAAGAAAACTTTTTATTTACATCGACCGATCGGGGCTGATCGGCAAAATAGGAATAAATCCCAGTTGGGGAACGCGTGAGGAACTTTGGGTGTCCGCCTTTTTTTTTGGTGGAAAGCAACAAAACGGAAATTTAAATTGTGATTCACGCTGACACACTTACAAGTATGTGTGCGGGACTAGGATGGATTTTTTTTGTTGGTCTCCTTTTTAGGGATTGGTGTGAAGGAATTTTATTCATTTTCTCTAATTCCCTACTCCAGCCAGAATGGTCGGAAACGGTCACCAGATCAATGAATGGTCGCATGGATGACATAGAAGCGTAAAGGAAAGGGAAAGGGTGGGAATGGAAACGAACAACAACAAACCACTACTAAGCTGTTAGCGAAAACCCCCGTCCAATTGACATTTCGACACACACACACACACAAACTCACCGACACTCAAACCGCTGGGTCGGTAAATAACTCACGTAAAATAACAAATTCCCAATGGGCCCACTGTACGGCCCCGGTTGCCTACATTTAGGCGCTTTCTCAAGGGACCGGACGCAAGAACCAAACTCAGCCGCTGTTTTTCTTTCCGTTCTTCTTCGCCGGGGGTGAGGTAGAGGGGGGGGGGGGTGAGGGGGAGGTCCTGCCCTCTCCGGGACGCCATTGCGGTCACCATTTTGGAACATGGGGTTCGATGTGCAACCGTCCGTCCAGCCGCAGAATAAAATCACTCCTCCCATCAAACGATCAGGAAGACTCATATCATACTCTTTCCCTCTCTAACTTTCACAGAAGGTGCTGGTGTCCTTCTGATTGCTTCCCGGGCGTCACATCCTGGCGTTGTGCCTTGCACTACCAATCTCGCCACTTCATCATGTTCGATGCGTTGGCGTGAAGCTAACATCTTTCACTTCATTTTGAATGTTGTTTTTCCAGCGGGCCACTTCTGGAACGGACCAAACGGCAAATAGCCCCGGCCTGGCACACGTGTGTGTGTGTGTGTGTGTGTGTGTGTGTGTGTGTATTTGTGTTTTATGTACGCAAAATGTGAATGAGTGGTCGCGTGAGCAGGCCTCCAAATGGTAGCAAGCGAATGTAAAGCCCGGTTAGGCTGGGATTAGCTTTTCACGTAAATTGAAAAACTTTTCCATCGACTTTCGGGAGGGCTCGGTGCTGTTGCTACTGCTGCTGCGACCGCTATCGACTGTTTGTGCCACCTCCCATCAACCTCTTCACCTCCCTCCATCCGCCCCATTCACACCCCTCAACGGACACTGACCACCGGTAAGCATAAATTAGACTTTGTCTGGTCATTGAAGTTCTTGTGTAATGTGCTTTTTTTTCTCCTTCCTCTTCTGTTTTGGTCGCTGTTTTTCGCTCACTTTTATTTCGCGCACCCACCCAGCATCAGCATCAGTTGGCTAACGGTGCTGTCGGGAAGGTGGACGAACTTTCATCAATTTTCCGCCCGTCGAATATTTTCACTTCACACGGCAAAAGGGAACCGATTCTCGGTGATGTTCTTTTCTTGCTTTGGTTTTTTTTTTTGGGAGGCGAGTGGTGCCAGTTTTCGAGCATTTTCTTCAGCTATACTTTCCCTCCCTTTAGGGGTGTTGTTCCACATGTCCCGTCTCCTTCGGGATGTTGTTTCTAGATGTAAAGAGGAACGTGGCGTTTGAGGAATGGGAAAGACTAGCACACACACAAAAAATATACATATATTTTCCAGTCAAGATCTTACGCAGGAGAGTGTGAAGTAAAGAGAGAGAGAGAGAGAGAGAGAGAGAGAGAGAGAGAGAGAGAGAGCGAGGGAGGGATGATGGGGTGGACAGTTAGAGACAGGGTGCGCTGGTGTTGTTTTTTGCCACCAAATCCTCCGAGAGGAACAAATATTATTTCTCTCGGGTGTTTGCCTTGCGGGGGCCCTTTCACCCCATCGAAGATGCCTTTTCTTTTCAATCATGCTGATATAAGCCCCCCCCCCCTCGCTCCCCCATCCAACCCCTAACCACACCCCATAGAGAAAAAGCGCTCGTTTTTCCACCCAAGCACAGCAGTTTCTTTGGTTTTTTTTTTCCACTTCTCCATCTGTATGTGCACCCCCATCACACACCCCACATTGGTGGGACAGTTTTCTTCGGTGAGGTTATCTTTGGTCCCTCCAAGGATACTTTTTTTCTTTTGGTTTTTGGTATTATTTTTGCATTTCAATGCCTTGCCTAGCATGTGCACGCTCGTGTTTCGCGCACGGGTAAGGCTGTTGTCTTTTTTTCTACTTCCTCCTTTATCCACCACGGAACAGTGCCGAAAGTGATGCTTATGCTTGTATTTTCTTTTCTCTTTCACTTTCTGTTTTTCTCAGTCCGGTCCGGGCCTAGTGGCCCCTCAAGCGTGGATGATTTAAAATGCAGCCGAAGCGAAGAAATCGATCGGGGGTTCGGTAGAATTTTCCGGTGATTGGCGGGGTGATCGGATACCGGAGGGGGGGGGGGGTGCGGAGAGCATTCCCGGCAAAACAGTCGGACGTCGGCACCACGGTGATGGGAAAGTGTCGAAAGTGGTGAAAGAAATATTTACAAAATAAGTGAAGAACAACATGGCTTTGATCGTATCGGCAACGCCACGGGCATGAGCATGTTTTTTCAGGCGGTGCTACTAAACCATCCGCTGTATTGTTGTGCATCTCGTGCGCCGGGCGAAGAAAATCCTGCATCTGTTTAACATTCTGCAAAACAGTTCGATTCTATCGGATGTTAAGCATCACTAAAAATATTCTTATCTCGGTAAAAGCAAAAACAGCCGGCGGAATGATGCTGTGAATTGCATAATTTTAGGCGTTACTACATTGCTTTTGCACAGTGTTTCTCAATGTTGGAAATATTTGATGGGCGTCCACCGGTTTCTATAAATAAATATTCTGTTAATAATAATAATTATTATTTCTCACACTTAAGTCATTCTTTCTAGGGGTATTTTTCTTTGGAAATTATTCGCAAGATTAAAAATGCCTCACTCGGTACATCACTGCCTACCAGTAGGTAGGTGTAGTAGGCGAAAAGATTCTTCTGACGCATATTTACGTACCGGTCGGTAACATTCCAGCATGTCTTGCTTGCTTGGCTCCATGCTGGGTGCACAAATATTCCGCTCAAACTGTTGGTTTAGGCCATGGTCCAAAATGTCAGCTGTCAGCAAACATTGACGGTAATTTTATGACTTTTCAGAAATTATCATGCATTGCAGGCTGAGTGTAAACAGCATCCAAAAGCGTTTGTACAAACAGCTTCTAAACAACACGAAACCGATGACGGCAAGCACGTAAATTGCTTGCAATTATCGGGTCGATTGCGTATTACTGTGGTTAGAAATAAAAGCGTTATAGAGTAAGTTGATAAACAGCGTACTCGGAACAGTTTTTCACGTGTGGTTCTGCGAAACCATTAGCAAGGAATGTCGCACCAGAACGTCAGGGTGACAGGTACAATATGGGAAATGATGCCCTTACCGAATTGCGTTTTACTTCAACAGCATGGTCTGGGAATGGGGAAGAATTTTGTTGGGATTCTACCCCGAATAACGAGCACGGGTCCCCCACTATCGCACACATCTGGTTGCTGCTGATTTGATTGAGGTGTCGACACATTAATGGCACACAAATTGCGATACACATGCATGTCCAAGACACATACACACACACGCACATTAAATCAATCACTGCTCAATGGTTCGGAACAACATTAGCAACCGTCAACGATTTCGGGGCTTATGGGAAAAAAGAAAGTTCTTTCTGCATGATTTTATCATTATGTGTCGTTTTTTTTTTCTTTTCGCTTCTCTTCCTTCCTAACATACCGGCAGATCGGACAGGAATGATAAAAATTTGCATACATTTTGTGACCATTTTTCCTTACCTTGTCACATTTGGCGAAAATTCCAACCATCCCCAAAAACATGTCAGCACCGTGTCGGAGCGCAAAGATTGATAGCGTCGTTCGTTCGTTTGATTTTCTTTTTCTTTTTTTTGGTGCCTCATTTCTTGGGGAAAAGAAAATTTCCTACGTGTCTTTTTTTTCCTTTCTCGCTCCCTCATTACTTGCACGCAGATAAATTGATAAACCGGGCAACGATTTCGATGATTTGATTAGCGTAGGCGTATGTGTTTCTTCTTTTTTTTCCCCCCGTTGCTCTCTATTTGAAACCACCAAAATGGGGATTTTTTTTCTTCTCTCTTGGCTGTATAAACCCAACCCGGACGGAAAACCACATTAACTCAATCGCAATCGAATTGCCGCAGATCGGTTCCCGCGAATAAGATGGCAGCGTGCGTGTGAGTTTTTTTTTTGTGGAAGATGGTTGGTTATTTTGGGAAGCTAGAAGTGGTCGCCCTTCACCGTATTTTCTTTTCCACGGATGAGTTTCCACCGTAAGGGGTGGCGGGGAAAGAGCAGGGAAGTGCTGATGTGCCCTTTGCCCCAGTCGTCTGATCGGGGAACAGGTACAATCGTTTCCATTCATAGCGCACGTTCATCCACCGGCAGATGAACCGTATGTGTTGCGAAGCAGCGTGCTGTGTTTTCTCGGGAAAAGAACACACACACACACCGATGTACAGCAACTCCGAAGAAACTCATCCGACCCCATCTGTGCACAGCTGGAATGAAATGTGATAGCGCAATTCAGCGAAGCAACTGGCACCGGTATTGGGGCTGGTGCAGTTAAAGTATCCATCATCGGTCCGGTTTGGTGCGGACAGCACAACAGACAAGCGAGCACACCGTTCCGTTTGCCCCGAAGGGAGGCGGCGATGCTTATTTTAGACCAAAAAAAAAAAAAAAACCCTCCCCCGAACGGACGGAACAGATGGAGCAGTGCAAGCTCCAGCAGGCAGAACGGCAAACGGTTCCGCACGGGGGTTGATTTGCTTTCGCAACTATTTGTTCCCCGGGTCGCATCGCATGTGTGTGCGCGATCGTAACAAGGTGGAGGTGATTTTTGCTCCCCCTCAACCCCCCCCTTTTCCCTTCCTGCCCCGCACCATTCTCCACCACCAGGCTGGCGGTAATGGTGAGCGGAAGATGAAGGATGACAGTTGTTAGGGTTTTCGGCGGTACGATGTTTGTCATCTTCTCCACGGCAGTTCGGTGTTTCATGTCGGTTAGCTGTCGATGCAAATAGATAAACTGTTTATTGTTTACAATAACAGTTTTGCCCCACCATCAGGGAGAGGGAAAAACACAACATCTTTCAAGCGAACCCTGTTGGCGCATCGCTTAAAATTCCGAAACGTATATGAGTGCAGCGGCAAAGTGGCAGATAGGCCGTGTTCGTACTAAGAATTATTCTGTATACGACGGAAAAGAAAGCCCCAGGTTCCGCAGATTTTGGGTAATAAATGTTTTTAACTACCGTCGTTAAACGTTAATGCTGACAGTAGCAAATTGAAACATTAAATAGAATCTTGGCTACGGCACGATCGATCTGTAATCGACGCATTACTGTTTCAATATGTTCAAAGCGCACTTCTAATTTAACTCTACCCTAGCTAAACCCTTTTCACAGCACACGAGATCAATGAGTATTTTTGCATGGCTGAAAGGATCACCTTGCGTTTGAATAAAAGAATATTTTTTAACACAAAACCAACCATTTTGCGGAGATCCCAAGGTTAAGAATCTCGTCGAATTTATATAAATATGCCAACTTAACATCACAACCAACCAGCTTAGAGTCTCAGAAATAATACCGATATATTTAAAATGGATTATGGAATGGAATTATTCCACAGTTTACTGTATTCTTTAAGAGGTTTCATACTTGTTGTCCAATCGATTGATTCCTCGTTAATTTATTCGCATTTTCGTTTTATTTTCTATTATATAAATACATGTCCTTCACTAAAAGCCATTTCAAAACCTTTTTTTTCTTTTCAACTTAATTTATCTGCTTCAAGCAATTCGACACGTGCACCTAAAGCAAATAACTTAGTATCTGTAGCAACGCAGAAGGGTTTTCAAATGTACGAAGCGGCTACCCAATTTAGTAAGTGTGTAAATATTCACCTTTCTTCGATTGCGTACTTTGAAACTAAATTTTGTTTGTAAAAAACCAATATCTATTAACCTAACTCCTAAATGTATGCAATGTGGGTAGACAGTTTTCTTTTAACATTTTCCCGCTTGCATAACGATGGAAGGTGGAGGGGGCGGGGGAGGGAGAGGAGGTTATTATTTACGATGCAATAAATCTGACAATAGAGACTAAATTATGTTTTCCACACCAATCGTGATTGTTCGTGATTAGTCCGACACCGTTCGAAAGAAAATAAATTACCACCGATCTACCCGGGGTCCACTTGGCGAACGCTTACGTGCGTGTTTGTATTGGAAAATTGATTCACACCATTGTGGAGGGAGAGGGGGGAGGGAGGGTGGAGGAAAGAGGTTGCTTTTCTATCAGCAGGCAAGGTAGGGTTTTTTTTTCTTTATTCGCCAAGGTGTGAAAGCGAAACCTCACTTACAGGGTACGCCTCCATTGCGTTCGCGAGTACTTAAATCGATCCGAACCTTGCCTCTTATCCGCGCTGCTCCAACTCCACCACAACGCACAGAAGCAGAACCGGTGGCGGGAGGAGTTTTATTTTTCTCGTTGTAATGAGACATCAAGGGTTCGGTGGCAAAACTAATCCAACTGCCGGCGTCTGTCCGAGCCCGATAATTGCTGTCAAGTGAAATTCGCCTCACATTCCGAACAACCAGCGTCGGTAACTACTCTTTTACCGATTTCGACCTGCATCACATCCCAAGCAGCTGAGGCGAGATGTTCAAATAGAAAAAAAAATAAAATAATAAAAGTACGGGACGAATCGTTTTCCAACGCTTTTCTTCTAGTTTTGCCTTCCATCCTGTCACGCGCGCAGTGGGAAAGTTTTGCACCACTCAGGAAAATGAACGGATTGTGCCCGACACTTGCATTGCACCTGCCATCTACTCTCATCCCCCCTCCCCCCCCCCTTCTACATCTCTCTTCTCCCCCTTCATTTGCCTCCCTCTCATAGCAAATCCTAATTACCGTGCCGCTTAAAGCGCTGTGAAAATTGAATTTAATCACCTGAGCATTTAAAACCACTCGATCATGCAGTTTCCCGATGACGCTTTCCACCCCTTCTTCCATCTTTCTCCGGCTCCCCCCTCCCCTCCCCCCCTTCCCCGCAATGGGATTAGTATGAGGTTTTTCACTAATCTGACGTTAGTGGCAAGAGAAACGCTGAACACACAGCACCATTGAGAGAATGGTGTACGCGAAATAGGGTGGAAAAGTCGTTTTCCCTTAACGCTTTTCCACCCAACCCCCCCCCCCCCCCCGCACCACCTGTTCCAGCGCACGTGTAAGGGCAATAAATTTTTATTAGAAAATTATGCATCCCCAGGTGCTTCCTGGGTGCTAGCAAATGAGGAGTTCGTTTTGCCTCTATCACTACAACCAAGATTGGGCGCAGAACGTGTGTTTTTACGCTTCACTTGAAGAAAAAAAAAACCCGCGATCATCTGTGTGTAGGGCTGTTGGATGTAATCCTTTCCAACGCTTCCGGAGCCATCCCTGGGAGGCGCCATTTTTATCTGCATCTGTTCTTCACGCACCAGACTCTGGCACTCACTTACGCGTGGTTTTTCCGCCAATAAGAGGGGTACCAGTGCCTGCAGTGAGTCTAGAGGAGAATGTATTCTACAAACACACACACAGCCACTAACGTAAAATGCCCAAGGTACCCTTAACCCGGCTCGACAAATGCCGTCTGCCTTCCGATACTATCCCAAGGCTTTCGCCGGACGACTTCCGGGCGTGGTGTGCCTGATCTGCCCGGATCTAGTTGGCCCCGAACGCTTCCTTAGCCAGCCAGTATTACGTATTCGCCCCGCATCGCTAGCTGATGACGGAATTTGCTGCCACGAATCGATCGAATCCTTCCACCGAACCGTTGCCAGCAGAAGTTTCCACTTTTTTCTACCCGGCGCCATTCGCCCCGAGCGCTTTTTGATGTTTTGCCGGTTTGGGGTGAGCGACGGGCGGAATGGGAAGGTACGGCGGGTGTAGGTTAACCGCGGACCACGCGAACGGCAGCAGCACAACCTGGGCCGTTAAACTTACGGATTCCATCATGCAGAAGAAGAAGAAGCGGAGGTGAAGCAAAAAAAAAGCGCACGCGAGGTATAGAATTGAGAATTTATTGATTTTACACTCGCCCCGATCCTTAAGCGCTTAAAAGGTTAAGAGAGTGAGAGAGATCCTGCGGGATAGTACCGGGTGGGGGGATGGGGGTAAAACGGCGATTGAAAAACGGAGATTGACGCGGTCGATTGATGCGGTGTCCGGTGCGGTAAAAAGGATGCTTTAGCAGCGCTTAAATTCCGTCCATCGTATGAAATTGGAGCCTTCCCGGTTTTTTTTTTCACCCCTTAGGATCATCCAACGCTGAAAAGTTAAACATGGCTTTAAAGTTGCTGAAAAAACCGAGTCCAACTCTGTAGCACGTACAGAAAACGGAGATGCATCCCCGGGTATGTCGTTAAGTGCAAAAGCAGGTGACGTCAAGTACCATCTATCCACCTGCTTTTGGTTTAGCGTTTCTGTTCTGTTGCTCCCTTGCGCCACTTACGGGCGACTGGGCGCCTCCATTCCGTGCCAGGTGTCGGCCGGTTTGATTGTTCGTCCAGGGGGGGGGGGGGTTTGAGAGCGTTACTTATTACGCGCCACGACACTCCCGACCGTGCCAGCCGGCACTAAATTGGATCCTTCCGAGGCGGTGTTTATTGGCTCGGTTTGGAGTATTTACGCGTGCATCTCACCCGCCGCTTCAAAGCGAAGCCGTTCTAGAGGCGAATCTGACTCATCCCTTCCCTTCAAATTTCCCCCATTTTACACACGCCCCGCCTCGATTCAATTGTTTCGGTCGAGAGGCACGCTAGGATGACAATACGGAATGTGACATTATTGCAGGATGATATTAAGTGTGCCTGTCGTCACTGCTGGAGGGTTTTTGCGCAAACTGTCTGCCTCGACCGGTAGAGTCTGATGGGCTCCAGACACACACACTGGAAGCCAACAACATCATGAACCTACCTGTCGTCACCGGGCGGCTTCGAATCCTTCCGACAAAACGACCCCATCCACCGCTGCCAGCATAATGGGCAGAGTAATGTACTTTATACCCCTCCCCCCCTCCCTCTCCACCCTTCTTTCCACCTGCTCGGCAGTCCTCTTTGTTCTGGGGGCCAATTTTCCAAACGCCCAGTGGACGACTACCAGCATTTTCCCTGTGATCTCTGTATGTGCTTCAACTGTGCACCATTATGACTTTCAAGATTACCCCGTTCACACTCCAGGGAGAAAGCTAACAAGCTTCCGGTTGTCCGGCAAAACAAGAAAAGAAAAACACTGCATAAGTTTAGGCGAATTTACACACTACGCCACACACAAAATCGCTTTGCAAGGAAGTTTAATTCAATCCGAGTACTCTCCCCGAACGAAACAATTCCCCTGGAAGTTATGCTCTCCGCATGACATTGTTGGCTTATTAAGGGTTTTCTTCGAAATTTTTATTTTTAAAGAAATTCCTCTGGGTATTTACTGCCGAATGCTCTTCCGCACAGAATGGGCTTTACAGGGAGTGCAAAAAGGTTTAGAGAAAATTAAAAAACCTCCCTCCCTCTCGACATACATATCATGATGCATTTTAATGCACCTTCTCATGTCCTGTTGCAGCTATTGGAAGCAGGTCATTTCCATCGCTCAAAAACAATAGTTCCTTCCGTTCCGACCCCACTTACCCATTCAGCTGAGATCTGTTGGGAGTCGGCTTGCCGACCATTTATCGTTAGCTTCCTTCTACCGGTCGGGCATGGAAAGTTAGCATGTCAATTTATGTGTGTTCCCCTTCGTTAGTTCCGAACTTTCCCTAGCACCGGAACTGCCACACTCAGTTTTTTTTTGTTTCGTTTCGTGACCAGTGACGTCCTTCACAAGCCTTTGCTTGTCTGACTCGGCCTGTCTTACCCTTATCTTATTGAGCTGAAAGTCACTAGCGAAGGAGAGAACTCATCGTCTGGCATAAATATTCATCTTTTACAGCATTAATAAAATCAAAACAAGGAAATGCAAATGCGTTTGTATGTGTTTTGTGTGCGTGCGTGCTTTGTATCATTCTCCCTTCAGCTCTTATCCTCTTCATTCCACTTAAACGCCTCCCGGTGGTCTTGCGAAGCTTTACTTTATCATGCCACCATCCAGCGAACGAGTAAGAAAACGAGCAACGGCCGAAACAATACAGTAGCACAAGCAAAAAGAGAAAAAAGAAACACATTACGAGCAAACAGCTTCTGCAAGCATTCTGTTTAAAAATGTGACTTTTTTATGAACTGACTCGTTGCGATTTTTCCCTGTTCCCCCCCATCGCGAAGAACCATTCCTTCCCCTTACGCTTACGAGTTACAAAATAGAGCAGCAAAGGAAGTGCGATTTTCCACGCGGATAGCGATTGAGTGTGGCGCACACTGCGTGGCTTCCATTTTGCAAAGCAGTTAGTTCCAAAGCTAAACCCCTGCTCTCCATCAGGAGCGGAGGAAATGGATTCGAGTTTCCGATCTTCCATTTTTTTTCTGCCTTAGCTTCTTTTTTACTTCTAGGAACGCTACCGGACTTAGCATTATCCCGACGAGTGGAAGACAAACATTAAACCATTGCAAGCGGACGCCTGGTCGTTCACTGCAAAGCTGCAAAAACTGCAAAACCCGTGCAAAGTGTTCCAGTTGGTGTGGTATTGCATTCCGTCGCTACGAAACGACCTTTAACGATGGGTAGCTCCATGTTTTTTTTTTTTTTTCATTCACCATTGGCATTGGTTCTGGTCGTTCCAGTTCCGCCATCGGTGCATGCAAACATTGGATATGACAGTCGAAATTGAATTAAATTGACGTGAGCAAATAATATCATACCCTACACCAAACCGTACCGGTTCCGTGTCTGGTTTGCCCTCGCCGTATTTAGGAACGACCCCCACGACGCCATCACCCAGTTCAAACTGATCACTTTACACAATCCTTTCCATCAATAGCTACATATTATTATCTTCACGGTTTTGTTTTCCTTCGCCCCGTGTATTTGGTTAAATTCATCTCCTTCCAGAGGATGGCTTTCGGAGAAACACATCACCTAAAAAGAATGTGTGCCACCTGCTGTTGTTGATCTACCGCACAGGATCACCTTCAAGGACCCCCGAGCAAAACCGAAATAGGCGACATGTGTGTGTGTGCGTTTTTTTCAAAGATATTCCTCACATCCGGAAGAAGTAACGCGACGCGTATTTTCCTGGTGGGTGGTATAATCCCGCCCCATCTCCTTTTGAAACGCACACGCACAGAGACAAAGAGGCGGGAGGATTTTCCCACCAGAGGGCCAAGCCGGGCATCAGCAAGGCTTAGCTGGGGATGACAACAATGGACGACCGAAAGCTTCCACCGAGGGGGTGGTGTTGGGTGGCCAGGAGGCTTACGGATGCTGAAGGCACAAAACAAAACAAAAAACCGGAAGGCGTGCTATGCGTGCAGGATCAGCGGGATTTAGTGGGCGTCGAGTGGAGTCGGAAAGAACTTTTTGGCCTCTTTTACGCGTTGTTTGTGTTTTTTTTTCCTTCTTCACTTCCTGCAAACAGCAGTAGCTTGAAGGGCGGGGTGACTAATATCACCAGATTAGGACATTGTGCTGAGTTGGAGTGTGTGTGTGTGTGTTTCGCACGTGGATATATGTTCGCGTTGAATGTGCTTTATTGTTTCAGCGACCAGCCCGCGACACACGAGGAGGGAGAAAAACAAACCCGCCCGGTCTCATCATTTCAACACCCACTCAATGTAAACCACGATGGGAGAGGTGAGAAGGAACGCACAAAGTAACAGTAGACTCGCGCGCCTGTGTGTGTGTGTGTATGTTGTGGTTTTGTTTTTCTTACTGGCAAAAAAGCGCTTGCCTTGAACCACGCGTGAGTATTCGCGCGCTGCCTGGTATTGAATTTCCGAGCGAAGGATAAATTTACCTTTTCCGCACATTATGTGTCGGCCCGTCGGCGGGTAGCAGCCAAAGGGCGAAAAAGGGGTCGGGCATGGGCCCCGATTCCATTCCCAGTGAATGATTTCTCAACAATCAAACCATGCCGCCGGATATTAGCTTCCCCAGCAAGCACACTGCCAACCTCACACATCTCCAGGGAACGGAAGAAAAAAACACCAGAAGTTGAAAAACTGGGCAAGGGACATGCAGGTGCGTTGGGGCACTCGAACCTCGCGGGGAAGTCTTCAGTCAGGTGTGAGATATACGCATCAGCAGGATATCACGGAGCGGCGTACGTGTCGGTTTGCTCTCCCAGACATGCCCCACCCCCCACGTGTTTGCTTGTTTGCTCAACTCTCCCTGTGCCAGTGTGTGTGTTTCGCTTTCAATATTCGATCGTCCCAATGCCTTCAACATTCGCGGTACAGTACCACTAAAATCAACCTTTCTCACCAGCCCGCTTTCAAGTCACTGCCGACGAACCGCATCGAACAGCGTGGAAATTTACACCCCACAGTCTCACCCTCTCCCCATTCCCCAGTGTGTTCGTCCCAGTTCCAGGATGGGTTGATTCTCGATTTCCACGATAACTCCCCACAACTCACCGCAGTGCTCCAGCCACCGGCAAACAATACCACGGGAAGCGTGAGGCGGATACAGACGATTGTACGTATCAACAACATTTGGGCCCGTACGTCGTTTAGAGGTGTTAAAGATTACTCACACGCTGAGCCTGGGTGGTACAATATTTTTACTGAATAGGCTGGGATGGAGCAGGGTTATGTTTTTTTGGAAGGTTAGGGAAACATTATCTCTTATGAGGTTTGTTTCTTCTTCGGCTAATCTTCGACCGAAGATGCCTTGATTGGTTTGCTACAGCTAAAGATGACCCACTGGGAGGTCGAACTAAAGACTGCTGTTACACGAACATCACAGAAGAATTGTGTGCTAAAAAGACTCTCAGAGACTTACAGATATACTGCTGCAAAACAAAAAATCCTGAGGAACTCTACTTTACAGCGCTGGAGAGTGTATTTTGAGAATCGAGGAGTGATAACTTTAGGGATCTGTAATTTTGGTTTAACCAGAATTTAGCAAATATGCCTAAAAGATGTCTATTATCCTCTGGATATCTTATGAGATGTGACGTCACAGATTATACTCTCAGACGCATTCGAATGAAGATGCGGCTAGAAGTCTGTGAAATTATTTTTGAGGATGCCCCTGAAGTAAGGATGAAGTTCAGAGGACTCCTTAGAGATAGATTGAGACTCTTCTGAAATGTACATCAGGTGTTGTTTCGCACCTACCTGGCATTGGGGCAGCTCCACATGGCCCTCGGGCCGTTGCGCTTTCCATCCTAACAGTGGCGGTATGCAGACCAGCGCGGACATGATCCAGACGGCGGCAATCATGAAGGCGGCCCGGGCCGGTGTACGCGACTTGAGGTACTCGATCGCCTTCGTGATGCTCCAGTAGCGATCGAGCGAGATCAGGCACAGGTTCATGATGGACGAGGTGCAGAGCAGCACGTCCATTGCCGAGTGCACGTCGCACCACCAGTTCCCGAAGATCCAGTACCCCATCAGTTCGTTCGCGAGCGAGAACGGCATAATGACCAGGCCGAGAAAAAAGTCCGCCACCGCCAGTGACGCAATGAACCAGTTCTGGATGTTCTTGAGCGTCTTCTCCGTTGCGATCGCGATGATCACGAGCATGTTGCCGACTACGATGACTATCATAAGTATTGTCACGATAATTGATGCGATGATGATGTGTGGCAGCGTGTACCCGCTCGGGTACGCACCGTGCAGGATGGTGAGGTTTTCGCCCGGCCCAACACCGTTGCCGGTACCGCCGGTACCGGCGGATGCGCCCGCGGCTGCCGCGGCCGCCGCTGCCGCCGCTGCTAGCGAATCGTTAAACATGGCGGCACCGCCAATGGCCGCACCGACGCCACCACCGGCCCCTCCGTACGATCCGTTCGCTCCCACGATCGCGAGGAAGTCCTCCTGCGTGATGTTGCCCGGCGACGAGACGAAATCCATATCGCTACGACGCCCACCGCCCACTGCACATTCGCTCGAGGCCTCGTTTTTCCTCACCGTACACCTTCTGTTCCACCCCTCCGCCGCAGCAGGTCGGTTCTCAAAATGATCGGTCTCAGTTTCGTATCTACTGGTCCGCTCCTACTGAGCACCGGAATCGAAACACACGGACACACACAACGCACTGCTTCTCGAATATCTCTAGCACGTGCTGGTGCATGATGGTTCCCATCGGCAGCACACTCAATGTTCCTTCTCCACTACTCGACACGCACTATCGGCACGAACTTCGGAATTTCGAGCAGTTTGATGGGTACTAACAGGACTACTAACACTACTGTACCTGTCACGAACGGAAACGATCAGTATCGTCGATCGCTCTCGTACACATTAACACTACACTACACACAGACACACAGACACGTATATATTCCGAACCGAAACCGAAACGCAATCGTAACACGACAAGACCTCACAGCTTAGCTCTAGGACACACGCACCCACACGCACGTCGTGATTTTGGTTTTTCCTCTCTGTGTGTGTGTGTGTGTGCTTTTTGTTTTGTTCCGCGCCACCCGTTTGTCTGCCCCTACCCTACCCTGCCGTTGCGGGAAAGGATGTACGTGCACGCTTCCGGCTGGCGCTGGAGACACAATTTTACCCGTTTTTATCCGAAACTGCTGCTCGACGCACAAACTGCCTATATCGTTGCGAGCTGGTTGCGAGCCTGTATAGCTGACTGTGTGTAGTAGTTAGTGTATATATGTGTGTGTGTCTCTATGATTGATTGATTGTGGTGTTGTTCCTAGTAATCTAGGCGTTTTTTTTTGTGTGTGCAGTTTGACGTGTTGCTTACCAACTGTACTTATTACTTAACTTTTTTGTTTGTTTGTTGTTAAAATGATGTACACATGTCACACGGTTTTTTTTTGGAAGGGGGATATTTTGTGTTTTTTACTGCCTCCCTGTTCTACTTAGGGCAAGGTTCGGTTGATTTTGCTCTGCACGTACGCACACACACACGCACACAAACTGCACAGCAGTTGTTGCACAGCTGGGGCTCCACTAAAAGGCGGCCGTCTGCCGGGTCTCTTTGCCGCGATGCATTGTCTTGCATTGGAGCGTGAAGTCAACTTAACTCACTGGCCATCGTTCACGTTACGCGCCCGCGAACACTCACACTCCCCCCTCCCACATACACACGCACGCACACACACAAACAATCACACGGGACCGAGGTTTATCCGACCACCGTCCGGTTCGGCTTCGGGCCGATCGTAGCGTTTAGCCGAGCGTTTGGTCTCCTCGCCTGCGGCCGACGTGGGCTCGACGCTGCTGGACGGTAGCGCCACCGTGCGTGGCCCATCGCGTGCCCCGACCGTCCGTCCACCCTTTTTGCGTCGCCTGCGTCTGCGCACCGCCGTCTGCTGCTTATCGGTGCTTATCGTGTCGGCTGGTCGGGCCTCGGCTGGCCACAGCCACCGGCACCACCCGTCTGTGTTTTGCACTCGCCGCACAACGCTACCAACGCTGGTAGCCGGAATGATGCCCGTCGCTGGAACCGCTCGCTCTGCCTAGGAATCTGTCGGAATAGATGCGGAAAGCAAAAAAGCGGGGGAAATGCATTAGTTGGAATTGTGGAGAGTGCCAGCACCTGACGTGGAACTTCAACGATCTTTGGAGCCCAAAGAAATGATTATATGAGACAACTACCATTCAAACCACACATCTTGAAAGTTCATTAGGGTTGTGACGCTCAAGTCTACACGATTGAATTCTGAAGCACAAAAAAACGGAAGGGTAAATGCTCTGCATCTCAAGGTTTCAAAGTTCCAAACTGCTTGAAGGCTTCCAGAGAAATAAGACATACTATATAAATCATGTAGACGTAGATCTGTCTCAAAATTCCGTAATGCTGAGACACTCAAGTGCTCTACATACACTTCTGGGACACATAAGGAACGAAACGAAGAGCTCTTGAAGAGTTCAAGAATTCCTGATGATAAAGAATTCTTGAAGAATGATAATTCCTTCAGGTATTCTTAGGAGTGACTAAGTGACCGAGGAGATGACTATTCTGTTGAGGGGGAATTTAAACCACAGAACCCAAAAAAGGGATCTTTAGGATAATTTTGCTAAGAGACCAGCTGTTAGCCTAATTCATCTGGGAAGGGACGTTAAGCATTGAGTTTTCCAATGATTTATAAATAAGTATGACTTAAGTGATTTAAAAAAATCTTATTTTGTTATTTAGCTTTTCATCTTTTGTTTTCTAGGCAAGTCAATATTTGAATGAGTTCTACTGAAGAAAACCAAATTTATTCAATCCTACACAACGGATAACATTGCCAACGGTCTGGCCAAATGACCTGTTTTCCACTGTTTGCCGACCACTCATCACGCCTGCCCAGTCAAACATAATTTTGATCGATTGTTAATTGTTTGAAATGATTCGTAGAACTTTCTTGACATAATCTACCTCCATCCCCCTCCCCCCGCCCCCCCCCTCCCCACCCGTTCTTCCAGCAGCAACCAATTAATAGCAATGCCTCTTGAACTGCAAACAACTTAATTCACTTTTCCACCCATCAACGAAACGAACAATCAACATCAGCACCGCACAATGATGGCGGGGTGCGCTCCATTTCCCAAGCGGGCGGTACCGGTGGGGTCGGTGCGGATGACGTTGAAATGCAATCGCGTGCAGCTGATGCGCAACGCAAGGCCATACCCCGGCGCACCGGCATCGGAACGGTTGCATGCGTAACCGTGGACGGCCCACGCGCGTACGCTAATAGTCTGCTGGTTGCAATAAACGCTAAGCCTTTGCCTTTCTGCCGATTGCGGTCGAAACAAACATTCATCATCTGGTTGCCGCTGAACGGGTTTTTTTTTGTTGCTGTTTGCAGCTTGTACACACAGTAACAGCATAACCCCTACTTTATTTCATCCGCTTAACCCCTTGCACAGCAGTTTTAATTGCTTGCGTGAACGAGAAGCGGTGTGCGCATTTTCCACGTTATGCATCGGAAAATCTCACAAGATCGATACATTCTACATAGGACGGTGGATGACGGTCAGCTCGGAAGACGTTTGGGGTACGTTAAATTTATAGCAAAAGTCATACAGCTGTAGCCACGGGTTGTAGCTGAGCGCTCTAATACCTCCCCAGAAGTCGTTCAAAATCACCAAACTCCAAACCAAAGTCTCATAATTTCCTTTTCACAGCTATCCACGTGGGCATTATCGTACGGTAGCTTGTAATAAATTTTCATATTTTATGGACAACAACGGCCAGCTTATTTAGGTTTCCCCGCCCACCAAACCATCCCTCTCCATCACGCTCTTCTATACATACTTTTTTTTTATTTTAAATGGTTCCTATTTTTCCAAGTCTTCCAAAACTGCCAGGTTTTACTTCGTAAAAGTTTTTTTTTGCCACCGAAACCATCCGACAAAAAAAACGGTGGAAATCTTTGCTGCCTGCAGTTCGCTTTATGCCTTTTTATTGCTTAAAATAATGTTCATACACGTGCGGTGCACGCTTCGGTTGCCGTCCCGATCCGGTGCGGGGAATCCTTTCCGCCCAAAAGGATGGGAAAAAGAAAAAAAAAACACATTCACACGCCTGGGGGATGGATTTTGGTACAGGAGACTCGTTTTTTTTTGCTTCTTCTTAAAGTTCAATCCCCACGAGAGGGAAGGTGATTGGAAACGTTGAAGTAAAAACATCGTTTCCATCCACACATGTGGAGTTTTGGGGATTGTGCTCACACACACACATTTCTTCCCTTCTTCCGGCTATCTTTCATACCTTTCGTACTCTCCCTCACACACACACACACGGGCGCGCGCGATACATTTCCTTCACTAACTCGAATCGAATCAATCATCTTAAAAGCTTTCTCCTAAACTGTAACCCAGGAATATGTGGCTGACAGGAAGGAAGGTTACAATATTTATCAATCAGCTCAATCTAGCGTGTTAAGGGAGCGAGGGCGTAAATGTGCACTACGGGGTGGATGGGGGAAAGGGTAGTGAGTCAAATCCTCTGGAAAGCCCCCGTGATGGGGAGTTGTTGGTCACATTTGCTTGCAATGGTGTGGAGTGGCGCTGGAAGGTCCAAAAACTGCCAAAACTGATGGAATGTTGTGTTTCTTGGATGTTGCTGCAGTTATCGCAATGGGTATATCCACTTCCATGTATTATTTTACCAGCGGAAGAGTTGGTGGCCAATAAACCAGACTTCAGAAAATGTGGATAATTTAAAAGCTTGTAAAGCTTATTAAAAAGTACAAAAAGAAATTCCGTCCAGATGGTGGATAATGTCTAGAATGTCCAGAGAGCTGATAATCGTAATGACTTAACGTAGAATAGAAGAATTGTAGGACCATTCCCAGATATTGAATCGTTCACTCCATTAGAACTCTGTATACTCTGAAGCTGACAATCAGTAGATATTCCGAGAGTTTCTGGTCCAATCGAAAAGTAGTCCAATAATTGGATTACTAAAGATTATTTTATCAGACTAAATGAGAAATCTCCATTAAAAATAAGTTACGAGGTATTTCTCGATAATTGTGATACATCAATATAAGCAGGGAAGTAATTCGAATGTATTTCCAAGTTATAAAGTGCATCCCATTACAGTGTTAAAATGCACAAGAAAAACATTTTTCCTCCCACATAGTCTGTACATAGTTAAAAATATGCGAAATATAAAAACAAACGCACACACATTCAGAATCGATCGCAATTTTGAATCATTCTTGTTCGTTCCCGTTAAAGGAAATCATCGCTCGTTAAGGGAAGCAGACAAAACAAACAACCATCGTTTTTTTTCGTTTTTTTCGTTCCTTCTACCCGATCTCCGGGCATCGTTCGCATCCACGCAACAAACAACAACATGGGAGCAGAAAAAAAACAGAAACAAATGGGAAAGAATAGAAACAAAAAAAAACAGCAGGCGGATGCCATCTCCGTTATCAAGATCCGGGCGTACGGGGGAATGGCGATAACGATGCGTGGGCCGCGAACCGGGCGGGTTTTGGCCGGAAGGAAAGTCAAGTCACAAAATCCATTGTGATGGTTTGCGCGTTCCTTGTCTGGCGGGAAGAAGCGTAAAGAGAAAAAAAAACGACGGAAACGAAAGCATGTGCAAAGGCAATTCATTACTGGCATTTTTCACTGCTACTGATTTTCTTGACTTTCCTCTCCCTCCCTCTCACAGCTTCCTCGTGAAAACCGTCCCCATACCGCCATCGTATTTCATTTCTTATATCGCTTTCGTTTAACAAGCAGTCGTTTGAAGGGGAATTGACACCGAAATGGATTTTATTCGTGTTTCGTCCTTTGAGATTTGGTTCGATATATTTTTCTCTCTCTCTCTCTCTTACACGCGAACAAGTGTCGGTCGCATGTCAGCAGACGAGAGGTGATACATACAGGTTTAGGGTCTTCCATACCATCTTTCCCTCACCTGTCTGTCGTGCGTTCTAAGGTAATGATTGATTGGTGGTAGTTAATTTATAATTTATTTCAAAATCCGGAGCGTTGCGGGAATAAATTCGCCATCAATCAGTGCGCTTGTCGCCTGACGTTTTTTTTTGCGGGAAGGCAGCGCACTGTGGGTACCGGAATGCATATTGTTTGTCATTTAAACTGTGCTTTAAATATTTATAGCACTTTAAGTATGCCTTTTTCGAGTGATAGCAACAACGAAAAAAAAAACATATAAATCTTTTTTCACACATTTAAATATTCATGCGTACAGTGTGCATTGTTTATTTTCTTCGAACTTTTAAAACAATCGTTACTTCCCGTTTGAGTGCACTTTTGTTTTTTTGTTGTTGCCCTAAATGCGTCAGATATTCAGCGGGATTTTTCTCGAATTCGGTCACACCCTACAGATGGCGACCGCTTTTGTTTTCGCGTGTGAATGTAGCGCAACCTTCCGTTAATTTAATTAGATTTGCGGGCTCTTTTTGCAACTGCGCTAAGAATGGCCGGCACAATGGAGATCGATTGCACGGTATGCTAATAAGACAAGCCTTCGTGTTTTTTTCTTCTCCTCCTCCTGTACGCTAAGCACCTGGGTTTGGGTCGATGCTAAACAGCTATTAAGTTGTTAAAACCGCACGCACAATAAAAAAAAAACAACAGCACCCCGCGCAGGGCCTGATCTTAAATCATTACCCGCGACTCAAACCGACCTGTTGCGTGAGAAGGGCACACCATGTGCGGCGTTGATGAATCGCTTGTTAACATGGGCGAAGCAGACGCGTCGAGACTGGGCAGTTGGGAGCGTAACGTAACACCTCGTAAAGCTTGATTTTGTTAGCGTACAATCAAATTAACGTCACGCATCGCATGTGTGTGTTTCCTTCTTCTATTATACATCAAAATCATCTGATCCAATCAATTAGCACCCAGCCCGGATTGACTGCTGTCAATGTTGTGAAATTAAATTCACTAGCCAAAAAATGTGCCATCGAAAATTCCTCCACATACTGCACCGGGTTCATGCCGGTACCGGACGTACTAAATAAAATAAAATTTTCAACAAAAAAACCCCCCCAACAAAAAAAAAGGTATCGGTAAATAAAACTCCGAAATATCCGAACGGATGGTGCGCTGTAATTGAATTTCTCAATTCACCAATAAACCACGGGTTCGGGTTTGGGAGGTTTTCTGTTTTTTTTTTCTTTCTATTGGTCGGTTTGGTCAATCGGCCACGCCTGTGAGGTATGCAACACGGTGCCCCTATTTTGCATGTACCGACCACTAACACGGCCACTAAAAAGACCACTCACTGCACGGCTCGTTTTGATAATAACAATATTTGTTAAATTTCCGCCCATCGACTCCCACTTCCCCCCTCCCCCCTCCCCCACCCTTAAAAAAAGAACCCTTTTGAAAGCAAAATAATAATAATAACAACAACGAAAAAAAAAAACGTTGGCTTCATTTTACGCCCGTTACGGTGGATCGATAAGGAAACTTATCGTCCCATTTACACCAGCATCCGCAACGAATAGGGTCACGCACTGAACGGGAAATTACCATCATGATCCCTACCGTCTATCCCTTTTTTTTTTGGTCTCCCTCTAAATAACGAGTCAAGAAAAGGACTGCGGAAAAAAAAGGTGTTGAAAGGATTGAATTCGGGACGATAGGCTGATATTGGTCATTGGTAGTGCAGCATTTTATGACTTTTTAGTCTTCCTTTATTGTTGTTGTTTGCCGCTGTATTGAAAATAGATTGAGTAACTGGAATCTTTTCCCTCTTTTTTTTTTGCTATTTCAAGAAATGGTTTTGGACGATAACGACCATCTTTAAATTGGTTTTGGAGGAAATAATAGAATGCAATCGTAGACAGACCATTTTGTGTGCCCCATTTTGACTTTGAAATGTTCATTTGGTAGAGAATTTTCATTACCAAATGCGACGCTAACCACTCATTAGGTTCTGCGTAACAGGTAGCTTCATAATCCCGCCTGAAAGGTAGGCACAACGCAGCACAACCCATTGTATCTGACTCAATGGCACTGATTAGAAACTGCAGTGGAGAGATATTCTTCATCAAGAATTCATTTTCGCTACGCCGAATCTATGAATCGGTTATCATTGGACCGGGGGCACAGCAATAAATCAAGCCATCGCCAATGCATCCATCCAGCCAGGACGTTTGGATAGGTGATGAGGTCATCCCACCGTACCCACCGGAAACAATGAACCCCCCTCCCACGGGGTGAAAGCGTGCCGTCCGTTTGTATGCGCTTAATAATGCGCTTTCTTTGGCCGGGCGTAAGGCGAG
The DNA here is from genome assembly GCA_000349025.1 of Anopheles minimus. Classification (NCBI taxonomy): domain Eukaryota; kingdom Metazoa; phylum Arthropoda; class Insecta; order Diptera; family Culicidae; genus Anopheles; species Anopheles minimus. Next base: position 2,049,882 of record KB664054.1, on the reverse strand, counting down.
AACCATCAACCCCGGTGGCACTTGTCCGCGGAAATTGGAGGTTGATTTGATTTCATTCGCTCCGGATCCGCATCGGGCATCCTGAGGATGGTTGCTGTTTGCTTGGGGAACCGTGCATGCCTGCTTTTGCTGCCTCCGCCCGTGTACGCGTGCGAACAAACACAGCCGTAGGGCTCTGGTTCTGGCCGGGGCCACAACACATATATTTGCCTATCAAACAATCGAGCCGCACCCATACACGCAACAGTACGGTTAAGACGGATATGGAGTAACCCTCCGGATGGGGATGAAGGCAGCGCAGTCCTCGTCAACGCGTGGTGGTGGTATGCTCGGTATCATAATGGTGATTTCGAGCTGGATTCGAACAGATGGAGATGAAGCAAAGGAGCGGATCTATGCTCGGTCTGTCCCTATATACGCACATCCCTCTGTGTGTGTGAGGATGTGGTTGTTCTGGCTGCAAGCTTCCCACCCGATACGTGCGAGCACGCGTGCAAAACGTGTCACGAAACCGAGGGCAAGACAAAGCGCCTGGACGTACAAGCGGACGGACGAAATTCTCCTGTCAGAATGGAATTTAATTGAAATTGATTCCGCAGGCGCTCCGGTGGCCATGGCCATGGTGGCGTAGCACTCTCTCTCTCTCTCTCTCTCACACACACACACTCTCTCGCTTTCTCCATTAACCCCCGTGCGTTCCTTTTCTTTTCCACACGCTTTCACCTTCAATCGTCGAAGCTCGTATCAAACCTCGAGGGGGTTAGCTTCCGCCTTTTCTATTTCCCGTTCTTCCTACACCTCCCCCCTCCCTCCCTCTCTCTCTCCCTCAAACTCCAAACACAGGGGTAGCACCGGTGGAGGTGGAGGTCAGGGTGAACGTGGAAGAATGCAGCAAACAGCGGCCCGGAATGGCATTCCTCCGGCTCGATCCTTGCTTGCCCGTTATCGAGTCGGCGCCTCCATTCATCCATCATCTCCGCAAAAACCGGTGGCCCACAGTGTACTTGGGGAGGTGTTCACTTTTGTCTCACACAGCCTTTCGAGTCGACCGGGGTGGAAACTCAATACCATCGCATCGAAAAGAGCATCCGGAATGGGAACGACACGAGTGACAGGCAGTGTACGCAGAAATATTCACTGCTTCGCCCATCAGCGAACGGGGGGTGGGGGGAGGGGGGGTTGGAAACCCCAGAGGGGTGGTGGACTGGAAAGGAATCCAGCCGATCGTTCCGATTAAGTATTCACAAGTGTCACGTCAACAACTATTTGTGGCCTTTCTGTACCGGCCGCGTATCGATCGGGACGCCATCGAGAGTGTCCAGTAATGTCGGAAGTTCATCACCCATCACTGGTGGTGGTGGCTACCACCCCCCCCTAGTCTTTTTTCTCACTCTCTCTCTCTCTCGAAGTGGATATGATGGATTGCTTTCCGTTAAGCTCATTACCGTCAACCGACAGCGGAGGGTACCGGTCGAAAATTTGGGGAAGATAATCCGATCAACACCGAAATTGAACGCCCGAAGGCTTCGGACACCTGCCATGTGGAAGGAATTTGGGGCAGGGGAATGTGCTCTTAAAACAAAACGCACACACACACACATACACACAAAAGGAAAAAGATCGAAAACTGGAAGCACACTCCACGTCCAGGTGTACGAGGCTCAACAAGTTCCAGGTGAGCACCTCGCTGTGTCTAGTTGGCAGACATTGGCAGATGGAGCTGACGTTCGCTGAGCTTAGCAGCAGCAGTAACATGACGTCTCACGCGTTATCCGAACTTCATTAGAACGCAACGTTTAAGGGCGAGGTTCTTTTATCCATTCTACTTCAACTGGGAGATAATTTACATTCAATATGATGTTGTGCTGTTGTAACCAGATTAGTCGATAAGAACATGCTCCGAAGCACGCAAACGTCCGGATGTGAGTACCTTAATGATCGGACACGGGTGTACCGGGGCAGCGTCGTGTAGCAAAAGCGCTCGTTACGGGTCAAGGTAACAGCATTCAATCGATATTAAATATTCTACCCTTAAATTGGTTTTCACCCGTTAATGACGATCACGGGGTATGGGTGTGAATAAAAACAACCACTAAAATACCTCGCTCTTCTAACACCCTTTTTCCCAGCGGGCGCCTATCCGGGTGCTGCAGAATGTTCTCCATAGTTTTTTTTTTCTCGCGTTACAATAATTATCATTACTAGCCATCAGTTTGATTACAAAATTTCACCTACCACACGTTTGAAAAGTGCCCACTACCCCGGGGCATCGAAATGTCAGTTAATTTTGCTTGAGTACTCCTCCCGGACAACTGTCGCGATGCATTTTCAATCGCCATTTCAAATCATTTCCGCGACGGCAGTAGCCAAACGGCCCGGTTGGGTTCAACCCTGAATTAAATGAAAAATGAAATTAAATGAAAAACCCATTACCGTGCCACCTCGATTCGAACTGACCCACATCCCTCCCTGTTAGTCGCTCGGTGTCCCGAACCCGATGCGTTCGACATCTGTCGACAGTGTGCCCCCATTCAACCCCCCCCCCCCCTTACTCCTCCCCCTTACCCACTCCTTATCCCCATTGGGTACGTAGCTTAATTTGATTTCATTCAAACAAAAACACATTTCAGTGCAATGGAATGGCCGCCTTCGCCACTAGCATTTATACCCCCGTCCCTTGTATGGCACCGTTTTTTTGCAACAACAAAAAAAAAAGAAAAGACAAAAGAAAAACAACATCCGAACGGAATAGAAAATGGTGCACGATAAATTTAGCTTCCTTTGGAGCGGTGCTGCTGCTAGATGGGATAAACATCGCGACCGCACTGAAATAGCCGCGAAAATGAAAATATTTTGTAATGAATTGTGTGGTAAGGGTGTGTGTGTGTGTGTGTTGCAGCTGCATCCTAACCATTTCAACTATTCTATCCAAAACACGGGGTGGAAAAACCCCGTACACTTCCAAGCAAAACACAATCCAGCACAAGCGATGAATGAAAACTTTCCAACTGTTTGGGGCGGGATTGCTGGGGTCGCCAGCAAATGGTACATATTTCAAACACCTGTTCGGGCATAAATCCCTTCCCCGATACGCCGCCCCAAAACCACACTCCGGGCGCTAAATGATGGTGGACGTACGATTCAACTCCCACCCATAAATCGTGTTGCCGACGGGTAATAGTCAAAGGTGATCCCCTCGTAAGCCCGTGTCCACTTTGACAGCTTCAAATTTGCGATCCACAACCGGACGGTACGCCGGGGTAAAGTGTTGTGACGCTCCTCCCTTCTCCCCCACCCTCTCAACCCCGTCAGCGGAGTTCCGGCTACGAATCAGGCTAATCCTTGCAAATACAGTCAAGTTAAGCGCGAGTCTTGCTGCGTGTTGGAAGGCGCATAATCTCCCGTAACCCTTCCGCTTCTTCAATTTGCTTTTCTCTCTTTTGCGTTTCCCCCTCCCCCCCCCCACTCTACTTTCTGTTATGCTTATCGTACCAACCCTTACAATAGCCGCGCGAGAAGGAAGCTGTCAAAACAGGCGTCCGGAAAACCGGAAACGGATCGCATCAATTTGGATGAGTGGTTCAGAAACGACGAGTCGGGAGGTAGCCCGAATGGGAAAAGAAAAAACAACGAAACCAATCTGAAATACCGTGAGACGAGTAACTTTCGGGAGGCATATCAGGCGCTGGAAGGGAGTTTTTTTTTGTTTTTCAGGAATCAGCCCCACCCACCTGGACCTGGAGAAACGAAGAAGAAGAGAAAAAAAAACACATCGGGAAATAAAATACCGATCCCAAATCAAACCTTGCTCAAAAATCGTTCACACCGTAAATCCTCGATAATCGCGGCATAATCCCATTAAAAGTAGCACCAGCAGGTTTTTTCCGATGCGCCACGGGGTAGTGACCGAACCGAAATTTGTTTAACCATTTCAGGTGGAATGAAAACTTTTAAGCGATGGACGTTTAGCTAGAGCAGCGATCCAATAACTGCCCGCGAAAGCGAAAACAAACATCTGCAACCCTGACATTCATTGACGGGTGTCTTTAGGATATTGGTGATGTCCCGCATCTTCGCAACGGGCAAAAATAATGCTGGTACTTTAAGTAATTTAGATAGCAAATGGGCCGTTTTCATCGCTCACCCAACTTTAAACTGATGTCACGCATGGTTCGGGCGCCAGTGTGCGGTGGAACCAGAAATTCTCACCCAACGCCACACGGGACGTTCCGGGCGAATGCATCATAAATGTGGGACGATGCCCATCACTCATACACGTCGCTGTCAGTGTGTGCTTGCGGTGTAAATGACGGAACCCAGGCCGAGGCGAATGACAAATTCGATTCGCAAAACAAGCGCCCTGTCAAACGCCGTGCCCATCTTCGACAGCTGGCAACGACCGTCGGACACACCGTCGGACGTGATTATTTATGAGCGATTGCATGATTGAGCCGTTGTCCGCTCGTGCCATCTAATGGTGGATAGCTTGACCCGGAAGGTGACACACGCACTACCGACGGCTAACAAGTTGGGCACATGTTCAATTATGTTGCAACACTGTTGTAATGGAAACCAACATCCGAACAAAACAGAGCGAAAAGAAAAACAGCACACCACGTTCTTCTACCGCCGGGAAAAGAGCGTTTCAAATACGTTTCCGCTTGTGTCTCACACTCCCCGTCTTGTGTCGCTGGAGATGCCACAGGTTGTAATGGTTCCCCCATCTTCGAGCGAATGTGAAATGCGCCGGAATGGGACAGCCCGGGTTGTTGATGGTTCTCCAAACGTGCGCACCCTGCCGTTGTCGTTGTTTTGTAGGGGGGTGATTTGTTGCCACGCACCCATACACCGTACCATCCCACCCACCTTTGCACCGAGCAGGAGGTTCATTAAAGTATCGCACCATGCACCCACCCCTCGTGGGTGGGTCCCCGTTAAAAAAAACCGGAGGCGTTCGAGCATGATTTACACAGGTCTCGCCTGTTTGGAGCATTTTTATGAGCCTCTCCAAAATGGGTACCTTTATCGCGACGTTGTAGGCGTGCCGCATGGCCCTTACACATATTTATTGCGGGCGTTCGAGTTGGGAATGTTTTATTTTCACATTTTCTTGCCCGCCCCGGGATGGTTCGCCGGGGTCTCGGAGCCCGGATGAGAAAGCAGGTTATACAGCTTGCAAATCTGCCATTTAAACCTCTGTTGGAATTGTAACGCAACACCTCATGAAGTTGAATGTTTTTGAATCAGCAAAAAAATATCTATTTAAAGGAAATGAATATCAGATGAACGAAACAGAAGGGTTCCAGAGAGTGATAGGGAGATAGAAGGAATTAGAAAACCTACGGAAAGTGTTGCTGCACGGTGGCCCTTGGTCTGGACACAAAGGAGGACGTCCTGTTTGATAGAGGCGATAGGTTGATTGATGCTGGTGAGACACACTTTCCAATACCCCAAACCCTACACAGCACCTTCGGTTGGGCATCATTAGCACACGCGACACATTTTTAGCAGGGTGGACACATTTTAATATCACTGCACACGTGCACGAAACTATTTCACCGCATTTTCATCGATCGGAAAGGCAAAACCTGTGTGCGACCGGGACACGACTAAGCTATAAATAGTAAGTTTCCTGCGAAAGGTGGACAAAAACATGAAAACCATTAGGACGGGTACCATCTTCTGCTCCAATTGTACAGCTATAATTGTAAAGTACGCGAACGAACTCGCATCGGGCAGGGTTGCCGTTTCTTACGGTGTCTAAATGGAAGATACATGGGACGGGATGTTTAAGAGCTTAGGCGATGGTAATCGATTTCAGCTTTGTGTCTGGGGTGGGGAAACAGTTGTCTGAGCTTACTTAATCCTGCTCCACCTGCCGAGTGGCCGTAGGTGTTTGGGCCGTTCGAAAACCCGAAAAAAAAGACCCCCCGGAAGGGCTTAGTGTACGGTCCGGAGCACCGGAGCAGCCACATGCTCCCTCAAACCAGTTAGTGGACTAACACTGAGATGAGAATCAATGCTAATTAGGTTTCGCACGCAATCACACCTCCCGGGCTAGGCAGGACGATGGGCAAAATATGCTGTCCCTTCACCCTTGGCCGACAAAGAGCAAGAGTAAGCTTTCGCAAATCCGTTAACGATCGGAAGCAGGCTTATTCGAAATGCCAATAGGTTGGATTTCGATTCGAAACAGTGACTTCTGGCAAATGGAGAACGATGGTTCCCAAAATTTGTAGCTATCGGTGCCCTACATCTCGCCACATGTCAGGCAGGCAAAAATCATCCACCAACCCTGTGCTTACGAAAAAACTCTTTTGTGTATCCATCCCAAGGTGAAATATCCTACCGTACCGTACGTAACGGAGATACCACTTCAAAGTAAGAACCGGAGCCGGAACTTCGGAACTTCGTTGTGGGTAAACTAATCCACACAAAGCTAAGCGTTGATTGATTGACCGGTATTGTATGTGTGCCTTAAGCGGATCTAAACGGTCTCAGTGTTGTCCAATATCTCTGCACGTGCTGGGAAGAAACCTCAAGCTATACCGACGGGTTAGTAGATGCGCATTCCGTTCGGAAAGATGTAAATCTAAAGAAGCAGTCTAACAAATCAACAAAATCTTAAAAAGTCTTCAGACACACAAAGCGCCTTCGCTGGTACGATTTGATTGATGAGGAAGTTGATTGTCGAACTGGACGCCGTTATTTTTTTTTTGTTTTGTTTCCCACTCTCACACACTCACAATCAAGTACTATTAGTTTACCTTTTGTACCGTTTCCGTCCTTTGTGGGGTTCTCTTCCCGCTCAGCGTTTCTCTGCTACTGTCCAGTTTTTAAACATATACACTTAACAAAACACGCACTCACACACACACATACACACCTTTCACACTAAACATTTAGAAACTGATCGATAGCGATGTTCCACTTCTCGTGGCACTGTACACATCACGGCATCATCACACACTGATCGTCCTGCTCGATCGGAGTAGCCGTCGCCTGGAAGGTATACCATACGCTCGACACCGTCCGGAACACCAGTAAAAGTGCCCCCTGGCAGCAAAACTCCTGTTGATACAGTGATGTAAATCGATTGGTGAAACCACACTACAAGTTCTTCCCCAAACACTTCCTCTCGTTCCTCGCTCTCCTGTCCAGCCTCATGGACTATTATGAAGGGGGGAAAAAAAACCGGACATCTTGTGTATCGAAAGAGAAAAAAAAATATTTCCCCCTTTCTCCAACACCCTTTTTCCAACCGCCCGAAAGTCCCGAAAAATGATCTTGGTGAGTTGGAAAGCAAAACTTTTGCCTGGTGTTTCTTGAGCTTCGTGGCTTTTGCTATTGAGGTTGGGTTATAGGGCGCAGCGAACGCGTGTGGTTTTTTTTCGGGCCCCCTAAGTTTCCTCCCCTTCACTCCCCACCCCGCTTTCGTACCGAAACACCCGTAGGAAACGATTCGCTTTACGGCTCACAGGTTTTGCCATCCGCTTCCGTCTTGGTCTGAGCTGTCTGTGCGCTTTTCATTTTCTTTCCCCCGTTTTGCACGTCGCTTTCTGTTGTTTATGTGTGTATGTGTGTGTGTGTGTGTGGGTGTGGCGGTATCTAAGACTTTTTACCACCCTTTTTGCAATATAATACACTTTTCTTTGCGTTTTTCCTCCTCTCCCTCCCCAGAAAAGCATCCCGAACCCTACACATCACCGCATGATCGTCCTTTCCCGTCGATTGTTCCATTCGCTTCGGGGTTGATTTTTTCTTTCCATCCCCTTTTTGCTGCTCGCTTCATCGCTGTATTGCATGAAGCTTTTTCCGGGTTTCGGGTGTTTTTTTTTTTTGTGTGCTCCGCTACGCTTTTATCGGTGAAATTTTCGAAGGCGATAGTAGCGATAGACCGGTCGCAGGGCCACCACCCCCCTCTTACCTTCACCCCTTTTTTCCACCCAACACTGTACTGTTTAAGCTATTGTACCGCATCCCTTTCGTCACGCTCTTGCCTCCCTCCCCCCTTATAAGCGTCCTCCTTCAGACCCCAGGAAGGCGGAAGCTTTTTCCATTCAAACGCGCCCCGTACGGCAGGTCCCTAGCCGGACGGGCGCCTTCCGCAAGGGGGCGGAAATGCTCAAGGGATAGGGTGAGAAGGGAGGGGAGAAAAATCGGGAACAACATTTTCGAGAAGCAAGTGAACAGAATAAAGAAAAACAGCTAAGGAAGCTGGCAAGCTAGCGACAACAAAAAAAAAACCGCTCACACACTGGCGAACACCGAACACCAGCATCCGTTGCATTTCGTTGCTTTCTCGTCTTCGGTGCCATCCAGGCTGAAGATTTTGGCTGCATTTTTTTTTTGCTATTGCTGCCCCTTCATTTTGGTACCTTTCTCCAAAAAAAAACGAAACCGAAACACCACCCCGAACAGTGGCGTGGCTCCACACACAATGGAGGGAACAAATCGGATATTTAAACGATATCTCGTGCATGGCAGCAGGTAGCACGGCAGTTTCGGGGCTTTTTTTGTGCCTCCGACAATAGGGGTTAAAATTACTTCGCTTGTGGGTGGACGGTGGTTCGGGAAGGGGTGCGAACGGGGGAAAATGATTGAGATTAAAAATAACCCTAAATAATGTGTGCATCGGCAAACGTGTGTTGTTGAAAATTGTTTTTTTTTGCTTCTTCCTGGTATCGTATTTTCCCCAACAAGGGGGAAAACAGATTAAGAAGTATTTTCCTCCTTAAGTAGATTTTAAAGCTATTTCTTTGAATCTTACAAAGAAAAAAACCCCCAAAAAAGCTCTTTCTCGAAAAAATGTTTGCTTGTGGAAAAATCTTCCCGAATGTCTGACCGTGTTCGTTCCACACTTTCAAAACAATAAAACCACCGATAGCACCAGAATGCCGACGGTTATTGTTGGGCAGGGGGGGGTTTTCCCTCCATTTTCCTCTTGTTCTACCACTCCGCACAATTTAGCACCGTGCGGGAAAAACAACACTTTGCCCAAAGGAAAACAAACCCTCTTCCCGCAGGAAAATAAAAAGCACATCCAAGAAATTGAGACAGCTCCATGTATCGCGGATGAAACGGGAAAGATTAATTTCCTATCCGGATATTTCAAACCACCCTTCTCGACCCTCGATTCTGCACGTCCAGTGTGGGTGTGTGTGATGCAGAAGGCCAGAAAATGAAGCATAAGAAGCTGATAAGACAGGCCCCTAGACAGCAAAAGTGTCCCCCAGCAGACAGGGACAGCGAAACGAGTTGGATGAGCCTATTTGCCGTGATCCTGGCTGAAGTGGTGGGATGGATTAGTTTCCACCCTTAAACAACAACAACGAAAAGGGCCCATCCTGTCCCAAAAAAAAAAAATCCTCCACCCTGACCGGGAAAGGTGTCTGTGTACACGTTGTACTACTACTAAAGGGAAAAATAATAATTTCCTCCCGAACAGCCCAAACGGTTTCGTACGGTGTGTCGGACAAAAAAAAAATCTGGGAACGTTTCCTTCCAGTAGATAGGCTTTTTTTCTGTACTTGGGGAGATATAGCTTTTTTATCAATTAGGTGTGGCTTCCGTTTTGTAAATAAAAAAAGCGACGAGCAATAGAGGATCTTCAAATCTGGAGTTTTAATGTCTACAAAAGTCCTTCTGCAAGTTGCGTACACTAAACACTGAAGATCGTCTGATCGTACTTTGAAATTCCACCACCTCACAACTTCACACGTATCACCAGATCGGGTTGATTGGTAAGTTTTGCAGCAGTTATTGAGTGTCTTTGCCTGAACCCGGAGTTGGAATGAGGCTCTCAAAAAAGTTGCAACAATTAAAAACCCACACGGGAATCGAATCCTTCACAAACGTGAACTTCAAACAGTACTTGAGAGCTCTCCTCTGTGTTTTTTTTTTGCTTTGAGCTTTGGAGCGTTTCGAACACACTGGAACACACTGGTAGGATATTAACACGCCAACACACCGGTTAGAAGGTGGTCGATCGGATCACACACCAACCGTGGAATGCGTTCGCGTATCAGGCTCGTTAGCCGACCAAACACACATTGCACACTGCCTCACCGCTTGGGACGCTTAATTTGCAATAATTACAATCGCACACACCGAACCACCCATTTCGGTACTCGCACACACACACACACACACACACACTCAATAGCACACCGCTTTCTTCCCGTGCGTCCCACTCACTCGCTTTGCTGGTTGGGTCCGTCTTCGGCAGATACAGGTCTACCTGCTGCTACCTGTCCGGCTATCTGTCTGTCTGTCCACTGCCCGTCGATCGGACGCTTCGGTTTCCAGCACGCTCCGTTTTGCGGGCACTGTTGCCTGGGACGAGTACAGAACCATACTGAGCAGCGTACGGCCCATCATCCGGCATTGGTTCCGTTGCGTTCGCTTCGGTTCGCCGAATGCCGGATGAACTCGCCCGCTTCGTCCGGTTCGGCTTTCCCGTGGCATTCGGTCGGTGAGTGCCCTTGGCTCGCGAGTCGGCACGCTTACGCTCGGCAACCTGTTCCACGAACCTCACGCGGAACCGAAACGGGTGCCGAGCGTGGCAATGTGTTCACTCACCCGAAGACCCGTAAAAGCTCGCTCACACACGATGACAATGGCTTTTCCCCGTAAGCTCTCTGTGGGTAAGGGGAAGAATGGAAAGAGCGGAGGAGGGGGGTGGGGGAATTGATTGTTGTACGGAGGAGAAACCGAAGAAGGGATCATGTCTACATGAGAATGGCGCCAGAATTTTAGTGCGCTCCACCGTGCGCCTACTAGCGTCTCTAACTACTTAGCCGCACTGGAAAGCCGCTTTGTTCAATTTAATTATTTCATCTACACTATTCTTTGCTGCTTTTGTTCGGTTCGGTTGCGATCAACCGATATCCCCGCCTGGTGATTTGGAGTGCCTTCACCGTACAGGTGGTTTCCGGTTCGAGTGCGTGCGTTGTCATTTCAGTCACTGAGCAGAGTTCGGTACCGGGTAGTGGGAAGAAAATTTAATATTTTTCTCCTTGGCTAGCCACCCAGCATGAGCCGGGAGCAGATTTTACAACCCCATCTAAACACCATTTGTTGATGTTTGTTACGTCCACTAGTCCACCCACTAGACTGCTAACCATTGTTCTGGTGTACTGGATATACGTTTCACCATTGAACCAGCACTCCACGCTGAGTGCTGAGACTGGTTCAAACCAATGGATCATACCGATTGTTGTTGTTGCTTCTCTCCAAATGAAACGAACACTTACAGAGCGTGTCCAAAGAAAACTACCCCGCCCGCGGTGCTATCGATCAGACACAAATCCTTCGTTAACGGGCAGCTATAACCTAGTGTGTGCCTGCTAGTGCTAATGCATTTCGCTCCAAGTGTGCTGCACAACACGCTTCATACTCGAGCTGCTTGTTGCAGCAACAGCACCAGCTCGCCCGTGATACTGACGGAAGCGATAAAAGGCATTACTCTGTTTTCAGTACATATATATGTATATATATATACAGCTCGTACAGCTCTTTCGCTGCGTGACATGCTTTTTGAACCACACATCACACCATTGTGCATTGAGATTTCGTGTTTTATTTTTCTCTATTAGAAAACGAATCAATGGTAAGAAGAACCATTTAACGGTGCACCACGCTTGTTCCATTACACCGCAAAGCGACACGGGACGCGGTTTTTTTTCTGAAGGATACGTTCCATACGAAGCCCTGTGGCGATTTGTGTTCCTTCCTATCCGTCCGTGTGTCCGTGGTGCATCAATTTTCATTTACCGCCATTATTTTCCTCGATTGCCAATAAAGAAGCGATTGCGTGGAAAGGGTGGAGGAAGTGGGGGTAGCAGAGGAAATCAACCTCTGCCACTGATTGCATGTGTGAACTTACCAGATCTCGTTAACATGCACGTTATTTAGTGTGGTGATTGTGTGTTTTTTTTAATTCTCTTGCTCCTGGTATTATGCAAACCGCAATACACCTTAATCGATTCCGGTCCAACAAACCACGCACAGCATGTGTATATGTTTTTAACACGATTTTTTGTTTGCTGCGCTGTTTAAATTACATTGCAAGCAAGTGTAATGAGTTGTTGAACCGCTCGCAAAAGGGTAAATCAATCATCGTTTTTTTTTTGTTTTGTTTTTATTCTTCTGCTCAACGCAGCACCAATTCCGCTACAGTGCTCAAGAAATGGTGACGGTGAAGCATTTAGGCGCAAACAAGAGCTCCATCGTTTAACGTTTTTGTGTGCCGCGAACGCCAACCACCCTGCACTCACGGAAACCGTGGTAAAGGGAGTCGTGCGTTTCGGATGAACGTTTGCATGAACACGGGAGTTTTTCTTACAAGCAGCGTGAAAAACTGTTGATTTATCATTCGCTTTGGCACTCACCACTCACCACTCAATGGAAGCGATGAACGGACGAGCTGCTGTTCGGTTGTGGCGAGTGTTCATTCGCGACTCAACCAGCAAAGCAAACGGATCACGATCGCACCATCTGCCAGGCGATGCGATTATATCGACGCGTTCCACTTGGAATCGAAACTGTTGTATCGCGGGACGAATTTATCACAATGTTATTCTGTTCGATGACGGTAAACACGCGCTTCTAGCGAATCCGTACCGTGGGGGGTTTAATTGAATCTAGCTAGTGAATTATTTTACCTCGTCGCTAGTGCGTTGAACGAATTACGCGGAAGCATTAGAAGGTTATTAGGTGATGTTTTTTTCCAGAGAAGTAAAAAAAACCCCATCCCTGGAACATGTTTTCCACGATCTATTAAACGAAATCCAGCGAAATTGTTAGCTTCTCTTCTTCCTCGCAAAGTAGCTCATTTAAAACCATCAAACGAATTTTCACATTTTAGCTCCACGCCTGTTAAAGGAAGAAAATAACTTTTTCTCCGGAAAGAAAATAATCCACTACCCTGCGGCACTAGTCCGCGTGAGCGAATGAACAGCCAGCTGGCATGCTGGCAGTGCAACTTCCGACGCTGGGGAAAAAAGTCACCCTAATTTCGTTCAACCCCATTTTCCTTTATGCATTACACTAGCGGGCAACTGCTACAACTTGCTCTGGACATACTTCCTGAGTGAGACTGAAGATACGAAACAAAAAAAAACCCGTGGAAACGTAAATAATTTTCCCAGATGATGCATTGCCCGGCACAGCCAGAACGGATATCTAATTTACGGCGGTATAGTTTTGTCGGGCGGATTGCATTACTTCGGGCGTAACGCTATGCGGGTTGCATAATTGTTTACAACTGTAAACATATTTTGCGTATGCAATCAGCATCTCAAACAGGGGTTAAGAACCGTATGCCTGTTGTTAACACGTCGCTTTTTCCACGAAATTCCCATCTGCGTAAAAGGGTGGCATACTAAATGAACAGCGCAAAATGAGCCCCCGAAACACTCGATCGCTGCACAAACGCCGGCCATCAATGATTCCACTGAAACGATAAGCTGGCAGTAGCGGGAAACTGCAAAACAACACAGCTATGAAAGATAAAATCCATAATTTTCCTATCCTCATTATCGGCTGCAATGATGGAATGCATTTTCCGTTTGTTTTGTTTGTTTTCCTTCCATTAATGGCCACATTGATACATTGGCGAATTCCGGGGAGGGATACCAACTGCTCAAGTCATTGCCTTGCATTCCATCCATTGCCATTTCGCATGAAACGGTGGCCCCAATGACCGGAAGGCACACCAGAACGCAATTCCGCTTGCTTCGTTTTAATTTGTCTTCTTCCGTTTTTGTTTTATTCCTTTTCCCTCTCTTTTCCACCATACCACAAAAGCAAACGAGGCAAACTTTTGCACGAAGATTTGATGGAAGTGCACTAGAAAGCGCGGGAGTGCTGTTACCCATTTGAAATAGAATAAAAATGGAGTTTGCTTCGTGGAAACTAATTACGTATCGAGCGAGGATAATACAGGACGGGTTTGTTGGTGTGTGTGTGTGTGTTGTTGGCGGGGAGGGGAAAAGGGGGGGGGATAAACCTGACGGTGGAATGACGGGCGCAGAGAATGCAATTTTCTTTCTAATTAGTTGGTGCAAGCGAACGTCTTGGAGCGATAATGAATGAATAAATGAGCGAGCGAATGAATGAATGGATGAGCTGACGCAATGCTCTGGATGATAAAAGATAAACCAAGCAAAGGTACAACCTGGCTACACAGTTGCAGCAATCGATGTGCAACAGAGTATTTTCTTCTCTCTCTTTTGTTTTTCCCTCTCGTTCCGGTTCGTTGTTTATTTTCCCGTCAAACGACAAAGACACACGCACAGCGGTACAATGTCGTGCCGCATAACGAGCTGTTCGACCTAAATGTTTTGCAGGTTGCCTACCTTCAGGCGCGGTGGTTTAATTCAGCTGTTGCGCGGAAGTTATGATTTTCGATTCACGATTTCGATAATCAACCAACCGCCCAGTGCTTGCTCTTCACTTTTCAAATGAGGATAATCAAAAAGGTTCTTACAGTACACCCACGCGATTGTTTTCCACCCGGGGGGGGTGGTCCAGCGATTACAGACAAACGCAAACAAACCGTACCGACAGATGGTTCGGTGTACATTTCTTGTTTGTACGCTCGATACCGGGTGACTTGATCTTGCCGAGCATCGAGAGCGGATGGGGGCACACAATTTACGTACACAAGCAGTACAAGCTGAAGTTGAAAATATCGTCCCCATTCCCCAGCATTCCAATCCTCATCGTATTATTGTGCTTTTTTTTTCTTCTGCTTGCTTTCCCAACGAAGAACGGGTCCCGTTTCGCACAAGTCGATAAAGGTGATCAGTGTGACTTTTAGCCGGCAGCACCAGCGGACGATGGCTAGAATTGTGTGTATTTAATCATTTATGAAGCACCGATAGGATGTCGCTCTGCTGCTACTCGAAACGGAACGGAGTGTCAGATAATATTATTCCCCGTATCGTACACGACTCCGCCCGGTGCATCTTGCTTGTTTGTTTGTCTTTTTATTTATTTTCTTTACGTTTCCACGCACAACGCCGGAACGGTGGTGCTGCTGCACAAAACGGGCCACACCTACCCAAAGACAAAAGGGAAAAATAGCTTAAGCACGGCTGCTTCCCTTCGAGTACATCGTGCCATGTTCGAACCTCATTGGTGCATGTTGAGGAAACGACGATTGCTTGCACTTGACAT
The DNA here is from genome assembly GCA_000349025.1 of Anopheles minimus. NCBI lineage: Eukaryota > Metazoa > Arthropoda > Insecta > Diptera > Culicidae > Anopheles > Anopheles minimus. The sequence goes on along the minus strand of KB664054.1, from coordinate 2,034,699 downwards.
GGTGAATGCTTCACGATTCTTTATATTTTCAATTCCGAGAATTTGTTTATAGTTGCACTCCACATGAGGAATTGTTCACGATGACAGCTTGCTGAAAAAAGCACCGGAATATACGAGTCCTGATGCTTGTTTGATACCAGTAAGTTGTTTTTAGTAATCATGAGTGCGTAACTTAAGGCGCTGTTTTATAATCCGAGTGCCAGAAAATTATACAATTCGCATTACATTGCTCGAGTAGTGCGTTGTTACAAATCGTAACCACCGCAGATTGAAATCAAATGAATCCCACAAAAACAAATACAAAACCATCGTTGTGAAAATAGCATCCCAATGAGCAGGAAATAATCATGCAGTATCGATTCCGCGTAGAACGTTTGTCTACCGACTGCTCCGATTGATGAGCTTCATCCTACGGTCGGATGTGTGGGACGGTGTTGTTTTTCCTTTCCTCGCGTACCGAAATATAATCCTTCCGACGAATGCGCGCTCCACCCGGCCCAGTGTCTTGCCGAGGACACACCAATCTCCTGTACCCGGAAGTGCCCGGGAACCCTCCCCTCGATGTGCCGAGGGGTTTTATACCGTGGTACGTGATCGTGCACTGCTGTTGGGTTTTGTCTTCGTCTTCGACACCTCGACATCCTTCTCGATCTCACACCATTACACAAGCAAGAGAACCCGGTGGCAAGTGAACCGAGTGTGAGTGAGCGGATAATGAAAAATAAACAATAAATGAGTGGCAATCGTGATGGGAATGACTGGAAGCGCTAATGTATGCAAGCAAAGGTGCGCCACGGTGGATGATTTCCGCTTTTGTTCTTGCGTTGCCACTGTGTAACACACGTTTTAGCTTATCTGCGCGCGTATCTGTTTAGCGCCTGGACAGCGCCATGCTAAAAGTGTCCCGCAAACACGATTCGAAGGAGGATAAAAAAAGCAGTAATGGAGAAGGAAAACGCGGACGCAAATAAAATCCATCGACTGTGGAAAATTAGTTTCTGTCGCTTTGTGCCGGATGTTCGCGATTAGCACTGGAACCGGGTCAAGGGAATGGGAAATTAAGTCAGACAATTCGTGGCAACACATTGCGAGATGGCCCTTGGCACGGTTTCGAGAATGACCCCACGGAGGGCAACTACCATGATAGAGCACGCGACCAAAATATTGTTCCTAATGTACTTCTCCATGGCGATAAAAAAGGGCGATAAAGGAAGCAAAAGTAGGATAAAAGAGTTGAGGAAATGCTTATTAGTTTTAAGAATTTCAATAAAACTTACATTTTGCAAAGCAAATTGCATACATTTAGGCAAAGTCTGTTTAGAGAGATTGTGTTAGTTTTAACTATTTTTAATTTTTTTCTTACTATTTACAGAGGATTCTGGAGAGTTTTTAAACAATTTTGCTACTAATGGAAGACCAGTACAGTTGCACAAATTGGTAATCATCATGCATTGCCAACTGAAACAAAATTCCCCCGAAAGTGTTGACTCCGGGTGAACTTTTAATTTGACCCGGAGAGCTGCGATGCGTGGTACGCGTGCCCGTGTATGGCGCTGTTGATTGTTGCCACAAACAGCAACAGTCCATTAAATACTTATGTTACATTACATGTTTGAGACAGACGAAGGGAGAAAGAAAAAAGCACAAGTTGAATATTCCCTTCTCGTTCGTGTGCTGACGGTTTTTTTTTTTTTTTATTCTGATTTGGAAATATTCGTACCATCCTCATCCGCGACAATGCTGCCGGCGGTTTGGTCCTGTTACCCGACCGCTCGCTTTCATCGTATGGGAGTAAACGATTTCATTACTTTCCTACTGCAACCGCGATCGTTGACACCGCTGCCGGGTGGTCTTGCCGGGCTGGGCATGTAGTATGTAAAGTTTTGTTTTTATTGCATTTGCTACCTTTTATGATACGACCATACGCTCGCTTTCCCGGTGCTCCACCGGTGTACCGCAAAACATACCGAAGCGGTCATCCGTAGCCCGTGCTGTTGTGCAGTTAGCGCCTGGAAGGTATGCAACGAGCACAACAAACCAATTTGTTCTCCAAACGGTGAGACAAGCATTCAAAAGCTTTATTTTCTCTCGTTCCGTCGGAGCTTCGCGCTGAATGACGTTTCATATCCTTGTGGCAGTGAAAAATAAGGTAAAACCGTGGAAGGTAAGCATGCCAACCCGAACGGGGTAAACGATCCAGTAGCAAAGTCAACGTGACGTTAGCAAAACTTGTTCCTGCCTTAATACAATTTTGAAAGAAGTTTTTTTTCCTCTCCATCTTGCAAGTCTGCTTTGAATTAACCTTCAATCAATCTTGCATATTATTTCGCAAACGAATGAAACACTTTTCGCAGCAGCAGCAGCAGCAAACCATGCCGAAAGGTTTTTGGACGCCTTCAAACGAAACGAGCGTAAATGTTTGATGTATCATTAGTCACCCGGGCTGCAAAAACGTTTCGCTTCTAACGCACGGGCAATGGGGGGGTTCAATTTCGAGAACACGATAGCTCTGATCTCGGGTTTAATTAATCGATTCAACCGTCACCCACAAAAACCCCGAGTGGTCCGGCATCGGTGTCGATAATTTGCCTACGCTGCAGGCGCTCACACGCAACCGGTATGCTGCCGACCGTGAGGAGTGGCTCGAGCGAGTGAGAAAGAGGGGATGAAAACAGTGACCGTAGTGGAGCCACCGTGTACACCCACAGCTTCGGCACCGGGCAGTAGTGTGCCGACCCCTCCCAGGCATCGTAAATCACCCGTAACCCGCCCTGTTCCTGCCATTCCGCACGAAGGCGACGGACGAATCTTATTTTGACGCCACATTATGACGCCACTTCGACACCCGATCGGTGTTTTTGTAGGGCAGCCCGGGACAGAAGTGTGGAAGGCATGAAGTACATCGTCAAAATCAAAGCCAACCCTGGCCGACCGAAACCCCGTAATCCGACAACATCCGGAACCCTGTACGGAAGCGTTATGGCGGGTATGGTTTTCCACTGGAGCTGGTTTGCTTAAATTTGACTCCCCTGGATGCTTTCCTCTGTTTCGTTTGATTCTTCATGCGGTCACCAACTTTTCCCATCCATCCCTCACCACCCACTGTTTGTCAGTTCCCATATGGTTTTCTTCCGTGCCACCCGCTTGACGGTTTCTATGATGGCGATGCTCAGTGACGAAGCTACACAGCTCCTCAACGAACGAGCGCACGAGGACGATCTCCACTTTCAACCTTTTCCCCCGTAACTCCGCCCCCCCCCCTTGAACCGTGATGTGTTCTAATGATACGTGGGAAATGAAATATTCATGATTTATGTGTATCAACCAGTTAATTTAGTGCCCCATCGCATAAGATGGAGTGCTCGGATTCCGCTCTATCTAACCTGCAACCTCTTATGAGAGGGGTGGGGGTGGGTGAATGGAAGGGGTGATGGGTGGTGACCTCTCCCACCGGAACCTTTTTGCTTTCGCACGCATACACGCAAAACGCCGTGTAAACCCGTCATTAGCCTGCCCAAGGTAAGGCGGTTTGCAGCACTGTCAGGCGCTGTCTTACGCCGTGATGGTACTTCACACACTTCACGCAAAACCACGCGAAGCTGCCATCCATCAGTGGTGCTGTTCGGGGTACCAGTACCGGGCACGGTGTCGCGATTAGGGGAATGATGATAATTCAATGTCTTGTCTCCTCCTCCAAACCTCAAAATGCAGTACACTACCCCAGAAAATATCCATTTTGCAACCCATTTCTAGACCTTCTTTTTGATGTGGTATTATTTTTCACGCCTTCTGGAAGTGGGATAAGTAACGATTTGAGCTAAACCAACTACTGCGCATTGTTGTCGGTGATTTTATCTGACAGTTTGCTGCTTCCCTTCAATATCAGCTCGAATAGAGTCAAGCAGGGAGGGATGACTAGGGAGAAAGAACACACCAATGCAAACAAATCTCAACCCTGCATGTGTGTGTGCTTTATCCTGTTTGTGAACATCCGTTCTCAATTGTGCCCCCCCTTAGGTGGTGAAGTGTGAAAACATGTTTCGCTACTGCACGAGCCCGTGTTGTTCGTTGACTTAGCATGTCGTACATGTCGTGCTTGAAAATTGGCTCAAATTACTACATTCGTCTCTGAGCTTAACACACACATACGGGCGCGCGCTCCCTGGCCCAAATCAGTGACCTTTAGATGGTTGTGTGTACGGCACGTTGCCTACCTTCCAGGCGCCAGACAATAGGACACGGACTGCCGGAGAAAACAAAAGCTTTACCGTGTGGTTACTGTAGCTTTGCATATGTAATGTGCTTAATTTACCGGGAAGTGAAAATGCACCTCAGACTTTCAACTATTACTTTCTGCTTGTACACACAGATACACGAAAACCACAAACTTGTTTCATCGCTGCAAATGTTGGTCGTTCTCACATCCTAAAAATCAATCACGTTTCTGTCCTTCACAAAACACACACACACACACACACACCCAGCCTTATGTTTTTCTGCTTAGGGTCGTTTATACACAGTCAGCCGTTCTTCTCTTTCTTCTTCACGAGCACGATCTTGCGCTCCACATTAACAAGGCACTCCGGGATGGACTATTCCACTGCGAACGGCCTTCATTAATGATGACTATAAAAGGAAGCAAAAGAAGAAAGTGCACACCAAAAAACATTAACCTCTGTACGCTGCACAACTTGGTGGAATCACTGCAACAACATCAACAGCAGCACCAGCACCGAAATTAAACGAAATTGGGTGTTTTTTTTGTGATACATTTCGGAGAGGCTACCGTTAATGATGCCCTCGGTCAAATATGTAGCAGGCGAGAGAGCTTCCGGATATAAAACAGGCCCCAATAGTGGGCTTATTTGAAACTGTATCCATTTTACATGGATTACCGCTTTAGTTTTATTTTGGATTTATTTGAAAGTATTTGAAATATTTTAAACAGTTGTGGCTGATGGGAAGAGTTGTTTATTTAACGTTAACATTATAAAATGAATTCCCAATTTTCTTGCAGCACGATAAACTTTGCCTGCGTCTAGAAGGCGTATCCCAGCTGAAGTCAACTGAAGAAATGAAAAGAATGAAAAGAAGCAAACAAAAACCTTTAAAGAAAGAATGGCGACGAATGCATCACACAGCATGTGGCCCACGTAAAAGCGCACCGTATGGGAAGGGATAGCGCAGCGTAAGTGAATGTTCCGGTATAAGCTATAGCACCATGTAGCGGTAGTGCGGGAGTGTGAAGAATTAACAAACAAAAAAAAAAAGCTAAGCGAAAGCTACAGCAACATGCACAATCCACACAGAATGTGGCAGGCGGAGGCAAAAAAAAAACAGTGAGTCACCCCGAGAGAGCGCTTCAAACTAATGAGAAGTGACGTGTGCAAATGCGATTGCATAATAAACAGGCGCGAGCGCGCGTGCACGGCGGGTCACCTACCAACCAGGCGCCGTCCGGGTTTGCCCTCACTGATCCCTGTCATAAGATAATCACAGTTCATTGTGTATTCCTGGTGCAAATTGCTCACCCCTCCCCACACATGGTACTCCATCGTTCAAATTTGCCTTTGTTGTCGTGCTTTTATGAGAAGATTGGACCGCATTCAAATCAAAGCATAAAAATCCGTGTTGGAGTGGAATAAATATGTTTAATTTGGCCAGGCTACGGCGTGCTTTTTTACCTCGCGGTAGCAAAATAGTGCATTCACATGTGCATTGAATGCATTCAAACGAAAGAGAAAGAGAGAGAAACCCACCAAAAACCGAACCCGAAGTGAAGTGTCCCCTGAAGACATGTATGCCAACCTGTTGGTGTGTGGCTATCGTTCCCACACATTTGGTTCGCGTTTCACTTAGCTCCCAAACCCGACGTTTGGCACCGTGCCAGCAGGGCTGGTAGGGTTTCCCACTTATGCTACGGTTAGTAATAAAAGCGGGATAAAAATGTGTATTTTAACAGCCCGCTGGAACGCTGGAGGTAAACAAAACCGGTCAAAATGTAGATTCCACTGGTGGCTACCCAACGGAAAAGAGATTTTTTTTTGTGCCTTTTGTTTTCTTTTTGTGGATTTTGCTCCTTCACGGTATTTCACAGCGGACAGCTGATGGAAAGAGGCAAATGAATTGTGAAAGCATCATTTATTTGTTGCATTTTCTATAATTACTTCATGAAATGCTTCTGTTTTGTATAAAGTACTGGGCGTCTCCATTAATGAATAAAATGTTTTGAAATTTCAATATCTTGGCTGTTCGAAAAAAAAATACAAAATATTATTTATTCCACAACAGCAACTGCACCTTGAGCAGCAGTTTATATCCCGGATATTTGTTCTGAAATGCCCACCGTCCGTTGTGAGTGTTTTTTTTTGTTTTCGCGCGAAAATCTGTTCCGACCGTGGGCATGCAAAGTGAAGATTAATATGCTCGAACGAAAGTGTGTTGCAATCTCGGAAGGATCAGACCACGGTAAAGGATAGCCTGTGACCACGTGTCCCCACGGCAAAGCCACCATTTGCATGCATACACGTGCGACACCAAATAGAAGACACATCCGTCCCTAGTGACGGGGATGAAAGGGATTGGGGGTGGAGAGGAAACCTTTTCTCTATCGTTTTCCCTTTTCCCTTGGCTCTTTGCGCCACTAAGCAAGTGGGAAAATGCTACCAAAGCCCACTCCCCCACCGTCCATCCCATGGGCCAGTGATCATCCAGCCGTGAGAAGGCACACCGTACAGTGCCACTTACCGCAAGCGATGGGCAGGAAGGAAAAAAACGACAAAAATAAACCATCGAATAGCAAAGACATGACCATGTGAAGCACATCGATATTTTCCAGCGCTTTTCCTAATCCCTGGGTTGGTTGGGCACCGTATTAGCTAATTATGTGCTTATGCTCGACCGACTAGTGGAGTGGTAAAGAGGGGGAGGAGGGCTGGGGGATGGGGGGGGTGGTAAAAACATCCGCGAACGGTGGCATAATTTGTGCACATACACAACACACACACATACAGACACGGGCATGTGGAAGGCAGAATGCTCGGGAAAATATGTTCCAATTCCGGCGGTATATGTCGCGCGCATCGTTTCTATCGAGACTCGTTTTCCTAATTGAAGCGATCTTGTTTTCCACTTCGGTATGCCCTCGCTTTTCCCCTTAACACCTCAACGCGCCACCTCCCTACGTATAGAGAGATACGCACGTGAAGAAGCATAATTGTGGGCCATTTGGAAATCTATTTGCTTTTTCCGGTGATTCGTTTTTTTTTTACTTTCGCTTGTTTTTGTGTTGTGTTCTTCCATTTCTAATTCCCACCTTCATTCATGGGGAGTTTGTTTTTTTTTCTGATTCGCTATAGTTTAGCGTTAATGTGTCTGAATGTGTGTGAGTGTGTGTGGAAAAGCGTCAAAAGGAATTGATAGAGTGGGGTTAAGAGGGCAAGAAGCATCGACATATATCCTAGGCGCTAGCCCATATTCTCCCGCCATTTCGCCTACAGCCATACACTGCCATCCAGCAGCAGTTGGATAAATTCATTTCACGCGCTCACGCATAAGCTGCGGCGTGCTGTGCTTGAAGTTTTTCCGGTTTGCTTTTTTTTTTGTTTTATTTGATTAGTTCCGAAACAGAAATCAGTGAACGTCGACAGTTTGTCCCTCGCTGATAAGATGAATATTTTTGTTTTGGCTTGCCCAAACAGTACGACTGTTTGTTTGTGAAATAAATAAACATATAAATGACGAAGTTGATTTTATTACGCCGAAATAAAAGCCATCGAAAAGTGAATAACTAGCAGACTTACTGATAACATATGTAACTAAAGCTAATATAAACATAAGCGCTAAACAATTACCAAACAAAAAGCCTACTTTTAGGCGGTAGTGGCCCCCAAGTGTATGCAATTTTTGTACATACTGTTTCTATTAGTGAGAAATTATATGCTTCTGCCTCAATTTATTATCTTTAAGGTTTGATAACTGCTTGAAATTTACTTTACTTTACAAAACCCTTTGTAGGCCAACACAATTTTCTTACTAAGAAAATATTTAATTACTACTGTCAAGCAGTAGTAAATTTTTTTTTCCATTCGCACATCGTTGAGATATCTGGTAAAACAAAAACTAGCCCCACTAGCGGAGTTTTCAATGCCTCTTCACTCCAACAGTTATAAATATTTCACCTTCCGAGCGGTTCGTTATCATCGATTCTTTCGCTTCTATGACGGTGCGCTATTTCGCACGCAGTCATCGCTCGTTTCCATCTCCACGCACGGAAACCAAAGCGAAAAGGGAAAACGTGTGAGAAATATTATACATTTATCAGCGCTGATTAAGGACAACAAGCAAATGCCCGGGGTGTGTTGGCGACTTCGACACACTTTTCGGCAGAATGTACGTGGCCCGGCAGCGAGTCGTGTCCGCCTTTATCTGGTGATGTGTTGCGCACCGTCCGTCCACGGAAGGGGGTGTGAACAGTGGGTGAAAGAAAATTTTCACCATCTCTCCTTTTTTGTCCCTTCCCCCCAGAGCAAAAGTGCGCAATACACACTGGTTTCTTCTTTTCGGCTGGAAAAGTGGTACGTTTCCGGGAAAGGAAGAGTAATGTTTCTTTTCCAGCAGTAGCAGCAGCAGTAGTGGTGGCACAATTTTGCCCCTTTCTTCGTTTAGAATAGAGTTAACTTTTCGCCCTCTTGAGATTGTTGGAGTGTGTATATGTGTGTTTGTTTGTTGATTTTTTTTCCCCTCTTCTCCCTGTACGGAATGGATCGCAGCATTCGTGCGCGTTGCGAATTGTAGGTCAATATTCCCGGCATGCTGTCGGCTGCAAGTGGAAAAACTGGGTACAGCGCTAAAAGGGGAAATACGGCAAACCGTGGCAGAGGAAAGTGCGCGGCACGGGTAAAGTTTTTCCCGACTGAACTTATGATCTGATCTCCCACCGGGAGGGGGAAAAAAACCGGGCTAGGAAGGATGAGGGTGAGGAAAACGCACACAAAAGAAAATCGAACCGGATCACGACAACGATACGGATGATGATGAAAATTGAGATGAGTTATGGGCGTAGCGGGAAAGCTGAAGTTTTTCACTCTCCGCGATAAATTGCATCCGTCAACAAGGCATTTCGTTCGTTCCGTTTTCGTTGCGCTGTTGGCAGAGGGAGAACGAGTGAGAGAGAGAGAGAAATAGGAAAGGGTATATGCGGGATCAATCGCAAAAGTTGTAGCTTCTTTGCCAGTACCCCATGCTTCCCTGCGTTCCAACCCCGCTAATACAATTCCGATCAATCGTACTCAGCTGCAGATTATTTGCAACCGAGTGAAGCATTTCATCCCGCCAAAAACTGGCTGGTAATCACATTATCCGCGATCGAAAGGGCAAATCATTTTAATCGGGGCCCGGTGCATCTAAATGGTAAACAATTTTCATACACGCATACAACCTGCATTAGCTGCAATTTGGCGTTTAACTTCGTGTTACTGTTTGCCGGAATCCGGTGTTGCCGTGCGTCGGAAGTTTATTGGCTGCCAAAAAAACGGGGGGGGGGG
>KB664054.1:1975106-2013952 GCA_000349025.1 Anopheles minimus | reverse complement strand
TAATAATAATAATAATAATAATAATAATAATAATAATAATAATAATAATAATAATAATAATAATAATAATAATAATAATAATAATAATAATAATAGTAATAATAATAATAATAATAATACTAACACCACTGAAATGACGTCTTGTTACCAATAAATGGAAACTCATAAACACATCCCTAGAGTAACATCATCTTGATCTAGATATGTTCAATCATTTGGTGTTAAAAACATTATGGAAATTTTCACTTTCATTCGCACATGCTCAAACGTACACATACGCATACTTTTCGGAACCCCAAGCTGCCAATAACTTGGAACAGTTTCACCCCCCCTTCGCAAGCTGATTGATTGACCGTTAAGGCAGAAGTGCTGCTAGTATCACAAATGCCGCCCACATTGCATAACCTACAGACGCAACGCAACACACAATCGTCGGAAGTGGTCATCCAATTTCTCTAATGATCACATTTCCCTTCCACGCGCCACACTCACACACACTCACTCAGTGAAAAGCGTTTGAGGGGAGTTTGCCGACGAAAAATGAAACAAAATTCGTTTTCCACCCAGTGACATCCTACACTTGCCCTTTTCGGGCAGTGTTGTTCGTTGCCGGCAAAGGAAAATGGCGCTTGTATGACACGTTCGGTGCCGACAAGACGTTAAGACAAGCTCATCACGGGCGGGAAAGTGTGCATATACACGTGTGTGTTTGTATTCCTGAGGGTAGTCGCACTAGAGGATTTGTATAAGAGGCTCTGGTGTTTGTGGCTACTCCATTACTAAAACGACCGAAACCGATCAGTAACGAAGAGATCCGATTTTCTTTCACACACTCACACACGCATACACAAAACCATCATCATGCATGTGCGAACCTTATCCCCCAAAACCGAAACGGAACGAAACGCTCACAACCCTTATCCACTTACGGTCAAACAATGGCACCTAATTGGAACCGGATGTCCGCAAAAGTGCAGGGTCGGTCCTGGGTGCTGTCGTGGGTTGTTGTGCGAACAACGAAACGGTAAGAAGAAGGATGGCCTCTTTGGCCATCAGGGAGGAAAATTGGCCAGCCAAATGGCTGCTTCCGTCCGGAGCGGCACCCTCTGGAATGGGTGGGGGGGGGGGGGGGGGGGGGAGGAGGACGTATGGCTCCGGGCAGACAATCCGATAGCTCATGTTTATTTATCGATGCCTGTATCATAATCCACCGAACCTACACCACGGTACCATCCCAGACGCGGATTCGTACGTGTGTCTGTGTAAAGATCAGAGCCTGAAGAGCGAGAGAACTCCTCTTTCCAACGATACCGGCCAGCGGGAGTATGATGGACGCATTAGGAGTTTCAGGTTCGCTAAGGTAAGGTACCGCTTTGACGACAACAACGAAAAAGAACATAAAACCCGTGTGTTGGTGATGGTGACGCTCTGCGAAGGATATCGAAACGTCAACGCGCATTGACAATAGGCGTTCCCGGACGAAAAAGGCCTCGGCGGCATCCGGGGCTGTGATTGGATTCTCAGTTGGTTTAATCTTGTTTATGGCCGGCAGCATGCGGTACGTACAGATACGAAGCATTTGATTTTCTCCGTGTCGCCAGCACGGCACGGACGCACGGTGCATGGGAAGTCGTAATTTCCATATTCAATTGCTTTCTTCCGGCGTACGTAATCGGTGAATTACTTCCGAAAGATTGGCCACACATTGGCTCGAACGTGCGAATGCTGGAGGTGGAATTATTTGGAACTTCCAGCTACCTTCTTCGCCTGGTAAGCGCCCGGTTTTCCCACTGTGTAGCAGGACATTAACGTGCGTTCGTGCCTTTCAAGGACACTGGTTCATTCTTTGGTTAGATTTTTCCCCAAAACTATCGCAATAAATAGAACCTGTCAGTCGGGGAAGATTTGCGGAGATCCCTGTTCTCACGTGCGCCACGTCCAAGCCGTCAAATCCAGCAAAAAGCGTACAATACACGACTGTCTAGCGTATATCCCAGAAGGCGCCATACTCCAACACTGCAATACAATAAGGTTGTATGATTAGTACCGTGATGGCGACAATGTCACCATTATTCGGAAGACTGCAGCACATTGTAGGCGGAACGGTTGGATAGACACTGGCAAACTCACCCATTACTTCATTATTTTGGACCATTTTCCTATGGAGAGAACTATTCACACTCAGACGACTTTGGATAGACAGAGCAGACTGGTGAAAGTTTCTCGTCCACCTACACACACACACACCGACACCTAAAATGCGTTCTGGGTGGAAAACATGACGCTAAAAATGAAGTTGGAGGATTTCTGGACCGAAAAGACATGCCGGGGCCAAAAACGAAAACAACAACCCCGCAACAACTTGCGCCAGTTTCGCGCGCTCTTCCGAGATGGTTTTGACAGACGCTAGCGAAAACTGTCAATCGCGTGCTGCAGCAGCAGAGTCGGTGCACGAAAGGTAGCCGAATGGAGGAAACTTTCCATCCAAACGATTCAATAAAAATGCTAATGACACTTGGGAGCACTGCCGCCGCCACTCCCGGGTCCCTGGGCCACTTACCCGTAAATAAAAAATAAAGGAATAGAACCGGACATGTCCTTCCTCTGCAGCCGCTAATCCAATCTCGCAGCGGACATGCCGTGCAAGAGTTTTGACCCCGAAAAACCACTTCTTTTCAGCTAGCGAGCTGCTTCGCATTTTGTTGTGTCACCGCAAACCACGCCCGCACCCGTCCTACTTTACTTGTGCGCTTTGATTTATATTCACCTCGTGCCTGCATCCTTCAGCTTACATCATTCGCTTCACCGCCCGTACCTGCCATCCGTACCAGATATGCTGGCTCATCTTACGAACCCGTGCCGTACTTGTCCCAAGCACACACACACACACACACCCACACACGCACACTTACACAAAACCAGAACAAATGGAGCGAGTGCTCGCGGGCATTTCCCCCTGGTGGGTATGCAACGCGATTACATCCTTCAGTGGGTAAAGCGCCACGGTGGTAAAAGTACGCCTGCTGCAGTGGACATAGTTGAACGCTGGACAGTTGGTAGAAAATATATCTCTACCACCCTTCCCATTCCTCCACCCCTCCTTCTTGCCCTGCTGTGTGTGAGTAGGGTGCAGCAAAATGAGTTGGAATACCTGTACCCACTCGCGAAACCATTCCCAATCCTTCCCCACAAAAAAAAATGGTGGAAAAAGGCGCTGCAAAAGAACATGAACCTGAAAATCTCAATTTTCATGGTTCAGTTTTCTCGCTACCAACGCTTTGCTTTATTTACGCTCCCGTACTTGTGTACATGTTGTTCATCCGTTGGTTCTGCTCGCTTCTGTTCTGTGTGTGTTTGTGTGTGAGAATATTTTCCACATTTTTTTCTCGCTCCTTCTCATTCTCCACATCCTTTACCAGTTTGCTGTACTGTGTTTCGCATTTACGCGGCTACCTGAGCATGACTAGTTGCACCACCCTCCAGCACCTGAACCATTCCCAGGAGATGGAGTGGAGCCACGAGGCTTTCGGTTTTCCATGTTTTAACGTAACCATTGTGTGGTCCGTCTGGAAATCGCCTCCGGTGTGGTTTCCCATTTCAGACACAGCTGGATACGTTGCCCCCAACCTCCAATGCGGGACAGCAAAAGTGGACACAACCGGAAATGGCAAGAAGAAAATTCCGCCCACAATAATACTGCAACAGAAAAGCCCCCCAGCCTGCTGGGAACTAATCCTTTAATTGGTGAAGACCTGCATCACGCGGTTTGCCACTATCAAAAGGCTCACCGGTGGGGAAAAAAAAGGGCATCAAAACGGTTCGCGAGTTATATGCACGCAACCGGTTCGGTGTAAAGGAGGCGCCAATGACCAATGCGATCGTTTTATTTAAACTAACTAGTCAGCTGTTCAAAATGCAATTTAATGGTTCCAACTCACGCGCATTGCATACATTTCAGGGAGTTATGAGTGGTGAATCTGAAAGTACCATTCACCACAATGACAAAGCGCCTGGCATTAGGCAATTTGCAGTACAAAATAGTTTTTTTTATATTTTTAACAGCTTTTTTGTGTTTTTGTGCAATATATAAGCAAAAGTGTTTAATTCTAGAGCATTGGAATAACTCTCTATGTCCATCTCAGATAATCTGGCACTATGTCTCTAGAGAAGCTTTACGATCTTCAACCCGATTTGATGTACCGGCGGTTGGTTGTGATCCGGCTAACAAAGACCTTTCCTCCCGGACGTAACACCCATATGGACTGGTAGATTCTAGCGCCAATAATCTCCAGTAGAGTCATTACAATCATGCTCCAGCTGTGACTGGATCAGGGAATGCTTTCCAGTTCTTACTGTGAGCGCGTTGGAAAAACTGATTGACACTCTCCGTCTCTAATCTGTGGAAATGACCAGATTATGCGTCCAGTGCGGTAAGAGGTTCTCTTGTCGATGCTTTTAACACATCAGGCTCCCTTCTTCGATGCAACCGCACCCACTTTTACCCACACATCTTCGTGTGCCGGTGCGGGAATGTTTCTTTTCCATTGCCCGGTTTTGCAAACAAAGCAGCCCCAATAGCTGATGTTCCTGGTGGAAGATTACAATTTTCTTACATCATCCTTCAAAACCAACATCAAGCCGACCACCAATGTTCGTTTGAGTCATCGCACTGCTGGACTTGCCGCCATGATCCTGGGCCAATCCTTCCCATGCGTGCAGGCCGCGTCCTACCGCAGATACAAGGGCATACACATCGAACAGACGAGTGGACACGCATCGAAAGACAGCTCCGTCGTCAAACCAACACGTACACATACCCTAACGCACACCCACCCTCCCATAACACACAAAACCCCATCGATGTGGCTGAATGTGGCAGGCAGTGTGCGCGCGCGTCCGCGTTGCAAATAGCTTTATGGAAATAAGAAACTTTTTCGGAATTTCAATATTGGAATTCCATATTATTGAATGTCTGCACACTTCGCACAACTGGTAAAATGAAGCAACCGAATGTGAGTGGTGATTGGGAGCCTGGGGCAGAGAGGTACCTTTCTTAGCTCTCCTCTCCCCAAACCCCTCCACTCCTACGGGGACGCAAACCCGATGTACCGGTATTCGGGTTGATCAAGGGCGTATGGCGGAAGGCATCAAGTTTTGCCACTCAACGGTTTACCAGTCGTAACACGGTTTGCCTACCATTCAGGCACACTGGGGAGTGGGGCAGGGAGGTTTCGGTCGGTCAATTCTTTTCCAAAATGTTCGACACGTCGTACCGGAATGCTGACTGGTGGCGTGTTTTGGCGTTCGGATTTTTCGGCTATTCCGTTTTCAACTTTCGGTCGGATCATAATTTCCTATGTTTAGAATTTATAAAAAAAAACACATTGCTTTATTTTCTCTAGATTATTTTTGTTTTGCAGTGAAAAAAAAGAGATTAAATAAATGTAAAAAAAGGTTATTTGTATTGTAGATTGCATACTTTTAGGCGGTTTTCATTGATTTTATAGATGATACTGAAAGTATGCAATACACAAAACAAAACCATAGATTTATTACATTTTGTGCAGTAATTACTCTTCTTTATCGCTTTAAAATCTTTTTCTTTAACAAAAACTTCCAACTACTATATCGATGAAAAAATGTCTGCTCAAAAAACTTGGGACAGAACTTTTTATCGAATGCAAACAACAGGATGAGGAAGGAAAAAAAAACGTATAAAGGCGATGTGAGTCAATAGCATAGTTATGGAGCAAAAGTAAAATTGATTCCAATACTGGTTCCCGGAAACTACCCCCAGAAACACAGGAGACACACAACCAAAAGCCCCACTTTAATCCTTCAACAAGCGGTGAGCGAAACCCATCAAAAGTATGCGACACTGCTCGGAAGCATGTTACCATTCCATTAACGACAGATCAAATCCACTCCGTAAGCTCCGAACGGCAGCGAAGTATGAAGCCTCTATACGTGTACGAGCATACCGTGTGCAGGACCATCAACTCTAAAAAAACAACACACACACACACACACAACGCGCAAAAATATACACAAAACATAAACGCGAAACGGATGTGAATATTTGATTGCACACAGCGAATGCATGCACGCACGCAGGGAATCAACAGATACCACTCCGATTGTGTGTGTTCGCATCCTGCCGATTAATGGTCCATTTCCAAAAACAGACAAAAAAAAGAAAACCCCCCACCGAGTGCACTGCAAACATGCTGGCTCGTTGCGGCCCAGCGTTATGGACGCACATTCGACGAGGTTTCTGAAAAAAAATGCACCACTCGGAAATGGTGCGTTTTGTGCGAGGAAATGCATCCATTTGCAGTTTTGTGATGGCGAAGACAGGATGCTGGCTGGTGTCGATTTGAACCGTTTCTCGGGTGCGTTTCCCTGCACTTTGCTGGAAACACTCGATAATGTTTATCAATTCAAGTTGTGCTACACACACAAAAGAAGAAAAAAAACAACAAAATATAACCATTTACATATCGGGCGGACCGTATCAACAAGGATATGTTGGTGAGACGCAGTCGGTACTAAACTGGGCGAACAAACACTGCCATGCTGTAACCACACGCAGTACTTACAGTTCATTAACCGATCTATTTGTGCAAATATCGATGGAAGGTATAGGGAAGAGGAGGGCTGTGTGTTTGAAAGAGAGGGGAAGAGAGTTTTCAAACCGTTTTTCGAATTAATTACACCAAATAGAATTTGAGAGTTTGGAAGAAACCCAACAATCATGCGGCTACCATTCGGTAATGAGCTGAACATTTATCTGAACCAGCACAAATTAAAAAACTGGTGAAAAATAATAAAACGAGAAACAATAATCTACCATAATTAATTGTGAATCATCCACGTGTTCGAATTCATCTACATACTTTTATCCAACTTTACAAACACGTGTGTGGAAGAAATTTAAAAAAAACTCTATCAATTTTACGCCTGAAAGGTAGGCAAGTGGTATAACATGCGATGAGAAGGATGTAACTGAATGTATAGAATACAGTGCATCCGCATGCAAACAATGGTACAAGGGGTACAGTAACTTATTGCATCGCGAACTGCATACAAATGGTCGAAGGAACAAAAGGAAGTAAATGAAAACTAGAAACATTACCAACATTACACGATTGTTCGGGATGAAATGTGAAGGTATGCAAGACACCCTAGAGAGCACACACACACACACCCAGTAGATGATGACGATGATGATGATGATGATGATGATGATGATGTTTGCGATACTGGTACCGACTTCGTTTCGTGTCCTCCCGAAAAACGAATCCGTTTTATCAAAAGTCAAATGTTTGAATTTCATTAAAACTTTTCCTTCTGCCAGCTAACACCCCTACTACTAACGGGGTGCAGTGTTTGAATGGTGGGTTGGGAGTTTTGGACTACCTGATTTCTGGACCCACTGCCACTTCCCCGTCCTCAACACGTTCCACAAAACCTGCTTTATAATTGGCTGCACCTCCTAGCTTCACCTGTGTGTGTGTGTGTGTGTACCAGGTGAAGCCCGACTACCCTTTTAGACCAATGGATGTAGGGTAGTACAGCTAGATGTTTTTTTTACGTCCTTCCTTCTTTTCTCTCTTAAACTTCTTTCCAAAGGGTTTCCCTTCAGAAAACGAAGGAAACACTCCAGCACAATCATCGCATCCGTTTTATTGCACCAAATCATTGCTCACAATTGAACACACCAGCTGTACCAGGTAGGGTTCGTGAGCGGATGGGAAGGTGACACAATGAATCAAACGGGGATGCGGGGGATAAAATTTCTACACCCTCAGACATCTAATTAATTTCCCGCTCCACCACACCGTTCGATGAGGTTCGAGTTTGCACGACGCTTTCGCGCACGTTCTGCCACCGTGCGGACGATGTTTGATGAGCGAGCCCTTTTTCCTTCCGATGAGCGATGTTGGTACCTTCCGACAGTGCGCAGTGCAAAGCGTGAAGCGTTTCCACTTAATTATGGGTGCAAAATTTTATAATTGCTAACACGTCACCAGACCAGCGAGTGATCGATCGAACACTCTACCTGTGTATGGATGCAAAACTTACCGCTTCGTTAGAAAGTTACGATTGTTTTGAGTTTGCATTTCTATTTTTAATAAGGAAATCCCGGATACTTCCAACGCACAATACGCTACCGGAAAAAAAATCGTCTTTTGTCATGCTGGTTGCATACTTAAAGGCGTTTTTTTTAAATCGTTTTTTTTCGAGTTCTACCAGTTTGTTTATCTCACTGTCTTTATCCGGTTGATTAAACACACACACACGAAAAACGGGTGATAAAACACCTCGGAAAGCCTCGGGTGATGAAAAGAATTATAACCGAACGGGTATCACCAGCACAACGATGATGACAGCTGTCAAAAGCAACGTCCCTCCCACCCAAAAACAAAAACCATTCCAAAAAAAAACACGCACACTAAACGAACAACTTTACGATGAAGAATAATTGAAAACTACAGCTTTTGATTGATTTATGGAAATGTAGCAAAACCGGAAAATCGCCCCCGCCACGCAGTGGCAGTGGCGGACGGAAGTAGTAGTACCACCAACTTCGTTATCGTGTGCAATTTTCGGGGTAAACCGTCATCGTTTCCGTTTCGGATTTACGGTAGACAGTTTCCACAGTATTATATTTATATACCACCCTGTTTTTTTTCGCTCGTTTACTCGTATCGAAACATCGTGCGGATGTGGTGTAGCGATCGTTTCATCTTTCCACAAAAAAAAGAGTGAGAGCACCAACGACAGGATCTCGTTTGCTTGCCGGTTAGCTTCCACAAACCGTGTCTTTCTTTATGGCGGTTTGGTTTGAAGAATTTTACTGTCTTTTGTCCACCACTTTTCGGGTATTTCCTTGTTTTTCTTGTTTTGTTTTCCCTAACACAATCTATCGTGCAAGCTGCACAAATTTACATTCATATGACCGGCTAGTGTGTGATATGAAATAATATGTGTACTGGGTGAACGAGGTGGAGAAAGTGGCTAAACGTTGGTAAAAATGGTCGCGCTCGGTTCGGACCGATTGTGCTGAAATAAATACACCATTTTTTGGTGCGTCCTTCACTCACTCGATGTTTCGATGGAAGCTTTTTTTTTGTTGTTGTGCCAGTAGATACACAATCAACTCTGCACTCCTCACGTGTGAGGGTACATGAACGGCGTACAATGTTGCAAATCGGGTTTTCGGGGGCTCGGGAATGCCACTGACAGTGATCCTGATCCACGCAAGTCGCACTGTCCATTCTCGAGGCGTCAATACGAACAATGCCCATGCCTCGAATAGCGAATAGCTGAACAGGACATGGTCCAGGTTCGGTGGAACACAGTGCCCTCTATCGGTCCAAAACGATTCCACGGCTAATGGAATGATGATAGTTTGCATGATCCAATTATGGATGCACAGTTGCAATCCATTGATCCGTTAAGCCAACCCGCCCTTTGCGCTCGCTCAGACATCGGGGTGTTTGACAGATTGGAGTACGCTACCGAATGGCGTCCCGAAACTGGTCCATTTTCGGTGACATTTACCCGGTACGCAGTAATCTCCCACAATGGTGGCCGGTGACAGCAACGGGTCCGTCAGAATTCGTTCCACCAGCGCTCGAGTGCGAAAGGTTAATCCATGTTTAATCTGTCATACCATCACCGAAAAACCCGTAGCACTCGGAAACAGTATCGCACACAGCCGGGAAAATATCGGGACCATTTCTTTTGTCCACATCAGGCAAAGGAACCCCATCCGGTGGGGATCTGATAAATCCAGGAAATGTAAAGGACGTATGAAACGAAGCAAAAAAAAACAACACAAACCTCCCGCACAACAATACGATTGACACTTACAGCCGGAGCGAATAGAACCGAAAAACGCCAGAACAGTCAGCAGTGGAAGCCGAAACGAATCATCCCAGTGGGATCGGTTGAAGTGTGTTATCAGTGCCCCGTAACGGGAGCTAATGTCTGCCACTTTTGGGCAGTGATTTGTTGTTGTGTTCGAATTTATGGCCATCATTATTATGATCGCGACAACGTTCCGACACATGGTGTGTGTGGGTGGGTAGAATTCATTTCCGGGTCCATCCGGTCCCACGGGAGCGCGAAGATTCGGTCCCTGGCGTCGTGTGACAGCTGTAGCGTCATCGGTCCGGCATTTTCCAACGCGCACGACAAGACGACGTCGATGATGATGGGGCAACATAAATTTAATGGGTTTAATAGAGATTTATTGCACCGTACCGTAACGCAACATGGGTGGGTGGGTGGTGGGATGGGGGTGGTGGTGCAAAGCAAACCGAGATGACAGCATGATTAAAAAGGACTAAACCCGATGTTAACAATTGCCCGGTGCGGTAATTGTGTAAAGCAAGCTGTAAAGTGATACAAGCGCCTTAATGTATGCACTGTATAAGCAATTATTCGCATTTAATCGTTCGCGAAAACGTAGCAGCTCATCTGATGACTATATCATAATTCTGTTAGAGTTTCATCTCGATAAAATTAACTCCATTGCTCAAAGAGAACACAAATGGTCATCTGTTTTATAGAAGAAAAAAAATTGGTAGCATTGTTAGTAAAATCAAACAAATGTATTGTTGGCGGGCGCTTCAAACACCAATCAAAGCATCCGACGATGATGGAGCGTTATGCAAAGGCATCGCTTCATCTTTACCTTCGCACAATCTCTCACAGGCACTCAATCTCACTTCATCCTTAGCGGAGCTGCAACATCATCATCATCATCAGCATCGTCATCACTAGCATCAAAGCCTAGCAGCGGGCGAACCCACCCCGAAGCGGAGCCAGTTCAGCGTTTTAATAAATCTTACTCCTTCTATCTGCAAACCCTTAAACGCCCCCACCCACCCCTTCCCCCCTCCCCCCTTTAAAAAGCTTGAGAGAAAAGAGCCGCTTGCCCCGGGGCTTAAAACCAATTTAATTTGCTAGTTTCAATCCGGCTGGTTTAATTAAAAACAATCTTGTCCTTCCAACTTTGCACTTTCGGACCAACCCCTCACGAGACAGCGATCCGATTTTTCTTTCACGCTTCGCACCCACTTTTGCTTGCTGCAACGGCTTTCAGCTTTCCCTGACCCCGATATCGTGCGATGTCGATAAAGTCTTGCCGCAAATGTCTCGGGTTCCGGGGGGGGCGTGATGTAAACGTAGTCGAAGATCCGAGAAAGAAATCAAGAATCGAACTTTACCGGAAAGGGAGAGCAGCAAAAAAAGCAACGCGTTCGAAGATAAATCGAATCATGCAGCGATCGACCCAACACCGGCATTGACATTGAGATGGACACCATCGCAGAACCATTTAGACCAATCAAAATCCCGACACTTTTCCTTCGGTCCCGGAAGGGTAAGTGTCGCCCTTGACTTGCACAGCCATCAAATCAACGCCCTCGCCAACGACGACAAACGCATTCCCCACTGGGAGTATAAAGGATGAGCAAACGCTGCTTTGCGGCTGGGTCCAATTTTCGCATTACACACACACATACAACACGCGCCATCTTCGCTTAGCAAGAAACAGATTCAAACAACTGGTTCAAGGACTTCCGAAGCGCTGACGGAACGGGTTGTAAATTTCGCTGTCGAGCGCACAACGTCGCAATAGTAAGGGTGAAGGCGAACCCATGGAAGATGCATCACCTTCCGGATGAACAGCGACCGGTGCGTTCCAGGGACTAAAAGGTTAAAGCGGCAAACAGGATTAAATTAAAACTATCTCATCAATAAGCTTAGGTCTTCGGGGAATTCCGTCTTCACCGCACGCTCGCATCTCGCGCCCGGAGAGAGAAAACTAATCACCTTCAAAGGATGAGAAAGCTTCTTACCAGGGATCCTTGAGATCTTCTGCACCGTGCGAGTAATTGCCAGTATGCCAAGAGAGGCTTCAATTGTTCTTATTCTATGTATTACTTCGAACCTGTTCCTGAAGTCCGTAATTGTATTACTTCTGTCTTGAAATGCACAAAGTTTATATTTTAACCAAATTGCATTATGAAACATCACTGAAACGTTCCAATTTACCCAATATCTAATAATTCTCATCGCATTCAACCAACAATATCTCAAATTTCGGAAGTTTACCCATAAAAAAAGCTTTCTATCCAGAACAAGGACATTTATTTGAATGAGTGAAAGAGACATACAGTCAACTCCAAGCAATCAGTAACCAGAATAACTAACTAACTGAAGATATTGTACGCAAAGTCTCCCACTCGAACAAAGAAAAGCCATATCCAACCGTCTGATACACGTTACACTGTGGATGGTGCAGATATGGCAGGCTATACACCATTCTCTGTGGAACTTGTTTCAGTGTCACGTGCGGCAGCTTCTTGTTTCAAAGCCTTCGCTGCGTTCAGTGCCGTTCGGAGCTGGAGTGCATAGCAACTCATATACTGCCAGTAAGAACCGGTGGTAGTCAACATCTTCTTGCAAGCGTCGAAACCCTGCTCAATGGTCGTCAGCAAATCCTTGGCACGCTGCTGCAAGTCCTCCGGCAGGTCGTCCACAGTTAAAGGTCCAAACACATAGGCGTTGGTAACGACGGTAGGTGGATTACCGGCGGCTGTAGCCGGTGTTAGGGCTACTAGTGTCGGAGACACTGCACCAAGCAGGTAGGATACCGCTGGAAATAGTCCAACACTGGGACCATAGCCTGGTGGTAGCTGTCCAGCTTGTCCGAACGATCCAGACACGAACGAACCGGCCACGAGCAGCAACAGTATTCCACCAACCACCAACTTACTCATCTTGAAAGGTGTTGATTGGATGAATTGATTGCCGCTAAAGACCCTGGACACCGGCGTGAAGAATCCGTTTAGAAAATGATGATAATGATAATTGGATGCTCCATTTTGAGAATGCTGAGCTGCTGGCTTCTGTTACTCGGAGAAAATAATTGAGCTGGACTTCAGATTAGCTTGTATCACTTCGAAGCGAGAAAACCTTTTGGCATGCTATCAGCGAGTTGGAGGTATCTTTTATAGTTCCTCTTCTGGACGGATTTGCTTTCGTTCCTGCTGGAACCAGTTACCGCTGGAATGTGATTGTTGGGTGACAAAAATGGGCAAATAATCATCTGCTTGTTTGTCATCCGCATCATCAGGTCAGGTATAAAGATACCGTCAGAATAGATCTGTCTTGCTTTCTTTATCGCGCTCTCTTTTCCATTCACTCACTGTCGGTGCTACCATTGTGAATGTCAGAATTCAACAACACCTTCATTTCTCTTGTTAGCGTAGTGAAGATGTGTTGTACTGTTCCACTCAGAGATAATGAGTTGCAATTGACCAAACTCCTAGATATCTCTATGGCGGAGTTAATACGTCAGTTAAAAATATGATAAACCCTAGTAGTGTGGAAGTGATAAGATTCAACCATTCATGTTACCATTTCACTTTCTACTGCATTTCACAGGCATCACCTCTTCTCCTACTACAACCTCAAGAGATCCCTGATGATCAATGGCTTTAAAGCTTTCAGGTCATTCGGTTCCCGAGTCGCTAACTGCCGAAGCTGCTACCTAGCGGCAAAATCCTGCAACTTTAACGATCGGACAGCTTTTCACAATCACAGCTGAGTCTTTGCTCTATGAACGATCGTTTATATTAACCTGTAACTGATCCACTTCAACTTGAAAAAAAAATGGAGACGGTCCTAGAAGCTACGTTTCTACTTTAATTCTTACGTTTCTAGTTCTTTGTATTTTGATAATTCTAGGACAGACAACATAAATAAATTTTGTGAATAGTCACTAAATCTTTTAGTAAACTTTCTAAGGGGAATGAAACACATTGGAAACAAAGTACCTACCATAATAGAAGGAATTTTTCAATGTTGCTGCTTCATTCATCATATTTAGAGATATTCCTACCAACAAGTGGCACCATATTTGGAAGAATAAATAATCAACACAATGCGAACTTATCTCGCTGGGGGGAAGATGCATAATACACACTCTCATATTCATTCAACCCTCTCATGCTTATCACAGAGTAAACGAAATTGTTTTATTATTTCCGCTACGGGTACACCTTTGCCGGATGGTTCCCTACAGCAGCACCATAAACTTTATTTCAAAATTCCAATACATACAGACACGAACGTACACGTACGCAATGGCAAACCAGGTTAATAAATTATGCACTCCAAGTTTAATGATTTCGGTAATATTGTATCTGCTCTAAATGGTTTCGTTGTCGTCGTCTTCCCACAGATCTTGGCAGAATTCCGTGAGGTGATCCGTTCAATCCATCGTTCGACGCTCTCGCGGTACACGTTAGACCGTGGCTGGAGCAACCTCAGCCTCTGGAGCAGCGACTGGGGCAGCAGTTGCGCGTGCGGTAGCTTCCTGTTCCAATGCCTTCGCCGCGGTCAGTACCGTGCGGAGCTGGAGCGCATTGCAGCGCTTGTACTGCCAGTAAGAACCGGTCGTCGTCAGCATCTGCTCGCAAGCGTCGAAACCCTGCTCGCTGGCGGTCTGAAGATCCTGGGCGCGCTGCTGCAAGTCCTCGGGCAGATCGGCCACCGCTAGACGGCCCAATACATCGGCGTTGGTTGCGACGGTGCGTAGATTACCGGTGGCAGCTGCCGGTGCCAGTGTCGGAGGTGCCATCGCTGCCCGTCCAAACGGAGCTAGTGGTGTGGGTGGCAATGCAGCAGGCAGGTAAGCTACCGGCGGGTAAAGTCCGGACGGGAAAACTGGAAGCTGTCCAACACCGGGACGACCCGGGAACATTGGCAACGCACCCGGGTATCCTGCACCGGCACCACCATAGCCCGGTAGAGCTCCCGGCAATTGTCCGGCTGGTGCGAATGGTCCGAACGGACCGAACAGTGATCCGGATACGTACGAACCGGCCACCAACAGAAGCAACACTCCACCAGTAAGCAGCTTATTCATCTTGGGGTTGATTGGGATGGTTGGGAGATTGACACGAAGATCCTAGCACACCTAGCAGGAAGAAGTCGTATTATACGCGGAGCTACTGGCTCCTGGTACTCGAGTAGAAGTGTTGGGCCCCTTCTTCGGATCGGTTTGTATCGCTTCGAAGTGAAAACCGCTTTTGATATGCTATCTGACAGTAGCTACCAGCTTTTATAGTCGGCTTGCTGGATGGATTTGTTGTAGCAACGACTTCCGACTAGAATATCGGAAGTTACCGCTGCAGTGTGCATCCTGCGCAATGTTTACCAATCGGATCATTAGATCAGGTGGACACAGATACCGTCAGAATCGCTGCCACTTTCTTCCACGCCGTGCGCGCTGCTGTCAACAAAGCGATATCGCCCGTGTCAATGTCGGGCCCCGGCAACACCTGACCTGGTCGCTAATAGTCGGTTGTTTATTTAAATTTCATTAGTCCGATAAGAACCGTGAGGATGCCGGAGGAGCTGTCGCACACGGTGATAGTGGAGATCGCACAACTTACTGTTACCCGGTTGCTGCCCGGGGGTAAAGCACATCCAAGATAATGAGCTGCCCCGGACCGGGACAACAACAACAGGTCGTCACGGTGTTTTCGGTTGTTTGTTGGTACGCGGTACGCTTGGGAACGGTTTGTTTCCGGGATGACTACCAGCTCCGGGTGAGCGGCAGGTGGAGACAGTGGATGAGCTCCGGAGATTAAAATTCCACCGTGAATGTGTCATTCATTTCCTGGGGAATGGTAACTCAACCACGCTCGTCAATCATTTCCAGTTTTTTTTTGTCTAACTAAAACTAAAGCGTCCCTACAACTTGGAAAAAAGACGTACCGAGTGTAAGATACTTAATCTTTTCCCATGTTTGTTTCTTCTGACCGACACGGGATGGAAAAATCTACCCTCCAATTTAAACTGTGGCAAGAAATATGCGAATAAATCATTCTTCCAAGCACTTCACCATCCGCATCCCGGACTACTTTCTCCATCGTTGTTTGTTTTTTTTTTGTTTTCTTTGTGCTCCTTTTCTCCTTTTAACGTAAACTATTATTTTAGACGTTACCTAAAAGTTTTCCTGATACAAAAACCCCGCCCCTAGATGATGATGGCGAACGGTACGCTTGGACAACAGAGTTGTCGGGCTTGCACTCCTCTACTGGGAAGTCACTCAAAAATACAACACTCCCACACACAACGAGCACACCGGTACGAAACAGCTGCGTGATGCATATTCTAAGCAAAGTTCTAACTGCTTTTCTTGCTCCGTAAACTTTCTCACCCCTCTCCGTATACCTACCACACTGGGACAAATGCCCCTTGTTTTTATGCAATTTGCTAGACGTTTTATTCCTTTTTATGCTTTTCAAACCAACACACACACTCACATCGATTGACGGGTGGTGTGTGCGAGAACCGATCCCAACAAGCACCTTTCCTCTAGGTACTTTTCTAGTAAAACGTTTTAACTTTTCAAACCCGAGAGCCAGTTTTGCAAACGGGGTGCACAAGGTCATCCCACCCCTAGAGTGGTCGGGTACACCGGAAAAGGAGTAACAAATTCACACCGAAATTTATTACTTAAATTAATCTTTGAATTAAACTTTCTATTTCCTACCCCCAAACGTGGTCGGTTTGCTGTGAAGTAAGGCATAAGGGTTGAGGGTTTTTTTTCTCTTTCTTTGTTAAGCTACTAGTGTGTTGGTATTAGCGTGAAGGAATTGGTTGGGAATGGGATGGAATAATAGTGAAGGGTAATGGAATCTCAGAAGGAACTTCGACTTTTGCCACTGTACCAAACACGATAGTGAACTAGAGGGTGACTACCCACAAACCCTCTAAAAGAAAAAGAAATCACGAACACATCCACACCGATAGGGATGGGTGAGTGTCACAAACCTGGGCGACGTAACGGCGTAACCCAACCGATGATTGAAGCACCAAATAATGTGCTCGAAAATGGAATTTGCAACCGATTGGTTCTGTCGGCCATTATTCATCCAATTTCCCATGCGTCCAGTTTGTTAACCCTCTCCCCTTTCAACCCTTTTGAATTGATGTGCCCTTATTTGTCAACCGCCGCCCCGTATGGCGATTCCAATTTGCTGTTTGCAAAAGGAATTTAAAGTGAAGTGTGTGTGTATGTGTGTGTGTGTGCGTACGAGTACACCCCCATCGGCCTCAACTCCATTTTGCTTCACACACACAAACACACACACACACACACACACACACACACACACACACACACACACACACACACACACACATATGCAAAGAAAGAAAAACATGTCCACCCTTGTAGGAAATGGAAACTGAGCTACCCTTATCTTCAGCACGGGGTGCAGGGGTGAAAACGTAGACATCCGAAGGTATGGTGTGGTGAGAGATAATGGGTACGTTGGTGACGGTCCGGTTCGGAGAAAATAAGCAACTATTCGCACAAGTACGCAATAGCGGCTTTGAAGCATGCTTCCGCGTTTTTCCTACTATTAGGGGATGAATTTTCAAAACAAAAAAAAACTTACTCACACACACACATACACACACAAAACCAGCGGCAGGAAAATACGCTCCGACGACTGGTGGCGTCTTATCCCACGGGATCCCCGGGACAACAGGCTTTGTGTTGGCTATCGGGGCGAGCTGCTAGATATTTTTCTTCCATTTCCGGCGAACATTTATTTCCCTTTTTCGCGCGGTGCAGCAACTTGAAGAGCTGGTCACAACGTCGTCGCCGCCGCCCGCCCGTTAAGACCGGCCGGTAGCGTCGGCATGTTCCGGACAAGACATCATCGAGCGATGGCCGCATTCGGCTGGATGGGCATTTTTCTTTCCCTCGGCGTTCCCTGTGCGCCCCGGAAGGACGGGCCCGAGACCCGGAAGTGCACTAATGAGATGAGAAGAAGCAGATAGGAATGTGTTTATCGCGTCAGTGCACTACCGTACCCTAGGGGCACACGACACCGGTTCGCAGCCGCGCGTATCAGCAGCTAGAAGGAAGAAACCAAAAACTAAAAAAGAAAAAAAACGTGAGCAAGAAGAAGGAGAAAAAACCAAATCACCACAAACACCATCCCCTTAAGATGGTTGTCTTGCTGGGATGATGCTTTTCCTTGACCTGACCCAAGCTCATATCTGCCATTTGCAAACTGCACCCACCCCGGGTGGCCTGGGGCGCCCGCCTGGGACGGTATCGGTTTTCCGAGCGGACAAATAATTAATTATGCGGTCCGTGTTGCCCAACGCTCGTTGACGGAACAATCGTCTCGCTATGAGTCAGCCGTTTCGGACCACCGGATGCATCGTGAAAAAGGAGATCACACACCGTGCCCATTATATCTTACTTCATTTTTTCTTCCCGTGAGTCTGAGACTCGATGCACTGGAAGACATTCTACTCTGCTCGCTCTTTAACAACAACACAAAGCCACCCGTGACAAATCGGTTTGTATTTTGCTTGCTAAAGCATTATTACTACTGCTACGCTTCTGTAACGGTAGTAAGCTACAGCAAACGATATTGAGCTGATATTCCGGACCAAATTATCCACCTGTAACATTAAACAATGTTTATCCAGCTAATCTTGTCATCACGATTGCATAACTTCCGGCTTTAAGCAATGTTTGTCATGAGCCGGCGGTAAGGAATGCAACCCGCATTAGAAAACATGCTGTCACAGAGCTGTCGCGTCACACATGCCTACCAAACATCGTTCTGTCAGTACAAAAACGCAACAAGAGCATCATCGATAGGCCGACAGATGCGACCGTTACACCCGTTTGCAGGCGTTTGTTTGTTTTACGATGTGCATACCTTTCAGGTGCCGATCTTGACAGTGCGCTCGGAGGTTTTCCTTGACGTGACACACCATCAGTGCGCCACGCGTCCGTCACCGCCCAATCCGGTGGCTCAATATAATACGTGCTGGCGCGCCCGATGGCTCGAAAGTCAGGCCGCACGTTTTCTTGCCCGCCGCCGGTGTTCGCGCACAGGAACGTCGTCGGAAAGAGTTTCATTTTCCGATTAGCTCATTTGTATTCCTAATTGGATGCGGCACCGTATCCGAGTGGGGATGTAATGTTGCGCCTGAAATTATGCACCACACCACACACCGAGCGAACAAAGGGCTGTCATGCTGCCAGGCGGCCGAGTAGACGCATTGCGAAAGGGTGACATATCGAAAGCACATCGATCGATGTGGAACACAAGCTGCCAGCATGCATGCGGTTCTCCGCGCTGACAACAGACTTTGTGTGAATGATATGCTAATATTG
Organism: Anopheles minimus; assembly: GCA_000349025.1. NCBI lineage: Eukaryota > Metazoa > Arthropoda > Insecta > Diptera > Culicidae > Anopheles > Anopheles minimus. Next base: position 1,994,709 of record KB664054.1, on the reverse strand, counting down.
AGAAAAAAAGGTAAAAAAAGTGCATTTACGTACAGCACGTACCGAGCTGAATAATTCTAATGCAATTAGGATAGATCATACGTGGAAGGAACAGCGCTTTAAACAGTTTCAACATAATAACAACCCAACGACTCAGTCTTCTTTTCCAAAAAATGATTGATGTGATTGATTTTGTATTCCGGAATGCACTCTAATCTTTTCTTTAGTTGCTGCACTCTATCTTCCCATGCCTCAGTAATGAATTTCATGTTCTAGAACTGCACCGTCGTTCTTGATCAGTTGGACCACTAATCCATCCTAAATCTTAAATCCTAATTCCGTCTCTTCATTTAAAAATTTTATTGTTCTTTTAAAAAATGAGCAAAATGAAAAAAAAAGCATCCGAAAAGTTTGAACAGTTTTAATCCCATCTGTTTTAAAATTCCACCACTGTGTGCGTTCGCATCGATATATCCACACGATCATCCTGTTCTTTTTGTTTTCTTTGCAAAAAAAGCAAGTTTATAATAAAAGCAACAGAAAAAGGATGAAGAGAAACGTTTTTCTGCAGCTTTTCAAAAAAAAATCCTTTTTGAAGGAAAAACTTTCACGATCTTATTTCCGCGCTTCCTTTTCTCAGTGACTTCATCGTGATCTAAAACATTGGACAGGGGGATAAAAATCTCCCGCACATAATCCTTCCACACACAGCGGAAGTGAAAAGAATAAAGAAATGCGCATCGAAAAAAAAGGGCAAATATAAATTGAAAAAAAAGCATTCATCGCTAGTGCATACTAATTGAAGTCTGAAGTGGCAACGGGTGAACGCGATGGTGAAATGAAATGTGACAGAACGGAATGCAAAAGGAAGCAGTGTCCCGTTCGCTACAAAGTGAAGGACGGCACTCCAGCTCCAGCAGCACGATCATCAATAATATTTGGCCGGTATACCATTAATCATTAAACAAACAAACAAACGAAAAACAAAACAGCGTGTCGAAAGCGAGCGTTGGGGATTAAATTAAAACCAACCATTTCTCCGCTGCAATCGTTACTGGCTGGTTCGGTAATCGCTGTTCCATGTCCACTCTCGGCAGTGGTACTCAACATTACCGCAGCTGGTAGCTCCCCCGGGGGAGGGGGGGAGGGAGGGAGGGGTAAGAAAGGAACCCTGGGAAGATCATGCGAAAATACCGCCCGGGGTTTTGATGGCAATGGTTTTGCAAAAACATGCACAGACTCTCGGGCGCGCACCCTCACACATTCACATAAAGATATGCCAGGATGGATTTAGCTGTTGAGTTATTGTTTTTTAATTTGCTTCGGTACGCGGCACGGATGCGGGAACGGTTGGGAACAATTACGGGTACCATGGGACGTACCATGGGGTTGGCGCACCTGTTCATCCTGGTTGGGCGGGCCTGCCAACTCGTTTGGGAACGAAATAAACAAACCTTTTAAATAGGCACTTTTGTCACGCGGATTGCATAGCTCGGTTCGTTTTCTTTATTTTCCGACCGCTGTTTTCAGTTCCATTCATAATCATAATTTATTTACATTGCCTTACACCGTACGGTGAAACAATCGGTATGCTGCATGTTGCTTGTTTAGTGTGTAACAGGAGCTTTTTAATTTGCTTTATCAAGCCCGACAATGTGGCACAATTTTTTATGCGGTGCGATACCATAATGGAGACGCCTGGTACCGCACGCCTGGCACGAGCTTTTCTGGTGGCTTTATTTTATATTTTATTTTCTCTCTTTTTGATTGTTTCCATTACAAAAAGGAATCACATTTGTCTGTATCGTACCGTCAGCCAAATTTTGGGTGGGAGGGAACAGAACGTGTAATTTAATTCAACACGCGTAAGCAAAACAAGAAAATAATCAAACAGGAAAAAACACACACGCTGGGAAGGGGATTGAAAATAAAATGTTTAATTTAAGAGATTGACAATGCACCACCGTTGAAAGGTAGCCGTGCGTATTGTCATCAGCCTTTCTTCGATACCTGTGTTCCCGCCCCCCCCCCCCCCCCCCCCCCCCCCAGCCCTCGCTTTTTCTTGCTGGTAAGCCAGATAAGGGAATGGCTTGTCTTATTGGTTGGATGAAGTGCTTCGCGTAATGGAAATCCATGTAGCATCCCATTTTCCGACTAATTGATTATGGTGATTGCCCTCCCAGTTTGCCTATCCCTTTACCCACACTCTTAAACACACACACACACACACACATTCTTTTTCGGTCACAAAACGCGAACAATTTATCCGCGATTCCATTCCCATTCCTTCCCAGCACCGCACCATAAATCATCTGCCAGCGTAAGGCTTATCCCGCTTTAAATCCCGCTACGTACCGTGTACAGTGCTCGGGGAAAAAATATATCCTTTTCCCCATTCGCAACAACAACAAACGGTAGGGAAACCATTTTTTTTAAATAGCAGAGAGAAAAAAAAAACATAATACAACAATAACAACAGGCAGGCCTCCATCGTTACAAAAACGATTTATTAAAAATGCAAACGCAACTCAACAAATTGACTGACTGTCGCTAAGAAGCACGTGAAAATCATGCACACAAGGTAAGGGTTAGGGTGGTGGGGAGGGGGTGACGTGAAAGGGGGCAACAACAAAAAATACCACCACACCCAACCCAACAGGAAACCGACTGTTTACATTTAATTGAAACCCCATTTGGTGCGGGAATGTACCGCATGTTTGCAAGATCATGCGTGTGTGTGCGCGATGGTCATGAATTTGTAATGGAATTTAATTTGCCATATGCAGACCAATTATTGCGAAATGTTTTTGGGGCACTACGCACAACGGTTGCTTTAGCAGTGGCATCTAATGGCTGTACGGCAAATGGCGAAATGGCCCCCTTTTTTGTTAGTTGGTGTTTGTTGTCGAGCTGGGAAGAAACATATTTTCACGTACAAGGCGTATGGGTGTGTGTGGAAATTAAAGCTTTTTTCCTTTGCACCATACTCTCATGTGCGTAAATGTTCCGAACGTCAAAACCGGCTCTAACCATTTTTCATAGTTAATTTCCATCGTCATTCTTACCGTTAATAGCATTCCTTGTTTTGCCTGCCTGGTCTCAACATGGAACGCTAGAAGACTACATTTTTCTTCCCTTTTTTTCTTGTTTTGCTCTTTACTGTTAGCTTTCTGAAGCTGATGCCGACAGAAGCCAGTTACCGGCGTGTGGTGTCATCATCAAAGTTCGATAAGAGAATGTGCGAAATGCAAAGTGAGGGAAAATTGCAAAATAAAATAAAAATACAAACCCGCTAGACTAGCGTGCGTCATAAATGGTAAAAAATGATGTTAAATATGCATTCTCGCCCGTCTTAAGCTCCCTTTTGCATGCTCTCCCACTCACTCCCTAAATATCCTTTTCTTGTGCACGTTTATTATTATAGGTTTGTACATAAGCACCGCGTTTACCAGCTTGCCTAGCGCGCAGATGATACAATCAACCAGACACTGTGCGTTGGTGAGTGTAGGTTAATGTAGATACTTTTTTACCTACCTGATACCTACAGTGCACTGAGTAAGAGTGAGTGAGTATTACCCTTTACAATGGGGATTCCAATGAGTGAGTTAAACCACACAAAAAGTGAGTTGTTAGTGAGATTCTAATTTTCACGAACACTTTACTACTCTGATTCAACTTCACTTTCAATTATGTAATTAGGAAGAAACATAACATTGCATAATTTTAGGCGTATCCTTACTGCTGCCCGAAAGGAAAAATCATTGCAACAACGCCTAAATGTATGCATACTATTAGACAAAATTGAGTTAATAGAATTTCTGTTACCTTGATATTCGATTTTAACTTAAAACTTTTATGGTATTTTCCGAAAAAGCGCAACCAACGAGTCTAGTGCACATAATTTTAACTCCCAAACGAAAACAAACTAGTACGCATATTTTCTACTTTCTCTATTGTGTGCGAAACATTAAGGCTCTAGGCAATAAAGAAAAAACTCAAGAGAAAAAAAGAAGAGAACCTACATGCCGACTGTTGTTTCCCTGCCTACGGAAAAAAAACCTAGTGGGAATGGATTGTCTGTATGAGAAGTTTTGCCGGAAAAGATGTTTGTTTCCCAGTTTTAGTTTCGCCTCTAGAAACGGTGATGAGTTTTTTTTATGTGCATTCGTTCGCAAATGTTATATAATGTTCAATTTTCGCTGTCGTTCAAGCGGAACATGGTATGCACTTCGCTTTGCTTAAAACATTTTTTCGCCCAATAAAAAAAGAGCTGCTTTGCAGGCTCTATTCAGCATTGGACGTAATTAGTGTAAAATTCGAAAGAACACATAGCTCGCAGCGCACTGATCTATTCGCTCCGTTACATAAAGAAACCATTTCTTTAAAATGCCACGTTACAACCATGTTACCAGCTACAATTAAATGCTTTTTATGAGGGGCTGTGTGAGTAGACTGACCCCTCTACGGAGCGCTACGACATTGAAACAAACCATTACCTAAACCATTTCCGCTGCTCGTGAAACGTGAAGCAATAAAAACACACCAACCTCGAATCGTAATGCTGGAAGGCGAATGAAAAAAAAAAAGAAAAAACATAATACGCTTTCCGGCACTGTTGTGCAGCGAAACTAAAACAACATCCAGCAATTCCCTAGTGCCCCACCGTGTATCGGTTACAGGACCAATGCCCGTGCTTCCCGGTTTGCCGGTTGTTTGTCTCGGCGGAAAAGATGAACGCTAGCTTTACTGCAGGCATACAACTGCCGCTCACCGGAAGCGGGTTGAAAGTGCCGCCGAGAAGCAGTGGATGGGGTAGCAAATGAAGCATTCTTTACTAGCCTGCTTTGAAACTCCCATCTCCCCCCCATCCTACTCACTTCTTCCTTTTAAAAAGGGAAATCCCACCAAACCCGTAATCGAAAAGATGAGAAAAGACAAACCAAAAACCCGTTGCGCTGCGCTTCCTGGTTCCGCACCGGTGTGGGGAAACAAAAGGGAAAAGTGCCACCTACTTACGACGATTAAGAAACAATTAAATCAACGATAATTTAATCTCGCATGCCCTTTTCTTTACCTTCGCACAAGTTTGTTGTTCGTCTCCGGTTCGTTGTAACATTTGCGCAAAAGGAAAAGGCACCGAACAACAACAATAATAGAGAAAAAAGCTGTTGTGACCAACAAACGGTGGCTGAATATGCTTTTGTAGGTGAAAAGCAGTTACATTACCGGCATCTTGAACGAATTATTTAAGGCGTACTGGCACCGTAAGAACGATACAATTAACCAGTAGGAAGTGTAGGTTGTGTTTTTGAAACTAAACGCCTAACGTTATGCAATTAAATAGAAAAAACAATGTTTATACATTGCAAGCATTTAAGGCTATCAGCCATCACATTTAAGCTTAGCAGATAAACCGGACAAAAAAATAAGTTTCTAAATTTTAAGATATAAGATCACTCCATAAAAACGATACTTGTATTTGTATGTAAAACGCCTAAAATTATGCAATAGAATAAAAACGGTATGATTTTAAGAATTCATTTACATATTATAAACATTTTAGGCGCTTACAATGCTGTTTTACTTCTTATATTTATTCTGGTTCTATATCTCGATGCGAATTCGTCATATCTCATATTTCATACGTTCGTTTGCTGCTCCAAACCCCATGGCTCTTCACCTGTCAATCTCCATCTCGCTCTAGTGTTGTTTGCTGGGAAGTGGACCAATCGGAACGGAAAATAATAGAAGCGCTGATGTGGCAGTATGAAAATGACGATTGTAATTACTTCATTCTTTGGGCCCCCGTGACCCCGGGAAGGTCACCGAGTAACGGAAGGGATATCAACGTTGAAGCACGAAACCATTCATAAATCACAGTCATCAATCCGTAACCGAACGGAACTGCCACCAGTTTTCTTGTTGGGTTTTTGCGGACAGCATTCGGAGGGGACGGCAATGCGACAAAATGTCCGGTTTGGCCGCTTGTCAGCTGTTCCGTCCGTCCCGTTCCCGGGTTTTTGTTTACATTGTATTTGTGATGTAAGACTTTATCGTTCGCGTTCATCTTTCGCTGTTCCTTTCGGCGCTCATCTAACCCCCACCCCCTCCCCCCCAACTAGCAGCCCCCTCTTCGATTATGCTCAAGCTTTGCTCGTTCGCGGGATTGAAAATGATTGGACCGACGGGTTTTTATTTTTTTTGTATTTCAATTTCACCGATCTGCTTCAAGATCGACATTATGCTCTTCATCGTGCTGGCAGGAAACCCTGCATACTCCGCGCGTAACCTTCGCTCGGCCGTATATCCGCATTTCACGCACGGCCAGTAACAACCACCAGAAACGTACAGCGAGCCAATTTGAACGTAGCCGTACAAACAATGGGTACACGAACATTGCGACGCGCAAACAACCGGTCTGCCCGCTTGCAGCATTTTCTTCTCACCGTGGGATTGTTTTCCGTGCCGCACTCCATATTATATACTTCCGGTCAGCGACGGATGCCACAGCAATTTCACAGCATCATTTACGTCCAGCGACAGCACCATCAAGATAGGGTCTGGGTGCGGGAACTGCTTTTCACTCGGTATTTGTTTTTCTTCGATTTTCGGAGCAACTACCACCAACCGGGCGCACCCACCCCCATCGGACGGTATAGCATTTTTATTTCTACTCCCCGTTTGCGCGTATCTTCAGCTCTAATCAATAGCCACGTTACTTTGTCACGTTGCCATCCGTCCGGAAAATCGGCATCCGTACAATATTCCTTGCCCTGGCTCGAACGAATGGCCGAACGGGCGCCACCGGGCTGTCCGGGCTGTCTGTCAAGCCAATGTCTTCTGGGTTCATTGCCGGCACAAATCAATTGCCTTCATCCTTGATTGAACGGTCCGGCGGGGTTTATTTTCCTCGCAACAGGAAAACCTCTTGCGGTAACGACAAACAGTACAGTGCCATTTGCACATCTTTTCCCCGAAATTCCAGCGTCACAATCACATCCCCTTTTCGCAATGTTTAATAACTGTCATTATCCAGATCGCAGCCTAATTACGCCCTTCTTTCCCTCCCATACCCACAACATCCGAGCCGCACATTCTTGTGACGAGTGACTAATTCTTCCGAAACCTTCAATCCCGGTCGTAAATATCTGCAACCAAAAAGGTTTTTTTTTTCATTTGGCCTCCGACGAACAACCGCTTAACGATTCTCGGACTTCAAACTCGCACAACATCCGGTAGCGGACCATCCATGCAGCCGTACCGTCGGGAGAACTTCATTACGAAGTCCTTTAAAAGGATGCTGGGCGGCAAATTTGCAGCTCGCATTTAGGGGTTGTACCGTCACCGCACAGCGTTGCACCGCACGCGCTTGAATGTTACTCGCAAAAGCCACCGTAAACCCCCTTTACCAAGAAGTCATTTACAGTCAGCATTCCAGTAACGGATAAAATTAAATTAATTAGCAAAAATGTCAGAAATATGCAACCCTACTACAGCGTGCAGCGTGCAGTGACGGGGAAATCGGAAGGTTTCTTCTGCCTTCTGTTACGCTTCCGCAATCTGCGCCGTGGAATTACGGAACCTTTGGTGTGGTGAAAAGATGGGAGATTAAAAAAAAAAAGAGCTATCGACTCACACAAACACACTGTGTGGGATTAGTTCGGAACCGTTGTCGAGATATTCGAGCGTGAAGTAATTCGGATTCGTATTAACACTCTTCTTCATCCATTTTCTCCTTTGATTTGGAACCTCTCATCAACAGAAGTCGCTAAGATGTGAACACTTTAGAATATCCTCAATAGACTGCTGGTACATATTAAACTATATAATAAATTGTTATAAACAATCAAAAACAAAGCAATCACATCTCGAATAGCATCACGAAATAGTACTTCCAATATAGTGCACCATTCAAAGAGCTTTATGCTGAAATTTCCAAATCTCTGTAGTTGTAAACTGTAAGCTGTTGAGCTTTGCAACTAGTCGTAAAGCTTCTTCCAACAAACTTTTTGCGGATGACTTGGGGTTCCAATTTCAAGAGTCGTCCAAGAGATATCTGAATCCAGATTTTCCCACACATCACTGTGGTGACTTCTTGAAGTTCTATAAACTTCTCCGTGCTGGGGAGGAACGTCACAAGAATGACACCAGAACAGAAGGTCATTAGAGGTCGTCGAAAAGCCTAGGTACAAAAATGCTCAAGTTACTCAAAAAGACTCCGTATGTGAGGGATTTGGTTGTTTAGGTTACTGTTGGAAACATAAAAACTGCACAAACCGAAATAGTGACAGGAACAGGGAGGGAAAAGTTTTCAAGTGAAAGAGAGCGAGTGAGGCAAAGATGCTGCAAGCACGATGAGTAATTGTACAAATTTAATTAGTTGTCTAGCATGTTCTTCACTTGCTTGGCATGCCCGGTGTTTTGCTCCGATTCGGGCAAAGAAGCGGCACCGGTGCAGAATAGGGGTTTTCCCATTTTCGGGGAGCAAGCTACATTTGAAAGACTCATCATCAGGCCCGGTACGGTTTCAACTTTCATATGCTTGTCGGAAAGGTGGCCCACCATTTCGCCCATAATCCTCCGTTTTGCGAAAACGTTGGACCGGGAACGGTGGAGCAGTTGGTGAGTGGCGTTGCAAACGATTGGATAATGCAGATGTATGTTGTTTGCCAGCTGCAAGAAGCTTCTAGCTCCCTTCCTATCGTACCCACTTGCGAGTACGCGCACGCACTCTCTAGATGCTCGACGTCGGGCACGGTGATGGTGTAACAGGATCTTTTGTCTACTCTTTCAAGAGTCACATCTCGCGACTTACTGTATCGTTCCCTTGTTCGCCCTCCTCCGTTTGCGAAAGTGAGCAATAAGATAAAGTGTTCGTCTTTCGGTGTGTGTGTGTTTGCAAATGGACGGAGCAACCCGCGGGATGTGCAACCCCTAATAAATCTTTATCAGCAGCTTCGCATGCCCCGAGATCTGCATCTTATGCACTGCGCTTGGGTCTCGAGATTCCCAACTCAGCTCCGTCCACGACAGCCACAACTGTCGGTGGATGGTCGGAAAAGAGGGCATTAGGGGTGTTGTTTATTTTTTTCTTATTCTCGCTCCCTGCTTCCCGTTGAAATAGGACAAACCGAGTTACAACGCCGAATGCGAGTGCAGCAAGCGAGAGCTGCCTGCTGGAAAGTGCAAATAATGTAATTAATATTTTAGATATGATGTTGTTCTATAATTTATCATCCTTCCGGCTGTCTGCGGCACGCGTATGTTAGCATCACGAGTGCCGCTTCATCCACCGTGCCAAAGTTTCCCACCTCCACGGGATTGCCGTGCGTCAGAGTGCCTGATGTGTTCGAGCTTTGCCTTACCGGGGCGGCGCATATGATACGTTGTGTCAGGACCGCCCGTCCAAAAGCCAGCGGGGAAGCTCGCTTGCTTAATTGTACATCCCCAAACAACGGTAGACAATCGTAGCTTGGTCCTCCGGAAAAAAAAGAGAAAAACAAACCTTGAAGCTCTCCCCACACGGATCCCCTGTAATTACCAACGACAGCTCAATCCAGCCCGCTGAGAAGCTTGCCACAGACAGTACGAGGGCAGGAAAAATTGAAATGTGCACAATCTACTGCTCGGAATCGGTCCCGTGGGCAGCATTCTTGGGCTGTCAATGTGCGACACACGCACCGACAAAATATACACTTCGATACCGATCAATATACACACACACACAGAGAGCCAATTCGATCCGTTCTATCGGGTGGAAGCAGTATTCGGGCGCTGCGTGACATCTGCAACACACACACAAAAAAACGAAAAAAAAGGGACGAAACAGCACGAATGGCTGGTGGGTTGGTGTGACACTGCTACAGCGCGACTACGGGCGGTGAATCATAAATCATTCATCCTGTCAGCCAAGCTTTCACATTTACTCACGTACACTCACTCGAGCAGTTTTTTTCTGAATTTTTTGTTATGTTTAACGGGGGTGGGGGGAGGGGGGAGGGAGGTTTGGTTTGGCTTGCATTTCCTTCCAATCGTTCCGGCTATCCACCCACCAAACTAGTAGCATGAGAAATAAGCAGCTTCTGAAAGAAAACCGCAATCGAATGTACCTTGAGCTGTCCCTGGTCCGGGGTGGATGCGCCCCGGTGATGCGTGAGGATCTTTTCCCCCTCCCCTCTCTCTCCCCCCCCCCACTCCCCGCTCTTATCCACGCAGCACGCAACGGGAGGTTTGGCCGGAAACGGTAGACTACTACAGGCGAACCAGCCCCGTAAGTGATACGCAGACCCGGCGACACGATCACGAGTGCATAAATCAGGCATCGCCAGTTTCCAGCGCGCCCCACGCATCCTATCGCACCACGTGTACGTACGGCTCGAGCAAAATAAATGCGAATAAGCGATCCCGTGTGCTTCCGGGCACCGGGACGGTTGGACGCCCGTACGCAGTTTGGATAGCGCACCACCGATATTTGTTCGCTCGGTTGTGTAGCTATACAGCAAACACGACGTGTCGAACGGCTTGCATACCATTCGGGCGGGCGGATATGTGCAAGTCGCTGCAAGTCGCAGCATTCGAACCGCTTTCTACCGGGAGAGGGCATTTTCGGATACGAAACGCTCACCATCTTCGTAATCCAGTCGAAACCGGTCCCGCAGTGTTCTTTCAGTGCCGAGCAACACCTGGTAATTTCTGCACGAACGTATTAGAATGGTACACCCAAAAAAAAAAAAATGGTCCCCCGTACCATCAGCTTTCGCAACATCAAAATTCGATCGAAGTTCGCTTTTCTTGTCCTTCCTCCAAACAGCTATACAGGACGGTCGCTACCATACCCAGGACTCAGGACGAACGATTGGAAGCTGTTACGCAAAATACAAAAAAGAAAAAACCGGATGAAGCAAAACGAAAGGAGCCACACGCTTTCCAGTGTACGTCCGTGGAAAGGAGAACCCGAACGGCAAAGGATATGATCGTTCCGCCACAGCCGTCAGCTTTTATTATGATCCATTTAGCATTCGATTACGAATGCAGTTTGATGCAACACTTCGGTACTTCGTTTTTCTTTCCTCCCCTGTTTGCTTTCACTTGCTTTCTACCAGACGACTCTTCACCAGTTTGTGCCGAACATATCCGGGGTGCCATTTGAGCCAATCGTCATCGACGTTCAACATCATCCGACCTGGCAGCATATACTTGGATGCAAGCAGCATCAGGAAGGACACATCCCGTACCCGGGGATTCCTTCCCAGTTTCTTCATCGAACGATTTGTCAAACCCAAGATGTCACTTGAGCACCGGAGATTAGCCGTGATTCGGTGAGCTTGATGAAAGCGTATGGCAAGCTGTTCGGGACGACCTATATATATCTGCCATCACTACCACCCCGTATTCGGTGTGACGTGACTTGTTGGCCGTACCACCGTACACAAATTCGTTTCATTTGCTGCCAAGTGCATGGCTGAGTGTTAGCTGCCAACTAGCACTGGATAGTGGTCGTATTAAAGGTGATACTCGATACAGCTTGATACCGAGCGCTATTGCATTCCATCCCGGAGCAATCTAATTAACTCCTGGAGTGGAGTGATAACGCTACAGAAATCTACTACCAGCGAGATAAAGATTTGCTGATTCGCCAACAAGACAACGAGTCTTTTGGGGGCGACGTGGAAAGTCACTAATGATATACCATTAGGAAATGGCCGGTTAATTGCAAATTGGTGCGATTAGGCAATACCGAGAAAGATTCCAACACAAAACCGGGAGAGCTGTAACATGTAAACGAACGTTTTGCAGACATTCGTACAAACACCAACGACTGCTAACAGTGCAAAGACATAATGAGCAAGTTCATTACGACTGTTTGTACAAAACAACCATGCTTTTGTTATTGATATCAACTTCAAATGGATCTTAAGAAAAAGTACTTCCAAAATAGAACACTTTCCACGGAAAAGAAAATTTTTGTACATAGAGACACTAGCTCTTTAGAAGCTATATTATCATGCAATCTACATAACTTGCCTAGAAAGTTATGAAATTCATATTATATTAATTAGAAAAAGTCTCGTTTGTTTACAAATTAACCACATTAAAAAGCTGGAATTTAGCATGCAATCTGCATAACTTTAGGCGCTATAAATCATTTCGTCTTTTGTACAAAGTTATGGAATTTACAGCACATTAATTGGAATCAGTCAAGTGTGTTACAAATTAATGTCCAGTTTCGGTCGTCAGACGCCTAAATGTAGGCAATCAATAAAATTATTCCATTTTTAAGCTACACAAACGCGAGCGTTTCGTCTACAAGTTGTTAACCTTAACCTTCAAACTGCACATGATACCTTCTCTGGTGACCGATACTTCAACCCTAGAGCTCCGACGTGTATGAAGTAGCGGCGGTATGCTTTTTCTGCGTGATGTCAGCGCGTTTTTTCACACCGTACGATTATTCCCCGGGTGTCGATAAAAAAAAACGTGCTGAAGACACGTTCGCTCTTTTTGATACATCGCCAAGAGAAGGAAAAAGTTGCAACAACACACTCTCACTCACAGCCAAAAACAAAAAAAAAACAATAAAAAGCCTTCCCTAACTCTGACGCTTTACGACTGGTAAGGGTGTGCGTGTTCAATATTCGGAGGTTGTTCGCAACAAAACCACACTCACGTGCGGGTTGGAAAATTGGCATACGGACACTTTTATTTTGCTCAGCTCCAAAAATCTGAAAACAAACCCTCCGAGTCATGTTAGGCTATGGCGATGGTCTGGACGCGCTTGTAGTGTGGTAACACATTTTCCATTTAATTGTTTTCTTCATCTTAGGACTGCCTTTTCTCGTCCATAACCAACAGGTACTCCGGTCGAAGTGTGTGCACAAGGTCCTATAAAATATTCATGCATGCTCTCCACATGTTCCAAGGGGGTAGCATTTCCACCATCCCCAAAATCTCCACGGTCTCATTTGGGGCAGGTTAGATGAGTAACGGCTCTGATTGTGCAGCACGTATTAAGGGAGTCTGTAAACGGTGCTAAATTTTTTCCATCTCACCCACGGCATCACGTCTCTGCGTGATCGCAATGAAATACGATCGAAACGGTTGGTAGCGCGCGTCCTACAGGTGCAATGAGATTTGGAATAAATAATCGACTTACTGTTAAACAAACCTCGACGATGACAGGTGTATTAATAAATGAAGTTTCACACACACGCACAAACACATACACGCGGGCCGTTGACAGTGTGTTTTAAATTTTAATCAATTATCCACACTATCCATAATCTGGGCGAACAACATCCCGCCTAACGTCGTGCTAACGAGCAGTTGAAAATCAACAGAACCGCGCACCATCTTGCTCCGTAGCGCAGTGTAGGTAAAGAGAGGGAGAGAGAGAGAGAAGCGAAAAAAAGTAAACAAAACCATCCACCAACCTTTAGCACCTGGTTCGGGTTGGGACGTTACAACGATTAAATTCGCCCCGTCTTCGCTTGCAGTTGTTACGTACCGGTGCTGTTGATTGGGGTAATCATTGGCAACAACCATTTCATCGAAATGGGCGCGTTTCATCGATGTTATCAGCCATTAGCGGTGCTGTCGTTGAAGAATTCCCACGTCCCAGGTGACAAAATTTTGCAGAAAAATACCTTGTACTTAAAAAAAAAAGATGAGTTTATAATATAGATATTCTGTAGAGCAAATTGCATACCTTTAGGATATTTTCTTTAAACTTTTAAAGGTTTTAAAGATTCAAATTGTTATAGTTTAAACTAAAGCTAGTTTCATTTCTTGTTGAACTCCTTTTTTTTAAATAGATGACATTCAGGATCTCAAACTCCACAATATCCTAAAAAACAACGCCTAAGTGTATACACTGCGCACTACAAAAGCTAGCTTATTATGGTTTTTGTATCGTTTTTTTGCGAGTTTGTTGCCTGGGCCATTTACTTACGCTATGCGGTGGGCGAAGAAATCAACAGCAGGGCCAATCGTTGTCGTCTCGGTACCATCACCATCATCTCGTCATTATAGTGCTGCTTTATCGATATACGCACCCATTGCTGAGAAACGTTATACGCCAACCATTAGCGAGGTTATATTTTGTGACTGCTTGTATATCTATCTTAGATGTGATTTTCCCTCCTCCTCCGCCTCTTTCCCTCTTCTGCTGCTGCTCTTGTTTGTTTTGAACCGCTTTCCCGTTCCCTACAGACTCTAGACCACCTGTGCTGGGACAACACAGAGGCTGGCGTGCGGCAACTTAATCCGGGTGGACAATTATTTATCGTTACCCGAAGCTTCCAGCTTAATGGGAACGGTTAATTGAGGAGCGTCCAGATAAATCCCAACGGTGCACGGAACGATCGATCGGAGATGGTCAGCATGTCAGATTTCGTTATGCTAAACAAACAGTTTACTCGAATGGAGTTTTTTTTAAAAAAACACAAAGCAACAGCACGTGCACCGTAATGATAGGAGCTCATGTAGCATGTAATTAGAAGCGACTATCAGTGACCTCCACAGCACAGTACAATCTGCTGCGGAATCGATCATTATGTGAGGGTTTAATTTATTTTTCTTTGTGTATGAAGAATAATTTGAGCACACGTACTCGTACGGACTAATGAAATAATTTCAAAAAACCTATTTATCCCCCCGAACGGGTGAGGGAAATAGGCCACCGATAAAACTAAAACCGAAACGTTTCAAGAACGAACTAGTGTACTGGTCCCATTCTGCATTGCTGCTGGTGTGGCTTTGTCCCTGCCCATTGGATTTGTTTCATTGTTTAATTTGCTAAAAACGAAATTAATTACGACAATACGGGAGGCCAGTCGGTAAATTCGGCAGACAAACTCCACCGCAGAACCACGGACACGGATTGGCCGGGGCTGGCTAAGCTGCCGCTTACAACCCCCGGCCAAATCCCCGGCCACCCAGGCTTACCACTAACGATCCCCTAATGACATCATAACCGATCGGTGTACGCCTCCGTCCGGAGCGGTGTTGCCGTCGATTGCAAGGACGAAAGGAACAACTTTTCCTCCGTGCACCAAATACATCCATATCCAGATAGATAGAGAGAGAAAGAGCGGGGGGTTGAAAAAAGCAAACCTCCCTAAAATCGTGCCGGGAACAATCTGCACTATCGTATCGTACAAATTAATTTACTCACACAGGGTGGAGTGAGGAGTTCCACACATACTTATCTGATCGTTTTGAAGAAGCAGAGCCGGCAGGGAGGAGTGTAATGTGTAAAAACGCCATTTTCTCTCACCCACCCCCGTCACACAACCGAGAAAAAAGGAGGGCTGGTGTTGTTAACGGTGTGGCAGTACGGGTTTGTGGACCCCGGTTTTGGGTTTTTTTTTTCGCAACTCCTGCACACGTAGGCACGAGTAGCCGGTCGACAAAATGTCGACAGCATTGCCAGCCGGGGATGGGACGTGCCACGTACCCGTAGTTGTGGGGACGTTTCACCGATAGTGAACCACACGGAAAAATGGCCGGAGGTTGCAGTTTCGTCCGGGCACACGAACGGGACCAACAGTTGCAGTTGCAGTAACCCACGTATCGGGTCGGAATCGTGTACAGCGCCCGCAACGACCCATTCCAGGGCACTGTTTTCATGTTTACTGCAGTTGCTCTTGATTGCGGACAGCGCCGGCACCGGGCTGGTACAGCACGTACCACACCTTGGACCAGCCAACTTTCACGGCCTATTTTACAATCGAACGTGAGTGTTTGTTGGGCTGGGCGGGCGTCTGTTCGCTGTGTTCCTCAAAAGTGTTGGTTTTTTTTTCGTCACATATATTCTGCCCGACGAAGCAAAGCTTGAACAAAACAAGCAGCCATTTGCGATGCACGTGAAACAACGAATGCGAAGAAAGCAAATACTTTTTATACACCGTATACAAAGATTAATTTACTGTTGCGCTACCGGGGTGGGTGATCCCGCAGGGGGGGTGGAAAAGAAGAGTTGCTGTCCCTTTAGTCTGCCTGTGCATACCTGTGCTAAAGGGTTAAAGATTTAATTTCATTTTTTAATTGGACCGTTTGGTCCTTCGAACCGGACATAATCGGGCAAAAGTAATCATACCATCATCGTTAGCCGTACTGCACACAACAAGATATTTCATGACAAAACTCGTCCGCACGGTTTGTCATTTCCAATTCCCCTCCCCCCTCTCTCTCTCTCCCTTCCCACCTCCCTCCCCCCCTTGTTGGTTCGGTTTTAATTTACACCAATTTAACCAGAACCCGCACACCGGGTATAAGAGTTCCTTTTTTTCTTAATTTTCACCTTTTCAACTTTTCCTTATCCTTCCACTCCCATATCTGATGTCTGGTTGGAATTTTTCACAACCCCTGCACCACATACATAAGGAGGAAGAAAAAAGGCCCTCTTCTCCTTCCCCGCACCCGCTTTCACCCCCCCCCCTCTCGCGGGGGAAAAAACTGCCGGACAAATCTATGCACCCAAAACGATTGCCACAATTTCGGACGAATCTCCTGAACTTTGATGCTCAATTAATAGGTGGTCATTTTTCACACCGTCACACCGGCCACCGTCAGCCATCTTCGTGCCGTGGGGTTGAAGCAAACGAGAACACACACACACACACACACAACAACGCTGGTGCACTGCCCCACTAAATGGACGATTCCGTGGAAAGTAATTCATCCGGACGGTGGCGCTCGACCATCCGTTAACCATCAGTTCCGACAACTCAGTTATACGGCGGGATGACGTTGGATAAATTGCTTTCGTGGGTAAACAGGGTGTGGGAAGGTGCACCAAACTTAACTCTCAACCACCACCCCCTCCCCTCCCCCACCCCCCCACGGGTACCGAAACTCTCGCGCTCGTTATCAATTATCTCACTGTCAGGTCTAAATTTCTGCCCAGGTATTACTACGGGTATTCGGGTTGTAAACGGGTTGCACCGCCCAAGGTTGTTATAGGAAGGGTGAACTTTAGGGGGTGTTTTTTTTCTTATTCGCATTTTCTGGTACAGGTAGGAAGTTAACCGGGAAAGGTCGGAGGTGCTGAAAGGTGAGCACTTGAGCACCGCACGAGAATAGGTCGACTTTTTGGTCTATTCCACTGTTTTGAAGGTCCTGTTTTTTTTTTTTTTTGGTCATCTCCCATCATTATCCCATGACTGTTATTTGCCGTGTACAATTTCCATGTTTTATCACAGTTTGTGTTTTGCTTTTTTTTGTTTTCTCCTCGTACCGTAGTGTACGACCAAGTAACTAATCGCTAGCCATGAATAACTGTCCCATCGTTCGCAGGCGCCTTTCGCTTCGGACCAGCAGAAGAATAGATCTCGCCCGGAAAACAACCTTCCCGTGCTACTGCGATCCCTTTTTCCTCGCGGACCCCGTTTTCGGTACTTGATTAAATAATTGAAACTTTCGTTCCTTACACTCCAGGCTATTGAAAAACCCCCTCATTGAAAGACCAACAGCACAAGTCGCGGTTTGCTGCTGCTCGGTCGGTTGCAGCATGAGTGCTAGCAGACCAAAAGCTCCAAAGCAAGCAACAAAAAAAAAGAGAAAGACACTTAAACGCTCCTTTCTATTTTGTTTCCAAAGCACGGTGGAACCATAGGAAACCATTTTCCCGTCATTAATTACGCTGCGTTTGCGAGACCGACGTCGCGTACCAGAACCATGGATCAGAACGCACATCATGCGCAAGGCACTATTTTCGATTAATTAAAGCAAACAAAACCGTAGGTGCCGCTATCCACCATGGATGGCTTTTGGGACGGTGGGTGGAACCATCATTCTGCCCGGTAAGGTACCGAAATCCTCCCGAAACGATGTGTCCGGTGTATACGGTGCAAAACGCTTCAGGCAGCAACTCGGTACATTTTCACAACAGGTTGCACACTGTGAACCAAAAAACCCACTCATCTCTCTCACACACACACACATTGGAAAAGGGACTGACCCGAAAGGTGTCCCATTCCCGAATGGTTCCCATTGCTTAAAACTGGCTCTTGAACATACAGAGGCGCGATCCGACACGGCACGTAAGTGCACCGCGATGCAAAAAGGGGGGGAGGGGGGGAGGGAGCGGCGAGTGGAGTGCAACACCACCAAACAATGTCACCGTTGTTTGGCTGTCACTCATCATTACTTCCGTTTGCCTGTGCCACCAACAACCCATCAACCATTATAAGTGGATCCTTCGATGTCACCCCGCCATGATGACACACCGTTGCACTGACTCGCAGACATGCACACTCACAGCCCGAGAACGGGAGCAGCAGAGGCGACAGGGTGGGTGGCGGAAGGGGATTTGATCCGTTACTTGATGTACGGTACCGCCAACGGGGCCACCTGCCAAGGGTCAAGTGTGATGCAAACATTTTGAAACGTTGCACTCCATCGGCGTTACTGTACATTTTGAAGAAGGTAATCACTTCGGGAGATACCCAAAGAGAGAGAGAGAGAGAAAAAAACGATCTCATCCCACTTGTAGCTGGCTACTGGACGGTACGGTCGAAACCCGGTTTCGGATGCACCGAGTGGTTGAGCTTGAAGTGTCACAAACGTTGTGTACCGAATTTGCAGCAAATTAACTCTACATTGTACAATATCTTTCCAGGAACGCCAAATGGAGCATAGAGCTGGTCTGCAAAATCCTACAAACTCCACAAAGTCACCAGATACAAGCATCTGTGGGTGAACAAGACATCACAGTACATTCAGAGTTATCTTCTTAAGATGCAAGTTTGACTATGTCAGGATATTGGGTTTCTTGCTAGAATTCATGTACTGTAAGTAGTCCAATGTCTGATCTTTATTTCAAGAAAGAAAGTCCCGACGAGATATCTACACCTCACAGCCTCAGGAGCTCTTTATTTAATTCACGACATCCTCAGAAACTTGAGTACAGTGGATTCTGCTTAGCAAGAAGGCAGATCTTGCCGAGGTATATTTTTTTAAGTGATCTTCTCAGGAACTCAGGACACCGTCCATCCTCAAGAACTTTTTTTTTAAATTCACGACATGCTCAGGAACTTGAGTACACATCGAGAGTTGTGAATAGCTACTTATAGTAAACCTTCTGCTCTATTGAAGATTTAAAGTCGTCAAGTCTTATTTATATCAGCTACGCTTCAGACCAGCCGATATCATATGACTAGACAATAAGCTCGTTCCACGAAAAAATCTTAACTCGAACCCCAACTTTAACCAAGGTTAAGACGTTACCCCAACCCCACAAAAAACCAAGGGTAAGAAGTTACATAAAATTCCCCTGCTACCACTGTGTTTCCTTTCATTTCATTGTGATTTGTGCATTGATGTTTAACTTTCCCAGGGAGAAACGCCCATATTATACAGTTTTCCCATTAGCTTTCGATTTTTGTTTTTCGTTCGCTTCTTTTTTCCTACTTTTGTTAATGTCTTCCTGCAGTACCTTCCTGTGTTTTTCATTTCCCCGCTATCCTCCTGCTAGCACAAACTCACATCACAGTATATTTTCATCGTCCATGTGCTTGCAACAGACGTTTCTGCTTCAGTTGATCCCTCGCAATGACCGTACGCATTTCTTTACCATTGACCTCCAACGTTCCCTATCACACACCCCCCCCCCCCCCCCCCCCCC
>KB664054.1:1960733-1971425 GCA_000349025.1 Anopheles minimus | reverse complement strand
CCCCCCCCCCCCCCCCCCCCATCCTGCCAACCAACGGTACGCAACGGGCATCTGTAAATAAAATTTTATTGTTAAAAACATTCGTGTGACATTATTCGCGTACCAGCACTTACGGCTGGAAGAGATGACGTGCAAGTGGACCAGAAAAAAGAAGAAGGAAGGGAGGAGGGAAAGCTACCACTGTTCAATATCGTTTGTGTTACCTCGTGATGGTTCTAACGTTTTCTTATGCTTTGTACATGCTCCAACCGGGCATCATTTAAGGAAAGGTACGGCAGTAGTTTTCACATTCGATTTGCTTTCATCAAAAGCTTGTTTTCTCAATTCACAAATGTTCTTCGTTGGAAAAAAAACTTCTGGAACATTATTAAACACTTATTATGTGTTCTGTTTTTATTGTAGTTTAGTGTTTAAAGTTTATTTCACATGTTTTTGTTTCATTAACTTTGCTTGCTATGTTTTTAGATCTACTTTTCATGTTGTTATTAGTTCTATCTACTTTCTTTCTTTTATTTATATTCTTCTATATTCATAAATCACTAAAAAGGAACGCTTTTGTTTTCTATCGTTTTCATCCACTTCTTATTTTCTATTCGCCCTATTTACCTTTCTTCTTTACTTTTAAATTCTTTCCAATTCATAACTCACTAAAAACGAACGATTATACGAAAAAGTTCCATACAATTCTAAAGCTACATGGTACTGCATAATTTTCAGATTAAAATATCTTATTCACACTGCGAAACAGAAAGACGAAACCATGTTGGAAGATGAAGATAAAATTGTTTTCCTAATCAAATTTGCTTTAATTTTTAAACGATCCTTTCCCAAACAAGTGCAACTTTAGGGCCAAAAACATTAGGCGTGTTAAGCGCGGAAAGAAAAAGAAAACCCCCCTCCCAAATCGGTACCTTGCCAAGGGGCTTTTAGTGAAACTTAACCGACACACACACACAAAAAAACGAATCTCCACGGCATCCCCGTTCCATATCTTCTGGCAAGGCAGCACACACACACACACACACTCACTTAATGGAGATGAAGAGTATTAAAAAAAAAGAGAACACATTGGAAGAAAAGCGCCAGTAGCCCAAAGGGACGGTTAAATGAATTCCCTAGCGTTTCAGTTTTCCAAATCCTTCGGACACAATTGAGCGATAATAATCACGAGGTAGCAACAGTTTGAACGTGTCCATAAAAAAAAACGCCCGAGAATGTGCCTTCGCTTCACCATTTCGAGGGGTTCCCGATATCAAAGCTTTCCAGTCCGTTTGAGAAGATATCGGGCCGTTCTGTTCTAGTGTTGGTTGGTGTTTTTTTTTCATTCGCGCTATACATGTGGAAGGGATTTTGGTTGGAATTTCTTTCCTTATTTTTTTAATACCCATTCCCCCCAGTGATAAAAAACCTCCCTAGAAGGACACTCAAGTGGTTGTTCGCTCCCTTCTCCAGCACTGTCCGTGCTCTTCGCACAGTTAATGCTAAAGCATGGTACGGGAACTACATCTCATTCGGGAAAGCGAGCAAAGCCCATCCTGCTCCACTACCACAACACTTTCCACACGGGTACCTATGGCGGGTGTTCCGTGATCCCCGAGGGTACAAGCAGATTGAGCCCTGATAACCAAATCTAACCGAACAGAAAGAAAAAATCATCCCACACACACACACGCGCGCGGTCGAACGCACCGGGGGAAAAAAACCCCCGAAGGGAAAGCGCTACAAATGGAGGCAGTCAAATGTAAAGATAAAGACTAGAACCGATCTACAGGGAGCTTCATATCATTGCCGGTACCGCTTGCTTTCATTATCGCTCGAATTTTGAGCGTTCCGGGATCGAGAGTGTGTTTTTTTTTCGCTCGTTGTCCCAGTGCAAAGATATGGCGTAACACCTTAAACTATGCCACCACAGCATGGCGGATGAAGGTTATCATTTCACTCTTTTACTATTTCCCCCTATTTTTTTTTGTTTCTCAATCTCCCTCTCTCCCGGTAAGGTACTTAATGTTCAACAGTTTTTGGCAGAAATGCGCCCGAAAAGTCCCAACACACAAACACCCTGCTGCCCCGGTCACTGCGGGCGGTCGTGTTTTATCAATGTCGACTATTTTAGTACATCTCATTGCAGAGATTCAGGCGCAAAAGTGTTACACAGTGTTCTAGCGTTCTTTTCGTATTTACTTTCACTACGAAAAGGGCTTTTGGGAAGGGTAGCACGGGGAGGACCTTTTTAAATCGGTCTGTCCGATCCCCATACCAATCGTCGTTTCCTGTTCTGGTTTCGAAGATTTCACCACGGCCACGGGGTTCTAAAACTCCCCCCGGGACGGTTGATGGTTGGAGTGGTTCATATTTTACTTCCCTTAGATTCCTCTCCACATTCGGTACCACATTCGGAAGCCACTTATCAACCTCATTCTTTGCACAGCTCAAATAACAGATTTAAATGTCGAATTTGTACAAAACGCGCTCGTTACCGTTGCAGCGGGCACCGGGGGGGTATTAAACATGAGCAAGTGTTTGAACATTTTTGTTCGATTCGGGCTTCTACCACCACAAAACATTCCATTTGCCAAAAAAACGCAATCGAATAGCCATTAGAAAGTTTGTTTTCTGTACAACTTTGGCTTTAATAACTTTTACTTCACAGCTTTCCAGAGCCTAACTGCGATGCGTTCTCTCCAGCGAAATCTTCCCCCGAGCAGATAAAGCTTCACGTTCCCGTTCGAGCGGTCGAGTGGTTTGGGCATTGCAGATTGTAGGGATGTACCAATGGTTCGGCCAAGAATAGTGACGTTGTTTGAAGGGGCACATAACTTTTGCACGGGGGAACATCTTTTATGCCATAAAATCCATGTTACAGCTTAACGTACACGCTCGTCGTGGCGGAAATAATCTCCAGCGTTATACGCTTACAACATTTGCTTAGCCCACGGAACCAATCACATTCATCCGCGTACGGTTTGCCGCTTGCCACTCGCTGAAATCCAATCCTTTTTCCAACGTCACGTACCGCACGGTGGTACACGCGAGAGCACCGTTCAATGTTCGTATGCGCCATGGGATCAAACCGAGGGGTTTAACCACCAGCGGGTAAACTACTCACCCCTCCCGTCCACCCTCATGAGGAGTGCTCGAGCTTTCCATTGCCACCATTTTGTGTGATATTTGTCTGGCAAATGGGGAGGGAAAAATTAAGAGCGAAGAGAGAAGTGAAACATATCATCCCGGCGCTCACGTACACGGCGAAGGTATAATCGCCATCAAGAATAACAACAGCAGGAGAAAAAAAAACCCTTGCAACCACAAAAGGGGTTGAAAAATCTGGACAAAAAAAGTCAACATACGCGTCAGGTTGTGGAGTTGTTTCCTTTGCACCGTTTTGCTTCCTACCTACTTAAAGATAACATCAAGCCTTTTCGCAAAAACTAGCTCCTTCGGATCAGATGTCACGAAACAGCAATGTATTTAGTTTTGCAGCAAACAGGATCAGGATTTTATTAGGTGTACCGTAACCCCATGGTACCACCCGCGTTACGCGTGCTAACATTTCCGTACCATTTCCGTGTAATCTGTAATGGAGAACGACTCCTAACCACCTTCCTGTAAGATGATGAAGATATTAGTGCAATCGATCCAAAGTCAACCCCTTTTCACTGGGACAATGTTATTTTGGGGGTTCGTCAGGCCTCCCTCCTGATCAGCTCCTGCGTGAATGTGCCAGATAATTGCTCCAATAACGCCATCAAGGTTTTATGCAAATGCTATGCTAATCATAACATTCCGCACCGTCATCTGACTCAGTGTGCGCACTGGATCTGCGGGAAAAGCGATGGGAGAGAGAGGGTGTCATCGTAGAAGTGGGGTGGTACTAATAACATGCAGCTATCGAGCACTGGAATCGAATATTGAAATGCTCGCTGCGGTAACGATTCCCGCTTCCCTGGGCCGGGTATCCAATGTTGTACGATCGACATAATATACCACCCTCATCACTCCAGTTTGGAAATTGGGAAGGGGGATGAATTAGGTAGGGGTTAGCCTTCCGAGTGTAACATATCTATCTCGGTGGGCAACATCTTGCGTGACGAGCTGGATTCGAAAATCGGCATGATTGCTAAGTGATTGTCTCCAGCGACTCTCCGCCTCCATTGCTGGTTCGCACCGTAGACTCCGACAGCTGGTATTCAGTCGACAGTGTGCTTTACAGCAATCTGCGTGTTCTGGGTACCAGCGTACCAAGTTTGGTAAAAATTCTGCACACCAAAATTCTCCGCTCGAGAAGCCTTGGAGCAGATTGTCCAATATATTCCTATAGGGGAGTCCTCCTGGCTTCAAATTGGAACAAAACGAAGGAGTCAGAAGGGTTTTCGCTTTAAGGGTAATTTCCACCACAAATCTTAATATCTCCACCCAAACTCTCCCAAGTTCCAAAGTGCCTCAGAACCTCAAGAATCCCTTTCCTACTGATGCTCGCCTGATATAACGCACTAATTGAACGATAATTAAATCATGTCTCAAACCATGTGGCATAAAGGCACATCATCAGCAACAAGTTGCGCCCATCCACCCGATCCCCCCCCCCCCCGTCCACCCAAAAACCAAATAAAGACACACCGTCCGAGTGGGCAATAGCTCGCCATTGTTGCCAACCCCGGGGCCCATTTTGCGCAGCGGGATTGACGCGCTTCGCCAAATTGCCTAATGAGCAATCGTGACAACTAGCCCGAGACCCGATTGTGCTCGCTTTACACAAACGCATACAAACACTGCGGAGGTGCTTTAATGAGACCCACGATTAAACGTAAGCACACTTGTTACATATTATCCAAATCATACAGCCACCGGTTTGCGTCTCGTGCAATTTATGGTACCGTTCTGTTTTCCGGACTCCACGTTCTGCAAAACCGAAAGGACGAGACACATCCAATCAACCCGGGTTGCGAGCGGGATAAAATTATAAATGGATTTGTACAAGTACGTGTATCCATCCGGGGGCGAAAACAAAATCCCACTGCTTATCAATAGCCCATTCGTCTCATCCTGACAGCGCTCCATCATGGCGGGAAATCTTCCAGGACTAAAGACTCCCGAAGTGGCTGCCGGAAGAGCACAATTTGTACAACACACACACTTGCACGTGTGGGCCATACAGTAATGATGATGGTAATATTTCAATTTACTTCTATCCACCGCCCGGTGGTACGGTGGTACGACCTAGCAGGGCCCATCAATTTTCACTTGCCACTCACTCAAGACGCCACTGGGACACGCGCCGCAGGTGAACCGAAACGATAAGGCCACACAGACGCGCGCGCGAGACCGATCGAACCGTCCAGATATGGGACAGCCTGCTGAAGTGGGTACGGTGTGTAAGATGGTGCCTTATCGATGCGCCTAGCAAACGTCAGTGACACACACGTGTGCAGGTGTGCCGAGGTGGATAATAGCTTCGCCGAAGAATCCTTGAGATCTAGTGAATGATGAAGATACCGAAGCACCGGGACACGATGCGGGTTTGTTGCGGGAATGTTGCTGGTGTTTTGCCGGTTTGGTCAAATCCACATCCCACACACACACACACACACGTACAGAGAAACGCTCACATTATTTTGGTTACGCTTCCCCCAACCAAAACTGGGCCAAATCCATCGGGCAATAATAGATTGGCCAGGAAACCGAAATCGAAAATTCCTCCCCCGGGGGGAATCCAGGTTTTTGATTGGAATATATATGCGCATAACGAGGTCCACAACATTGGTTGGCAAAGAGAGAGTGAGAGAGACCTCGTAACAATATCGCTTGGACATCAGCGCGCCAGACCCGAGCGCTGGAGAGGATCACGTCGATAAGGATGTCATAACTTTCAATCAGAAAACATTATCCATCCGAATGTATGGAGTGTATTAGAGATGTCTTCGTGTGTGTGTTAAAGTCGTGTACCTAGCTGAGATGAAACCCTTGGTCGTTGTACTTCTGCCCAAGCTACCAACTTCTGGTGGTACTCTGTTTATTGTTCTACTGTCCCTGGACATGCTCCACAGCATCTAGCTCTCCAACAAAAGTTCGTCTGACTGTTTTATTTTTTGTTTCAAAAAAAAAAACCTATATATCTCAATCTCACCATCAAGTGAGGTGAGAAAATGGTGCGGAATAAATCCGACACGGTGGTAAACTAATCCCTATTCCGTACGGTTGAGTCCGCACCGGCAGTACGACCGGCGGTAGTAAAAATTGTGTTCCCAGCACGTACACTGCGAAAGAAAAAAAAACCGGTTCTGCCATTAATACGCGGGACCGGGTGCACGCACTCGCGGTCGCATAATAAATCGCTCGCATCGCATCACACCGTCAATTTTGCTGAAGCCACCATAACTGACGTACTGAGCTTTCCGGATGCTGCCTGCCTTGCCAATTGACGGGACCCCGGAATTAAACAATTTTTCCGCCAAAGATCTCTTAAGCGCCGACTTAGGCACAAAACCGAGCAAAACCGGCAACTGGTACGAGTGCGCGAAGCATCCACGGGTGACTTCCTACCAGAGTCCCTGGTGTACCGTGGTGCTCCACCGGGGGAAAAATGATTGGAAATGAGGGAAATAAATCTCTTTCGTCTAAAGCATTCCATGCAATCCGTCCAATTAGCGGTGTGAAGGTGTAGGAAGCTCCAAACCGGTGTATCAAATTGTGGAACAACACCCAACAATCCTTTTCCATCATTACACCGGGGAAAGGCGGGGGTGGGAGGGGGATGGGAAAAGAGAGAGAGAGAAAGAGAGAGGTAGTAATCAGATTTTACACAACAACTTCAAACCCTCTCATGCTTCCCATCACCTGGAGTGGAAAATGAGGGATATCCTTTTTATGCGGACTAATCTCAGTAACCTCAGTTCAATACGGGGGGGGCGCGAGTGTTTTTTACTACACCCCCCCCCCCCCCCACAAGCTACTCACCTTGCACCTTGAGGCAAAATAATGGAAACGGATTATCTATCATGTTTAATTTATTTCATAAAACCCGCTTTTTTTCGCCCCCCCTGTTGTTATCCATCTCCACTTTCCGTTTTGGAGAGTGCTACCGACGCCGAAAGTATCTCGAGCTGGACATTCCGGTCCAGGCTTCGCACCACCCGGTGTCCGAAATTGAAGTTTCGGTCGCATACTCGCTCTCACTCTCGGCATGATGGAAACTCAATTTCCAGCATCAGCTTAAGTGGGATAAACATTTTAATAAATATCTCCTTCTTCAGGTTTCGGCGAACCTAAGCAATCCCTGTTTAAAAAGGCGGTTCCGTGCGGACTAAAACAAAACGCGTGGGGTTGTTTTGGTTCAAACCATGGTAGATATATTGCCGGTATAGAAAACCTGGGCACACAAGTTCAAGTTCAGGAAGAGAAAAAACCCATCCGCGGCAAACGGGCGCGAACGTAACCGTGCAGTTCCGCGTACCAGCTGGGCTTCTTCAGCACCGGCGAAGGTCACCCGGGTACGGGGAGTTATCGAACGCTTCGCTTCATCTTCGTCCGTTTTACACCCCGTGCGGGTGGGGGTGCTGGTGATGATAATAAAACTTTCGACTCCAACAACCGTCCGGGATCAGTCTCAGCGGTGAGTAACAGTTGCGCTCCTGCACCGGGGATCGGTCAACGCTCACTCCAGACTCCAGACACACGTGGTGGCGGGAGCATGTCATAGAGCCCTGGGGCAAATTGCTGTGCTGTAAAGCTATAAATAGGCTGCTTTCTCATGTGCATGCATCTCGCCGTTTCGCTTATCTCCGCAACTCCAACGCGACCGAGTATGCAGAGCATCAATCGCGCTGGAAACCCATAAACGAGCGAGTCCAGGTGAGTTGGAACTGCAACAGCATCCAATTCTTTACCAATGTCATTTCACTACGGCGTGTTTCGCACGCTGCGACACCGGTCTTCGTCGGGGTCGTTCTTCATCTCTCTCTCCCGTCTGTCTCATCCGTCTCGCGGTGTCTGCCACATCCAGACAACTCATCTCTTGGCGACACAACGAAAACACAACCACGCATTCAGAAACATATTCCTTTTTTTTTGTGTGTGCTCTGGTGAAATCGCTTAGAGTTGGCATTTTTTCCTTGTTTGTTTTGTTTTTCCTTCATCCTTTCCCTATACGGTTCGTGTGTTTTGCGTTACCTGGTAACACACACGTGGTGCACAAATGAAGGATGAAGAAAAACAACTACACATACACAAGAAAAATTTCTCAGGATGAGCCGAGCTATGCTATGCTTTGCAAACATCTTTCACCCATTCGAACGTCCCCACCAAAAACCACCCCCCAACCATGTCACGCTCCCGAACTCACTCTCTCTCGCACTACGCACGCAAAACTTCAATCACGCTAGCTCTTTCTACGGGATACCTTTCTTTCGCTGACTTCTCTGTCTCGCCGTTCGCCGCCCATGGTTTATCTCCATCTCGTTTTTCACGTACTCGGTAAGCTGTTTCGTGTGCTGCGTGAACCAAACAGGCCCGAACGGTTTAACCGTGTATACAGCGTCGCATTCACTACTTCAACGTGATAAATATTTTTGCAAAAATTTTATATTTAAACCCAAATTCAGTGCAATATTCTAAAGATCCCGTTACCTAGCTGTCATGTATGATCTTCAAAAATATTTAAAATGCGAAGAAAAAATAAATCGGTTTTTTAGGCAGAACGCTGGCAACACTGGCAGCAATGAACGCATACGCCACAGGAGTGAAACGGCTATATATGCTCCCTAGCGTACCTTGACGTGCCCATCCTTGTCGATCATGTACCGATCGGCCCTTCGGCTGCACTCGATCGTTCGTGGAGAACTTTACTGCAATTTTCCTACCGCGGGCACGAAGTCATTGTTCTGCAAACGTTCGGCCGGTGTGGTTGTGTTATCGTTAGTGCTCTGCAATTTGTGTACCAGTCTACTTCAATCTTTTTTTTCCAGTACTGTACTTCTGCCTAAAACCCTCTGGTGAAGTTGAAAAAAAAAGTGTTTGGTGCAGTGTAATGTAAGTGAAGTTTGAGTGAAGGTGATCATATATTCGAGATTCGGGACACTCGTCCATGAAGTGGATTAGTTTAGTTGTGCGCCTTAAATCATGGTTAGGCTTAGGGAGTGTTCCTTCTACCAACCACCCCCCCCCCCCCTCCAACCACACCCATCCCTAAGCCCACTCGAAAGGAATTGTTCATAGAACTGATGCTTGTGGTGCTCGCAATTTTCAAGCATTTAGATTAAAAACCAAAAACTCTAACTGAAGTGTCCTGTTTTTAGATTTCGATAAAAGTGTGATTTGCTTTCTCCCCTTTATGCTTTCGTCTCGTGCGCTTCCGGTTGTGTTCAGTGTTTCAGCTTCCGTTCTACGGGTTTTGGTTATCACGCAGCCTATCGATGCGCGTAGGTCAGCGTTAGCCTTTCACACGGTTAATGTTCAAGGTTAAGCGCATCCATAGCTCACGCGAACAAGCAAATCTGCAGACAGAAGAAAGCAACGAAAAAGTCCACTTCCCAACAACGCCCCCCCCCCATCCCTTCGCCCGAATGACGAATGACAGAGTCATAAGGCAGAGTCATATACACATTAATGCTGTTTTTATGGGTTGTTCGAACAAAAGGTGCCAGAAGCGTGGTCTGAACTACATATAGGAAAAAACAACATTTATCCCCTATTCCGACTGCATCTTTTGCGTTGCTTTATTTTATTACACAAACTATTGTTTTTTTTTGTCTTCTCTTTGCAGCACAACAAACAAAACCAACAATCAGTTCGATTTGAATATCCTCAATAAAACCTTCCACTTCGAGGTAAGTCATCACAGTATTGTTACCATCGGCATTCTGCCACGTTTAGTAGCATCAGCAGAATTTGCTTCTAGAAAACTTTTATCTTTACTGGGATCTTATTGAAAAAAAACAACGAATGATCATACCTTGCTGTTTTGTACAATACTTCACCATATATGGGCATGGAAAAAGACACTCTCGGGCGACTGCACTAGGCTTGAGTCATCGTTTGTACGTGTTTGTTTGTCTTTTTTTCTTTCCTGTCAGGCACGCCATCTATCGATAAGCCGCCCGGCACACTTGCATTGTGTGTAGGGTATGCTACATTTTGCTTGTGTAATTGGGTGGGTGGGTGGGTGGGTGGGGGGGGTTGGGCGTTGCAATTATTTAAGTTTTATTTTTATTTCAACAGTTAAAATAACCGTTTTTTACTAAATTGCATGCAAGCATTCTTAAAAATCTTTGGCATATAACCCTTCTTCTTCAGTCTCAAGATGAACAAATATTTACATTTTTATCTTCAACGTTTTTCTTTTGTAGATTTTTGCTGAGAAATATCTTGAATCTACCATGGCACAGCCGCAATCCTCGGACACGGTAGCGCGCTTGCTGGAGGATTGGTTGGAGGACTCTGGCTCAGAGGAGCAACCACAGCAGCAATCCTCGGACATGGTGGTGGCGCTGCAGGAAGCTGCAGGAACTACCGATCCTGATTCGTCTTCGGACGGGACCGTCGAGACTGGTGGCTCAG
Source organism: Anopheles minimus (assembly GCA_000349025.1). Lineage (NCBI taxonomy): Eukaryota > Metazoa > Arthropoda > Insecta > Diptera > Culicidae > Anopheles > Anopheles minimus. The sequence goes on along the minus strand of KB664054.1, from coordinate 1,960,874 downwards.
AGGAGCAACCACAGCCGCAATCCTCGGACACGGTAGTGACGCTGCAGGAAGCTGCAGGAACTACCGATCCGGATTCGTCTTCGGACGGGACCGTCGAGACTGGTGGCTCAGAGGAGCAACCACAGCCGCAATCCTCGGACA
>KB664054.1:1840467-1959657 GCA_000349025.1 Anopheles minimus | reverse complement strand
GTGGCGCTGCAGGAAGCTGCAGGAACTACCGATCCTGATTCGTCTTCGGACGGGACCGTCGAGGCTGGTGGCGCAGAGGAGCAACCGTACGCCGGCCAGGATGGAGCCGTTGAGGTCGACCTCGATGAACACGAGTGCTCAGAATTCGACAGCGAGTCGTCATGCTCGTTCATGAGTGCCGTCGAAAATATTGTACCACCTCCGCGTAGCGTTGCGGAGATGGACATAAGCAGCGACTCGGATGTCAGTCGTCCAACAGAGGAGGAGTATCTGTGGGAAGAACGTGACACCGTCGATTGTCCCTTGCCCCTGCTCGATCTGGCCATCGGCGAAGAGGTGTTTGCGGAGATTGAAATGCTGGAGATGATAGAAGCTGCAGAAGAGATGAACGACTATCCCGAAGTGTCGAGCGACGAGGAGGAATTCGAACCAATGGTGCGTCAGGGTACACCGTTTCCGGAAGAATTTCCCGAGGACGAAGACGATCGTGACGATCCGCTTGAGGTTGAAAACCCTCAGCAGGAAGCCGATGAAATCGTCGCAGAAGAAGCAGTAAACGAAGACTACGAGGAAGATGAAACTCAAAGCGAATACGACGCAAGCGAGCAGTACGATACCCAGGTGGAGATGTATGCCATACGTAGCCTTCCGCTACCTATGTGCGAGATATCGCTGGCCATCCTTTGTGATGATCAGGAGCAGGAGAGTGATGCGTAATAGCATCTCGGGAGAGAAGGGGAGTTAAGGCCCATGCGATTAGACTGAAGCTTTTACCATTGGCGATTTTCGCAACAATATCAAGGCGTGAGCCGTAGTACAGGGAAGCTACAGTTTAGTGACATGGTGTCCCATATATTAACCAATGGCAATATATACATTGCAATTTTTTTTACCCAGAAATGCAACATTTTGCATTAATATATCAGTTTATTCATTTTATTTCATATGTTCCTTTATGCCAATAGAACGATCACACCAAACTGCTTAACAATAACATTATGATATGTATCAGGCGCAAGGGAAGCACACACATTGGAACAGGAAATTGTACTTGGATACAGCTATTGTATATGAATCTGCCTTAGAGTGTTGATCCAGCGGCAGATAGCGAACGCTGAAGACTAGGCAATTCAGGGAAAGGAAATACACCAAGGATCGGAAGATACGCGCAGTTGTGATTAATACTATCGTTCAAAAATATTTGGTTAGGTGCGCACTTTTGAAGGTATGCATTCGCTTCTAAAAACAAGAACAAGAAATTACAAAAACAAACGAAGAACTTTATTGGCATGTTAATGTGGATTATTAAAGAAGCGATATGTGCCTCAATAAATTACGTTTAAAATTTAAATTCGGTCCAGTATTCGGCAACCGTTGGCTTCAAAATTTGAATGCATACCTTCGAACGCTGAGGCGTAACAAAGCACAAACCAAAGCGTATCAATAACATCGAGAGCAACGGCACGCTAGTGCCACTAGAATTAAGAAAACTCCCAACGCGGGACTGCTACTTAAACACTTATCCAGCAAGCAAGATTATTATAGATGCGTTACATGATGCCATTGACTATCAGAAGATCGTGCCTTAACGTAAGGAATCTCAACCGTAGAATACGCAAGGCAAATACAAGGCGTATTTGCGCAGCAAACGCTTAGCAAGGAACAGGAATACCAAGAGAAGGGGAAACTTAAATACCGGTTCGTTACCAAGACTAGTTTACCAACCACATCTATGCTACTAATAACATGGCTAAAAAGATTTCATTAGATTACCGAGTCCAGATTCCATTCAAACAGATTTTGCAAAACAAAAAATTATTACAAACAACAGAGTAAAAATTGACTACAACAAATTATCAAGACTGGATTATCAGCCTAAACAAAAATTCTAACAACACAGGAAAATTGGCGAACAACTACTGACAACACTTTGAGCAAGCTACTTAGGCCTCACACGAAGCATCAAGTTTTTATATATTTTTGTATGAATTTGATAAAAAAAGTAATAAAAATGCCTTACAGCAATTCATGTTTTGTAATGTTTTTTTTTCCTCCCTTCTTTGGTCCGAAAAATGTAATCGTTGAATCTCTTTCTTTGAGCGAGGGTGTGGGTCAAGCTATCTGGACCAATCTTTCAGCGAGCATGTTACGGATGTCGAAGCTGTTTTGCAGTCGCAACCGAGATACACATTTTGATGGGTTTCGAAATCCCCCTAAACTACATCACTCTCCCCCAGGCAGCTACTCCCCAGACACCAACCCGCAGACCGGAAGGTACATCCTAGTTCTTCCGGTTCCTGCATGTGTCTGCCCCACACGCTCGCCAGCGTTGGGAAACGGATGGTTTTGTGCCACGGCACAGCCGAAAACCATTTGCCATAATCGTAAAGCTTTCAGACGGACTCCCCGAAGGAAAGCTCGTCGGCGGCCGTACGGGGGAAAAAAAAACGGCCGCCGGAAAAACCTTCCCAGGATGGTGGACGGTGGAAGAAAAATATAGACTTCCACGCTTCCAGCTAGACAAGGTCTCGAAAAAGGTGGTATGAGGTCAGTGAATCCCAGTCACGGCACCACACTTCCTACAATTCTCCCGATGATACATATACACATGGAAAGTTCTTCGAGTGGAAGATGTTCTCTTTAATTTTTCCTCCCTCTTTCTCATTCCCTCCAACTCCCCCCAAAACCATCCCGCTTCTTCAACTTGTTGTGTACGGTAGGCAGGAAGGATAGGTAGGTAACGATGACACCTTTCCACTCGAAATACCGATTTCCTACCGCCCAGGACACCGGTGAACGAACACGGGAGCCCGAAATTGAAAAGCCCGGACTCAAATATTTATTAGCCACCGGGAGCTTTTTGCAAACCGGCGGGGTGGATCACACGGGACGAAAATGCCCAATCACGATTTTCTTCCCTGTGTCGGACACTCGGACGGAACGGGAAGTCACACCTCCGAGCAGAGCGAAGCTGAGAAAAAAAATAACTAAAAAAGCATGAGAGTCCGGCGCGTTTCGAGCTTAATTGAATTTTGTGTGTTGATCCGAAATCGAACGTTCACACCCGGGGAAAACTTTTGGATCAACCGAGCTGCTGGAGGGTCAAGATTTTCCTGAGAACACTGTGGCGTCTTCACGTCGGCAACGGTCGAACGGTGTGTAGCGATAATGACATAAACTGCTAGATCTGGCCCAAACGTGTGACCTATTGGGGAGGGAGTTTTTTTATTTTTGTATTTGCTCCACAGAAAATTCGCCCTGTTTGGCCCGAAGGGTGGGAAGAAAATTAGCTGTCCGTGTTATGGCGAGTTTTAAAAACCGCAGCCCACCGTTCTACGTAAGAGAGTTCTCATGTTTTCCACCATTCTATGTGCAACCCTTAGCGGGAAGATTTAACATCCGACAACAAAAGCTGCGACGGACGAAAGTGGGGAAGCATCGTAAGCTGGTGTCCCTTCCGATAGCAATCACCATCCAGCGGTTGTTACTCTAGCTGAGTTATGGCGCATGTTTATTTATAAGATTCTTTACCACCAGGCCGTTACGCAGCAGGTTAATCACTTCAGCGAAAGTGGATCTGCTTGAAAGTCCATTTGCTTTCGCGGCGATGACTTTCGCGTCGATCACCGAAATTTGCCTCGCCCCGGATCTCGTAAAACCCGACGCACCGTTTTTTTCTCTTCTCTCGGACACACGTAATCGGTCCACGGAAAACCAAACCGCCAGCATCACGAAGCCAGAATGACCAGAAAGCCCACTCTGTCGCTGGCGCAAATAAAACATAAACATATAAATATTCATACTGATGATGATGATGATGATGGTGATGTTGGTGGTTGGGCACAAAACGTTGACGTGCCCGAATCCTTGATGAGAAGCTAACTCTTTGGGCGTGGAGTAGCATGGGAGTCGCGGTTTAAGGTCGTGCCACTGACGGCGAAACAAAAACCCCGAACCTCGGAGGCTCGTCAATTTTTATTGCACACCCGACCCTCGTCGGTATCGTCATCGCCGCGTTATGCGAATTCGATTTCGGGAGCAAAACAAGTTTCCCTACAACCCAATCACCTTTCTCACGCAGGTCCCCCACAGCTGCTAGGGCAGCCCAGACTGATGCCTGCTCACTGATCTATACCCTTCCTGGACGGTGGACGGTTGTTTTGAAGGTCAGATAGAAGTGCCGCTACGGACATTTATCGCTCATCAACCGCTCACGCATTTTGGATCGATAGAAGAAGAAGAGAAAAACAAAACTACCCCCGCCCGGAAAGCACATAATCATACAATATTCAAACGAGCGATATGAAGCTATCCATTCCGAATTTGGGGGGAAAACGTCACAAGTCCCTTTCCGTTACAGTTCATTAGACATCCAGGAACAGTGAGGTAAAGATGTGATCAGAGTGCCGTACGGTAATCGATATGAAAGTAGTTGTTGATGCTTATCTAATCAGTCCGGAAGCTTTATTTTCCATCCGAAAGAAAAAAAAACAACGTCATCAAATTGGTTGCAGGGTTACTCGGGGAAGACACCTTCTCAGTAAGATGTTTGGTGAGATATTCAAGATCTTAATGGTTTTAACATTATATTCTAGCATATTTGGGATAAGTATTTGAACGACTCAATGCTCGAGGAAAGTGATGATGTCACAATCACCGCAAGTGTTTCCACGGTCACTCACAACAAATGTATGCTCCGATGCAGTCAATGGGTGTGTCAACAGTTATTCGATCGTCGCAAGTGTGTTTTACTAGTGACGCACTACTCACTGGCATGCACTCTCATTTGTGCTTTATGCTCAGACTAAGTAAGGGAATGTTGTAAAATTTCTCTCTCACTAAGTGGAGTACGCAAGTGTTCCGCACAAGCATTTACATTGCGCTGCGAATTCCTTCTTGGCGTATCGACATTTGTGTAGCTCTGAACCTAGGTTAGTGATATTCTGATTTGATTTAGAGCCCTCAAAAAAACATCCCCTCATGGTATGGTTTTTAGTTTTGATTGTTTCTTCTCTACAATTTAAAATCAAACTTCCAACACTACGCAGAGCATCTATCGATAATCGGATAAGATTTATTGCGTGCTTCTCTATTCTGCTGCGAAAACGCGATTTGTTTGTCCATCGTTTTAAGGGTGATGACAGTTCAATTTTTTTCCTTTCTCTCCCTTCCATTTTGAAATTCGATTCTCTGCAAAAAAACCTTTTTTCCTTCCCTCCCTCGTTCGCTTCCGGTATCAGTTAAAGACAACAAAAAAGCCACCCCCCTCTAAGATTACCCCCCCTCCCGGAAAACAACAGTTGAAAAAAAAACCTTTTTCCGGAGTTCTGATTTAGGCGAACCAGACCGAATATTCTTCGCCTACACGAATCTATCCCCGCGTTCGTCAAACTTCCGTCGAGCGCTAATTTTCTCCGACGACGATGATAATGATGATGGCGATACCGGCAACGATCGAGAAGAATTAGGTCAGCATTAAAAAGAAATAAGAACCCAACCCCGGGAACAGCTTCACGAACGGATAGAATGTAGTTTGATATGGTGGAATATGTCCAGCATCCTGGTTTACGCTGACGGAAGACTTTACGCAAGAACACACACACACACACAAACAGGAAGGAGCAGAATTGGCGAACAACAAAAAAGCACACACACACACACACACGCACACGCAACAGAACAAACACCGATTGAAATGAAAACCAAATTGGATAACAAAAAATGAAGAAAGGCACAACAGCATACAGCTAGTCGGTAATGTCCGCGAATGGTGTTTTAGTTTCTCAGCGCAGCTTGTGCGATGGAAGAGAGCGAAAGCAAAAAAAAAACGCATCACAAGCAATAGGAAGCATTTGTGAGACAGCCAACAACATCAACCGGCAGCTAAAATTGAACCCATCAAATGATCAAATGATAAGATGACATTTAAAAGGCACCTTGGAAGGGGTGGGGGGGTTGAATCCACCGAAGCAGACGGGCACAACCCTATACACTATTCACCTCCTGCCCTTTAGGGCATCATTTAGTAAGTGGGAGAGAGAATGTGTGAGAGGGAAGGAGGTCTCCCAGCATCAACCGATTGGTTTACTTCCATTCGGAAAATGGCTTGCTGATGCTGGTTTTGGATGTAATTTTATTACTTCCCTTTTTTACTCACTTTTCCCTTCTTCTCCCCCTCTTCGTATCTTCCCCCGTGTCCCCCTATGTCCATTTGGAATGGGGAGCAAAGTGTCTTGGATGCTGCTAGAAAGCCAATGGCCCTAGCAAATAAACAGAAGCGGCCTATTTCCTTTGCAGAACTGGTGACAAAACAGTGCGTAAGAGGGTGTGAGCGAGAAGATAGGCTAAGGGTGAAAGTGTGCCGCATTGGGGTAGGGTGTGTGCCCCGTTTCTGTCCCGTTTCGGTGAAAATCATCTTAGATAAGCACTTATGAGAGCAATAAAAACCGATGCCCTACGGGGTCGGGATGTGGAGTTTTTTTTTGTTTAGTTTTGTTTACGGAAACAGTAGAAAAGGGACACAAAGAAGAAAGGGGGGGGGCTATCTATTTTGAGCAATTTGAGTGTGTGTGTGTTTTTTTTTTCTTCCTGCTACTGTTTTGTCTTCTAACTCACCCTTCGGGTATGATTACACCCGGAGGTCACCCTAAAACCGGACCTGGGTCATCAAGTGCTACGGTGAGTGATGGCGGCTGGCAGGCAAAGGGAACGAGGGTAGGAAAGAGATTGAAAATGTGCGTGTGCGTAGCCGTGTGTGTGTGTGTGCGGTTTGATGTCGAGCGAATGAAATAGATATTTGATGCAACATTTTGCTGAGCAAGCTGCACCACGATGGTTTATTAATCGATTTAGATCCTTGTCGATGCCGACCGACACCGGGACGACAAAACTGTTTAATACTATAGAGAAAGGTCTGGGGAAAATGAAACCGAAGAAAGAGAGAGAGAGAGATAAAGGAGAAGGGGGTAAAGTTGATCCCTTTCTAAAACACACATCCAACTACTTGTATCTAGCATGTGCGTGCGAGAACTGCTGTACTACCAACACGGGAAAAAGCTTTGCGGCTCGGTTGTGTGGCGGCAGTACTATAATTTAATGTACCGAAAGTTTCCCGAAGTTACGCTACTCGTATACATTAAATTTGATTGGGGTTTGATCATTTCATTTTTATGCAAAACACAAGCCAACTTTTTACGAAAAAGTTGTCTCCTGGGTCTTCAATAGTAGATAATTTACACGGCCCTCAAGCTTGGGTCTCCCCTTTCTACGTAGGGTACGAGATTAGAGCTAAGAGAGTTCTCATTTTAAATTTATGATTGATCAAAAACAAACTATATGTCCCTCCCTGTAATGACTCACTATTGGATTGTGAGAAGAGTAAGTGCGCCTATAAATATGCAATTGGTGTACCAATTGTGCTCGTAATTCAATTTTGATTTAACGTAAAGTTACGTTTATTTCGACAATCCAAATAAGATAATTGTTCGATGCTGGAAACATATGTGAAATGAAACCCCTAGACGTTAGGCAACACACTAGGAACTGAGTCTTAGTTTGTAGATTGGAGAGACATCTAGCGGTCAAATAAGACCTGACAAGAGTTTTCCATCACAAACCCCGAAGAAGGCCGTACCTTATAATTATTAATTAAAATTATCATTAAACGAATTAATAAACCGAAATTATTTTTTAAAGACAATGAAATATAAGGAGTTATATTTCAGTAGCTTCGGCTACTCAAGGTATGATAAATCTCGTCTATCTTCCGAAGTCATATTGATGTTGTTTTACCACTGTATGGATAGATCTAACGTTTTAGAAGCAAACCTCTAATTCTCATCGTGTAGTTCCTCTTCGCACGAGCGCCACAAAAATGCATACTAAAGAATATCGTTCAGACTTCCATTGCAGTGTCGTTGCACGCAAAACTACCCCCCGTAATCCCATTCTCCGTTTCCCTCCATTGGGATGCAACAGACGCTCCGTTTGTAAAAAAAAACTGCAAACTTTGCCTTCTGCCGATAAAAAGCCGTCGATGGTTGCAGTTCCAACGGCAGAGCGAAGGCTCATGATGCAACGCCACCAACCGCAAGCCGTGATTGATTGTTCACGCGAAAATAAACGCTTCACCCTCACCGCTCTGCAAACGTTGGTAGGTTTGTTGATGGCACTCGGAACCAACATCGATAAACATCTCGCCGGTGGAGAGATGAGGAAAACGGGAAAATGGGTCAAGTTCGTAACCCACTAGCAGGATGTAAAGGATCAGTTAGCGGTACTCCATTATGCCACCCTTCGTTGGGTCGTAGTTTCGCACATCGCGGATGCAAATCAACCATCCGGTTACTATTTATTGCCAACACATTAATTCTGGAATTGTTGGGTCTTTTAGCTCGTCATTCTGTGGATGGCTTTTCATTCCCTCACTCTCTCTCTCATTACGTTGCTTCTGTTTGTTTATTTGTTTTCTCGGCTTTTCCATGTTTGTGAGTTGTTCCAGTTGGAGTTGGAAACATACGTACTTGCTTTTTTTTTTCAAACTACTTCACTGACGTCTCAAGCCGTAGAACAACTTGTGTAGTGTATCCCTCTTACCTTCTCCTCTGAAAGGCGTACACCCTTTTCACGGTATCACCCTGTACTACCCGGTTCCGGTTGCAGCCCAATTGCTGCGGTTATGGGCCCACAAACATACCCCATACAACGAATGTGCCGCGTGTGCCCCAATTCCACCCGCCCCAAAAAAACGGGGGAGAATATTGGAATTCCGAGGTATTGGGCGATGGCAGACGACCACATCGTTCATCATCCAGCCACCGACCATCAGTTTCCCGGTTGGGGTTATGCCTGCCTCAAAATTCTCTCTCCTTCCACTCAGCACTCTGGAGAGTCGTTCCAGGTCACCCATTTCCGATGGCATCCGTGCACCAAACTTATAGCTGTAGTTTGCTAGTAGCTGAAAACTTGGACAAAAACGCTCGAAACTTTGCAACAAAATCCGTTGCCTAACCTACAAAAAAAAACGACACATACGCAGTTGCGTGAGAAATAAAAACAAAACGTCACATTACATCGCTGCAAGGTTTCGACCGCGACGCACACGTAGATTCCATCAAACGAAACCGAACTCGAGCGTCTCAAGTAGTGGAGAGTACAAACAAAAAAATGTACAGATCCCGGGAAGCTTTTCCGCTCGATTACTTCCTTCGGGGTGGCTTTATTTTAAATTGATTTCCAAAAGCCAACACGAATATCCCGCGCACCGACGTTGGGCAACCTCGTCGACTCGGCATTCATTTAGACGAGCCGCCAAACCGCCTCCCCCAACCGTGTGTGTGTGTGTGTGGCCGTAATCTTTGCAGACGGCCGGGTTTACTACCCAGCGCACGTCAGCACCTTCAGGAGCAGTACTTACCGCGCTTATATATCCCTTAGACCTCCTTCAATACCGGTGTCGGTTAAGCGTTCCATTACTGATTGATCCCGGGTTCGCTAGAATTATCAACATTTATCAAAATCTACGGATAACGATAGCGCTACCGCCTTTTTTTCGCCATGTGTGTGTGTGTGTGCCATTTCTTCGCCCCCTCCATACCAGCAGCTTTTCATTTCGAACGATTAAGGAATGGAAGGATAATGCCGGTTTGCTGAAACGATATCTTCGGCTCTTTATGTCATCTATTCTTTTTTTCCTCTTTCTTTGTAAAGAATGTAATCACGTGAATGGTGGAGTTTTAAACATACCGTCTCTCTCTCCATCCCACACACACACACACACACACATTCACGTATAGGCACGAAGTGCCTGCTCAATTATCCTAATCTATGGAGCATGAGCACAACTCCGGATACGCGAAATTGCTACGTCTCTTATCTGACTCGCAACATTAAATAGCTGCTTCAAATGTGTGTAGTGTTGGCATACATACGTAGCTGAAGAATGCGGATGGGGTAGATATCTGAAACCCGGCCGTCGGCTAGATACTACACACCAGGGAGGAGTGAACGCGAAGGTAATGAAATGGGAGTAGCTTAACGCCTGAATCTGTTTGGTGGTGAAAAACCGTACTATGAAGATGTTGTTGGTGGTGCGAATCGGCACAGTGTGCGTATAAAAATTAAACTCCATTAGTGCATCAATTTATTGCTTACCGGGACAAATATAACACGAGAGTGCGAAAGAGAGAGAGAGAGAGAGAGAGAGAGAGAGATAGAATAAACAAAAAAGAACGAAGCAAACAAAAAGCGCTTACTGTCTAGCGGTGTGCATATCTTTCAGGGGCTTTTCGGGTTTGGAGTTGATTTTTTGTTTTAACGTAAAGAACACCTCCTTCTCTCTTTTGTTTTTTTTCTCTCTCTCTCTTTCTCTCTCTCTCTCACTCTAGAAAAGTTTAGCTCGCGGGCATGGATATTTTTAAAGCAATCGTAATAAAAAAAATTATAACATTCTACCTCCCCTTTCGGTCAAGCAAAGGTTGGTTCGTTATGCCGAAATATGTACACCGGTGGGGGAGGAGGGGAGGGGCGAAACATAATTTTGCGCTACCGATGTCCAAACGCCCCACAGGCAGTGGAACAGGGTGGTACATAAAAGAAAGCTCAACGAACAAACAAAAAAAGTCTAATTGCATTATGCCCCGAAAGCTCCCGATGCGCCGACCAAGCGCCATTTTCTTCTTGGCTTCTTGCTTTGTTTCTTTTTCTCTCTGGAGAGCGAGAGAGAAGTAATGTAATAAAGTTTGCAAAAGTGCTTTGACGTTTAGAGGGTTTTTTTTTTCGTTGGTACTGCACATGAACCACGGTATCGGTGGGAGTTGAATAGAAGCGGATATGAAGCACGGAGGTCGATTACATATCCTCAACTCTGCCAACTTCCCAAGCCAACATGAATGTATAATAGGGTTTGGTTTGTTTTTGTTTTTTTGTAACCATGTGGTAACGTACTCTTTACTCGAAATGTCAAATATATTCTTTTAAATGGAAGGAAAAAAAACGAATATACAAACAAAAACCCAGCGTTAGTTAAATCCAACGAAACGATGATTGCACGGAAATGGTCCCAGAAAAGGTTTTGTGGTTTTTTCCCTGTATGCGTTATGTGAGGTGGACTCTTTTGCTCTTCCTGAGTGCTCTCACTCTTTCGCTTCTGCTTCTTATCTTGACATCCAAATCTCTAGAGGTTCCTTTCGGGAGTCAGGAGCTTGATTAATAGCAAACCCTTCCGTTGCGGGTTGTGCGTGCGTGGTCTAGCTTAGCTACATCCCCTCCCAAAGCTTTTTCCACCCTCTAACCAAACCAGATAGACATAACTGGTGAGAGTAAGAGAGAGAGAGAGAGAGATGGAGAGAGCGAGTCGAAGAATACCGGAAGGGAGGTAGCCAACATGTATCATCCATTAAAGCCCATTCGGTCACCGGTACATTTATTATACTACCCACCAAACATATTGCAACATACGGGCTATTCCTTCCATGTGTCTGTTTTTTTTTCTTTTTGCAAAACCTCTGTATTCACATTAACAGTACAGTGGGCCCCATCTGCGCCCGAAGCGTATGCAATTGTCATGACGCGGTGTCATGTAAGTATTTCGGGCCACCGACTAAGAGTAATTAGTTGTCAGTCGGTACAGATCTTCGGTTTCACATGTACGAGATTAATTAAGTATATCGTTTCGATCGTATGTTGATCCTTTCCGAGAAAACTAGGGGGTGGTATGGAGGGGGGTGGGGGGTTGATATGAAGAAGAAGAATGTGACATTTGACAGGTGTACTAATTGGTAGTGCCCAACGTCTCGCTCCACGTTTATTGCCAAACGCACGAAGTCCAAGTTTGATTGGCTTTCGTTCGGAAGCGTTAATGTGAAAAACGCTGTTCCCAGGATGACGTTTCCAACTAGCCGTCCACAGGTCAGCATCATTTCCCAGGGTTGTACGGATCATTGTTAAAAGTTCTTGCAAATGAACGTTCGGCTGCGCGTAACATAATTGATTGGTCCGGTTTTTTTTTTCGAAAGTTTTCCACCTTTGCCAAGACTTTCGAGACTTTCGTCGCACCGAAGGACCTCAACGCTCAAGATTTCTGTCAGTTTACGATTTCCCCCTTCTCCCCCCCCCCCTCCCCCACAAGTTTGCCTCACTACGGCGAAAGTTATTTGCTACTTGCACGCTGACGTTTGTTATTCTCGCCTGGATAAACTTTGCAATTCCTCTTACCCTTCCCCCACCCCTTTCCCGCCCATCGAAAGCTCAACAAGCGCAGTGACCGTAGGGAGGATGTCATTAAGGATATCGAAGTGAAATGAATTTCTCCTACCGAAAGCGGGAAACGAAACTAAACGGCACGGTTCACTGCACCGTCGCGCGACACGAAAAGTCAAACGAAAATTGTTTGAAAATATCGACATTTACATCTCCATCGCTTTCACTCAATCCGTGCCTGAGCAATCCAGATGGGAAATAAAATTGAGAAATTGAGAAATAGCAACAGCAAAAAAGAGCAGTCAAACACTTGATGGAGCAGGAAAGAAATAAAAAAATAAAATAAATCCTTCCCACCACTTTCTTCTTACACACCACTCAACGGTAAGGATGGCCTAGATCCGTCCTTGTATTGGAGCGAACACAGTGAGAAGGAGCGGGGGTGGGGGGTCGGAAGGAAAAACCAACCCAATTTAAACTGGGTCGAAACACGATTACACCAATGTCCCGATTTTTCAGCGCTCACCCACATCGGTAATGAATTGAAACCGGCCGCACATGCCCGCTTACGGGGTTCGATTGCTTCCATCCAATTTGGTCGCGATTTCGGTTTCGGTTCGGTTAAGTTTTAGTGTGCGGAACGTTCCAACGCGTTCCCGTTGCTCCTTGCTCCCGTTCTCCTTTCCAAAAAATCCTGGGCTCATTATTGTTTCGCCTACTTTGCTTCATCAAAATGAAATAAGATACTTTTACTGTGTTTTGGGATAATAGTAACTCCACAATCGAATTCGAACTGTTGGAATGCGAACGAAAGGGAAAGAAAACTATTGCTTTTCTGTTCTTTATTGGAAGATTTTTTTCACATTTATTCTGCTTCCGGCCAATTGATCAGACAGTGTATGTAGATCAAGTGCCATCGTTTCATGCGTGCTGAGAGTTTAAACGTTTCCTTTTTGATATTATATATAAAGTTTATCAATTTGATGTAGGAATACACCCCATGGTTTATCGGTAAGTTGAAATCCAACATAAAACTCCTTAAGGTATGCAATAAGAGGCTATAAAGCATTGTAAGTGTTGCATATTGCATACGTGAAGGGGTTTAAATAATTCGTCTTATATTTACTGTTTTTTTTCAGTTTCTTTGTATATTAGCCATTAACATTTTGTAGCTGGGTATTTTTGTAATTTAAGGAAAAAAATACATTTCATAAAGATGAAAATATAACGAGAAATTCCTTCACCAATAAAATCGGTCAGCCATTTCTCTTTAAATAATGAAAAATATGCAAAAATTGGCAATAAACTTTCTGCTCACCCAACACTCCATCGGTACGGCTCTATTGAGATTTTCTTTTAACCCCCGCACCAGTAGACTTTTCCTGGAAATTCCTCCTCCCACCCCAGCAAATCAATCCAATAACTCATCCGAAAGATCTTAAGAACATGTTTTTCCTTATGTTTCTTATCTCCTCGTACGTCCTGGCTAGTGCTGACGAAATCGGAACCATCGTACGCTAGCGTTTTCAATAATAATAAAAAAATAGAAGTGCCCGTTGCATGCACATCTAAAGCCTGGCGCAGAAAGTTCTTCTACCTGCCTGCTAAAGCCCCACTCGCCGTGCACCGAGTGCAGCTCCACTTGGTCGTCCACAGAGCCTTTTGCAGTTTGGTGCACACATTTGCATTTTGATGCACCGTCCTGTGCCGTCCCACTGTGCCGCATGTACATCAGATTTGCTTCTATTTTTCCTTTCTTGTTTTTTACCACTGCTTGGCTTGTTTTCCCTTCAGTCAGCACAAAACTCAGTGCTTCGGCCAGCTCAACAAAAAAAAACACACACACACACACAACGGACCAAAACGGACGTTAAAATAAAATCGTAACTAAATATTGACAGCGAGCGGTTGTGTGAGGGAAAATCTTCTTAGCGCACAATCAGAGACAGATAACATCGGTGCAATGGCATTAGAATGCAGCACCAGCTGGGGGACGGGCGAAAAAGCGAAGCCGGGGCTCAGGCAGGTGACAAGCGTCTGCATGAATATGAAACATCTGCTCCCTGCTATTCCTCTTCGCACCATATGCTTTCTGCTTGGTCGACAACGACGACACCTGGGAAGGCATGCCTTTGAAGGTATAGAATAGACTTTCGGAACCATTTTCTATTTTTGCTGGTGTATTCGATTTATGTTTTCTTTTTTCTTCCTCCTGCACCATGCACTCCAAATCAACCAAACACTTCCAAACACTTTATTTCAGTTTTCTTCGTTGTGGGGGTGTTTTTTTTTTAATTATCCGATCATATTATGCAAATCGTTTTTTCATTTCACTGGCAGAAGTGCACGATTGCACTTGAAACGACTGGCGGTGTCTTTTTTTTTTCATTGTGCGCTTTGCTTTCCGTGCCATTTAGTTTTCCACCGCCATATGACAGGTGGAAAACACAGAAGCTTATAAAGAATGAATGGATTTATTCGGAAGGAACCGTTCCATTTCCGCTAGTAGGTAAAGCTTCTTATATGATGTGTTTGATGTCTTTGTATGACAGAAAGGCCTCCCCAGATGGAATCTTCATATCGTTCAGTTCAATACTGTGCATCTTGTTTGACAACCCTTCGTAACGTGATCAATTTATGTATTTATGCAACGAAGTAATTAGAGCTTAGGAGGAAGTTTTCTCAAGCCATTCAGTCGTCAGGTTTTATTGGAATTCTGGGTACCGAACGATCTAACTTGTTATTTTAAGAAAATGTTCTTTTTTCCAAATACTCCTGGGACTTTGACATAGTACAACGTAAAAAAGCTTCACTTCAATCTTTTCCAAAGTTACGATGAATTATGACCGCGAACATTCACAACAAAATCGATATCTTTCGGGATTTCCTCACAAATTCTTGCTACATACGATAAATGAGCCATAACATTCCGAAAAATAAAATAATCCTCTACGCGCAGAAGTAAGATGTGCAGTATGCAGTGTTCTATCCTCGCCCTATTTCTGCTCGATTTCCATGAAGGATCTACTTGCTTATGAGCTTAAACCGTAACATGAGCATAAAAGGAAGTCTTCACGATTTGCAACGATCTCTATAATCGAATCTCGTACTGCTCCAGCCACCCGCTGCTCGGGCGAAGGATCATCAGCGACAAAGTTGCGAGAAAAGATTTGTCCGAAGGACCGAAAAAGCAAAGTTCGTCCGAAGTTGCTCCTTTCGGCAAGAGTGGATGTACGGGAGTGTTCCAAAAAACTGTTGGAACTATATTCGTATTGCGCCCAACCTGCACACAAACAAACATTGTTGATGCAATTGGTATGTAAATCAAACGATCAAACTTATCGGTACCGACTGGGGCAGATCCTCCAAATACGAGTTTGCAATCGAACGCATCGTTCACAGCGTTCCCAGTGTTCCCGAAGATTGATTAACGTTTTATTTGAAGATTATTTTAAACAAGCCAAAGACAGCTTTCTTCAATCGTAAATTTTTAAGAACGTCTTTAAAAACTTTTGTGATAGAATCAACGGAAAACAGTAACGTTCGGGTTGAGGAAAAAGCGAGAAAAGCGAATAGTTTGTTTGTTTTTTTTCTCACTCCACTCACTAGGGCTGCCATATTATCCCATCTCCATTACATTAAGACACTCTCCACCGGCCCGACCATTTATCTTCCGATCAGCCCCCACCCGGAAGGAGTAGCTAAACCCTTGAACGGAACCGAAGAAAGAAATCCCTACCCTACCAAATACACAATGGACGCTTAATCTCTTTTTCCCAATTTCACCTCCAGAAGGAACGCAAAGCGAAGCGGGGGGGAGGAGAAAGGTAAGAAAAAGAAGAAGAAGAAAAGGTAACTCCATGCACCGATCGATCCCAGACGGATGGCAAACGACTTAACGACTCAGCTACCCCCTCAAACCTCCCCCGTTACCCCTTTCATCCTCACCTCTTAAAACATTTCTTTTCTATACCCTTTTTGTATTTTTTTTTTCTCTCTCTCTCTGGTTGATAACGTAAAATAGCCGAACAAAACATTTCAAACACAACAGTGGTGGAAGGGGGAAGGGGGTGAGAAATGGAAGAGGTAAAAAAAGGAAACAAATAGGGATGAGAAAAGGGGGGAAAACCAAAGGGAAAAAAATCAGCCAGTGAGACAACGCAGAACGATCGAGCTGCTGGGAGTTGTCAAAGGAGTGAAAAACATTTTTCTTTTTTTTTTGCTTTTGCCTGTTGTTTTCCTCCAGAACGAAGCAACAGTGGGAAAGCAGACGCAGGCACTGGGGTGGGAGGGAGAAAGAAACAAAGTCAAACCTCAAGAACCGCTCGTGCCTATTTTGCACAAACTCCTTAACGGAGGGGGTGTTACCTTTCCCCTCAACACCCTGGGCACAGCACCCCCCCCCCCCCGCCCACCCCCCAAAAAAAACTTCATCACGCACGTCATGCTGCAACCCAAATATGGGCCTCAAACGACAAATGATTACGACGCGGGAAAACGGGAATAGTGGCGGGGGGCGTATAGAGAAAAGCTTGGGCAAACAAAAACACAAAAAAAGGAGCCGAACAAAGCATTCAAACAAAAAACCAAACACGCACACACACACACACGAAACATTAAGGGTTGCTTCCGGAAGATAGGAGTGATTCGGCAGACACACAAACCCGAATGGGGATTGCACAAGGGGTTGATGGAGGGTGGGGGTTGGGGATGAGATGAAGTAATCAACGGACACATCTGCTGCCTCGGGGAACCGTGCTGTTCTTGCCAATCCTTTTCCTATCCTCTCCTTTTTCCAACCCTTCCCCCAGAACAAAATGGTCGGTCGCCAAAAGTTAACCCTTCCGTTTGTTGGGGTTGGAGGTGGGGGTGTGCTGGACTGCTGTAAACTAGCGACCATCAGCGGGAATCGGGAAATAGACAAAACTGAGAAGAAACAACAACAACAGGAACAATACGCATGGAAAAATCGATTTCCACTATCGAAATGGTGGTGAGAGAGAAAGGATAAGGGAGAATGAGGTTTAAAGAGGAAAAAAAATCGCCCACACACACACACATACACAAACGCACATAATTCTAACGCAACCATCTTCCATGGCCAGCTGGTGAACGGTTGAGGAAATTTAAAATCGTTTATCCAATTATTTTTTCTTTTGATTTTTGTCTCTGCTCTGGGAAGCTTACCGTTAGCAGTGGGAGAGAGGATTTAAAAAAAACACATAAAACACAAAAGAAAGCGATACCGCAGGATAGTATCACGAATCGGAAGAAGAAAAAAGGGGCCAAACAAAATGGCATCCCTGGCTTTGTCAATCGTATCAAATCCAAACGCCATCGGAAGCACTTTTCGCGAAATGGACCATAATTTTTTTTTGCTTTTCGTTCTATTTAATTTCCCCCCCCCCCCCTCTTCTTTCTTCGTCAACCACCCGATTGAGTGGTCATCAATTAGAAAAACAGGAACCGCTGAACATGACGATGACATTAAACACTCTACGCTTTTGCTACGCTCAGGCGGAAAGCGGAAGCAAAAGGGAAAACCGGATAAGCTGGTGTGCGGGGAGAAAGGTAATTGTATGGTGCGGAAGACGAGAAAATCAATTTCCTTCCAAACAATGCGGTAGCACAAATGCGGGCACAGCGGGAGTGACTTTACTTGCTTTCTATTATTTTAAAATTAATGAACATTATACAACGGCTTCATCCGGGGGGTTGTTTTTTTATTCATTTCAGCAGGGAAAGATGGAGGAGGATGGATAATAATAAAAAATCCCACCCCTTCACACACACACACACACACACACACACACACACACACACACACACACACACACACACACAAACACCCCATCGGAATCAGAATGAAAGCTCACAATTGGTTATTAACTATTTACTGTCACATCGTTGTTTGTATCGGTTTATTATGAATGGTTGGAAGGGGGGGAAGATGGGGGGTGGATGGGGTTGAAAAAAATATCCCCAAAACCCTTAACAAAGAACAAAGCGTGAAGCGGGGTATTTTTTCCACCGCACGATGAACGATGGATGGCTTTATGTGTCTTTGTCCGCATTTTTCTCCGCCAAACAAAAACGTAAGGTACAACGAATGGAACATGGTGGTGGTGTGGGTGGGGGGGTGGAGTTTGTATTTTAAAATGGCTTTGACTGGAAACGCACCATAAATATGTAATTCAATTTATTCATTTTCGCAACTTTCCATGCAGCGGTAATGTTATACAGCATCACCTACCCCCTTTTGCTTGATTCCACTGAAAAGTCCAACCCCTTTCACGAGGAAGGTGAAAAATAAAAAATGTTAGCACAAAAAGAAAATCTTACGCCTCCCTGCTTTTCCCCGTACCGTGGATGAATTAAAATCACGCCCTGCAATAGTGGGTGAAAAAAATGGTGTCTTGAAAAGCTTACAAGCAGTGACAACTAAAACAAAAAGGAAAATTCTCTCACTTCGGACACCTAAAGAGAAAATGTTTCTAATTCTTTTTCTTCGTTTGCTTTTCTTCTGTGTTTTTTTTTTTTGGAATACGATTCTTCCCCTTTTTTATTAGCGTTTATTTAGTTTTTGTTTACTTCTGCTACCATTTCTTACGGTCATTCACTTTTAGATGGGAGAACGAGGAAACAAAATAACTTGAAGCTGGATAAGACGGACGGTCGGTGCGCTTTGCAGAACAAACAAGTGCATTGCGCAAAACTAAGCATGACGGAAAAAAGGAGGAAAAAGAAATAAACTCACGCGAATGGTATTTAAATGAAATCTTCTTATAACAACGGGAGAGTGGACCAAAAAAAAAACCCACTCCGCCACTCGCGAATGCGTCGGAAGCGTGTGCCCGTTCACCCCGGAAAGGAAATGGCCGGAAATGGTTGGAAAAGCTCGGCTACCGGAAGCGAATTCACATCATCATCATCCTTCAACCCGGCGCGCCGAACGATAGCGTCGCCCTATTGTGGGGCATGTATTGCAATAAAATAAAAGACAAAAACACTCACACACGGACACTCGCTGGACGCTGGACGAGGTACAAATATAATCCGACTAGGGAAGAAGGAAAAGCAAAAGCAAAATCAATGATGCCTGCGATGACATCGGGAACATCTTTGCAGCGCTTTTTATTTACTTATTATACTTTTCATTTCTTTTGCTTTGTTAAATTTTTCATTTGCTTGCGCTAAGGTATTTTTGTCGATTTCTGGACGCCGTTTCTTTTGCTTTTTTTTGTTGTTGTTGCATCCCTTCCCTTAAGCGCCTTTCGGGTTGACGCTTTTGTTCGGCACCGGCAAGAACACGAAATTCTTCCTGCAGCCCGTACCAGCAGGGCGCCTGACGCATCCGATAAGAAAATGGCGCACGAGTACGGCGGGCAATATTAAACATTCATTCATTTTCCACCATAAACCCGTAAAGGATGCGAACGAAGAAAAACGGAAAACCCCTCCACCCACCGGGTTATGCGCCCGTTCTTAAATGAACGTAGCGTTGTCGCGTAGCGCGCTTTTGAAAGAAATCATTCGGGAGGAATAAGACCGTGCGCCTCCATTCAATTGCTATCGTGCCGAGCGATGGATTCCAAGGCCTTCGGGCAAGACGAAAAAAGAAAACGCATGAATGGCGCAAAAACGATGCGCTAATTTGGTTGAGTTTTCCACTGTCCAAAACTAAGCGGGAAAGAGAGAGAGAGAGAGAGAGAGAGAGAAATAATAACACGAATATCCTCAACGCTTCAAAACCGGCCCCGTTCCGGGCGTTGTAAATTTAGGTGAGGTTCCGTAAAAAAAAAGCTTTAACAACAAGAAGAAAAAAAAGATCGCACCGGAATTGAAATTCAATTGCATGAATAAGTAATCAGATATTTCACTCGCTTCACCTTTTTCATTACTGTAAAGGAACACGAACGGGTTAAGGACGAAAGTGCACAAGAAATGGGGATGTGCTTTGGGGAGTTGTTTTTTTCGTTCTTTCCTTCCACAAACGCTCCAAAACCCATTTTCGGTGATTTGGTTTTTTAATCACATTTGTAAAGAAATCACGCCCAACACTTTCCACCGAACGCAGAAATGGTGGATGAAGGGTTTGTGTGAGCAAATAAGAAAAAAAGGAAGGGAAAACGAGAACTCCCCCCCCCCCTCTTTCGCCCTCCTCCCCGGACGAATAATGCAACACGTTGCAATTCCGTTTGCTGGTTGCCCTTTGATCCGTTTGAAGAAGGCAGTTATTTATGAACTAATTTGTGTGACCTTAAATGGGGGATGATGTGTTTTATTAGTGTCTTTTTCTTTGTTTTTGTTTTACGCTTGGTTAAATTTCCATTTGAATGGGCGTCAGATTCCTTCCTTTTGAAACCTTTTCACTCGATTAATAGTAAACATAATTAAACATGATACAGACATATAATAAATACCAATACGCAAAAATAGACAAAATAGGCATTAAACGTATTTACATTAATGCATCTATCACTTCCAACGAAAAATAGGAAAACACATAATTTCAAAACCTGAAAACTGATTCAAAATCATTAGAAAAAATATCCCTCCCTGAAGCACTGGCCGGCAAATAAAATCAATCGATCCGTATCGTACCGGGTTGCGTGTGGAGTGGGCTGCACCATAAGCCCATCAATCAGAAACGGAAAACCAATTGACCGGCCCATGCACTACAAAACGTACAACAACAAAAAAGAAAACACGCATGCACCCAATCCGATGACAGCACGATACGGCGCAGCGTGATTATAAATGAGATTTCTCGAATTTCATAAATCCCTTTAACACCTACCCTCACTAGAAAAACGGGGATATGTGGTCAGTTGGGGGAGGAAGGGGGATAACAACGCATAAACCGCTGAAATCGATCTATGGACAGACAAGATGGAGGACGGGAAGAAAGGGGATTGGGGTATAAAACCAGCCAGTAGTATGTGTGCGGCTATGTGATGTGCTTTCTAACTAATTCCAACACGCCATTGCAAAATTTCGTACTAAACCAAAAGCAAAATAGAAAGAGATAGAAAGCAGGACAAATAACACATATCTCACCTTTCGAATGCGTTGCATGTTTTGTTATTTATGCATTTTTTTTTTTATTTGAACTGAATTTATGATCTCAATGCCATTGCGATGCTATCGGTGAAGCTTTTATAGAAGTATTATTTATTCAAATCTTCTTTTTTTTCCTCTCGCGTTGGTCTTACATTCACACCTAACGATCACCGGTCAGATCACACCATTTTCGGTTTTTATTTACACTGGCATAACATACGGCGCAGAGTGCCGTGTGCAATGTTTTGTGCATTGTGTGATGGAGGCGCATGGTACTTCACGGTGAATTTATTATTTAAGCACTGTCACTCACAATTTCTGTAGCTAAATAGTGAACTAATTTTTTCCAAAATGATAGTACTTTAAAAAAGCAGTTCTTTTGAGTGTTTTAAATCATCTCCTCTAGTGAACTGAAATAAACATTGACAAGAAAATGGGAACACTCCATTCCGATGCGCGTGCTATATATTTCCAATCCACCTTGGCTAATCGACCCAACCAACCATTAATAGCGAGATGTGCAACTACACACGCACACGCGCCCCTCGATGTACACTTATCTCGCTGTAGCAGCGTTTTATAGCCGACCATAAATTAACCCACCTTAACGAGCTGACTTTCTATCAGCTAATCGAGATCGATTGTTTGCTCGTATCCAATCGAAATTCGAACAAATGATCACATTTAACGCTTCCACACGCTCTCACACCTTAACCGAGCGCTTTAAATTGAATGAAAAGCCAATAACAAAACAACAACACGCTTGGGGGAGGTGTATTGAAAACGGGAGAGTGCAAAAAAAAAAATATGGAAACATGTTGTTTGTATGTGTTGGTGCCGCATGCACCATTTTGTACTTTTGCTCGGCATGCAATCCCCGGAGGATAATTGAAAAGAAGCTTGCAATAAAAAGGAAGGAAGGGGGAAGGGGGTTGGGAAAATAAAGAAAAACACAACATGTCCTTTTGCGATGCATTTTCAATTTCTACGCCATCTTATTTATCTTCTTCTCGTCGAACGGGTACTCGTCCCATGCTTGAGCAGTGTCAATCACATTAATCTACATCACACTATCACCTCCGTCCAAGGAAGCTATCCCCTTTATTCTCCCCTCCCCCTTCCCCCTCGCTTCACTAACAATTCTTCTAGCCGGAGCTTTTATTTCTTTAACGCTCGCTAGCTATGGTTGGGACAGTTTGAACCACAATTTATGCGAATGTATCCTTCCGTCAATATTATCCCACAGCGCTTCGATTCGTGCCCGCCCTGTTCCGGGGTTTTTCCACCGTGCCGTGTATCGCTTTTCACATCTCATTCTTGAATGCAGTATAAAATGAAATTTATTGCCCACACTTTTCCCCACACAACAACACCAACCCCCTCCCGAATCCCAACCCCAATTTCCGTACCATCCACCAGAGCACAACCTGCAAATCGAACCGAATCGAACAGAACTCGACCCGGTAGTCTAACCCCCCCCCCGGAAGCCCGGAAGCAAAACGGAGCAAAAGGGGAACCGTGTTATCGTGTTAGCTCGTGTTAGCTACGGCCATTGCGATGTGTTCCCGCTGAATTTCCCAACCCCACGTTTTTCTACCCAGGTGCATCCAGCGGTATGAAGTGCATACGATGTACTTTTTCGATTCGTTTTTTTTTTCTTCTTAAATATCACCTCTGAAGGATGTTGATTACCGGATGTGTCTTCGTCTTACCCAGTCCTACCCTGCCCTGGGGTTGGGGGGGTGCTTCACTCACTCGTTCGGGCACGATTCGATCATAAATTTATTTTTAAATGAACCACCCCGACGGTACGGGTTTCTTGCGATGTGCAAAAGACACCGGGAGCAACCGTTCCTGAAGAAGGCTGGGACAGTGAAGGTGTAATGAAAATGCATAAATAATGCCATCGATGGAAGGCACATTGGATGAAGCCCTTCACTCTACTGCAGGATGTAATGGGCCTGATAAGGAGTACAGTGTGGCGGCAAAGAAAGAAGCGCAACGGACGGTAATGAAATCATATGTCAGCTTCAGTTTAATGCGTTTGCGCACGTGATTAGAGTGATTGATGGGGTTGCATATTGAGCCACCGCCGATCAATTAGGACTTTTCCGTAGGACAGGTTTTTGCAGAGCCGGGACGATGGTAAGGTGAGCCTGACAAATGGCTGCACGGGAAAAAGGGTTTCGGAAATCATTTATTTTGTTCATTATGCGCTAGGTAAAATAAAAATCACCCGTCGGCGGGATGGTTAGGTTGTGTTTCACATTAATTAAATCTTCCGTGCAGGTTAAATTGAAAGCATGTTTTAAATATTCAAGTACGCTATTTGAGGCTATCAATAGTATGGTTTGGAAGGCGATATAACTCTGGAAGTGAGTTTTTCCAACAGGGAGATCGTCAATTGCGTCCTTAAACGTAAGTGTTGTAAGATGTAGGAATTTAAAAAATCTGATAACTCCTGGAGTTCCTCGTACTGGACCTCTCGGCGATTCCAACATGGAAAATTTGGAGCCAGGACTTGAATCTATGCCCACACGATATCCAATCGGCAGAGGAGTTCACCTTCAATTCCAAAACTAATCAAGCCATCAGCGAACTTCAACCAGAGTCCTGGAATATCAGACTATTCAGGTTGGACACCACCAGGCAACTACAACTACTGCCAAATCCCTGCCAAAGTAGCTGCAACTCACCTTGTTCTTGTTCATCTTCTCCACATGTTATGTTAATATACAAGTAATTGTAGAAGCGGATGTAGATTTCGAAGAAATCGTTCCACTTTCTAGAAATGTTGATACTACCCGCGCACTACTCCATTAAGCATGCATAATTAGCGAGCGAAACCAAACCCAAAAACCGAAACGGCTGTCAGCTTCCCCTTTTCGGAGCGATGCATGATGTGGGACCCAAAAGTTATCGAAAACCTTCTACCCTACACATGCACGTCATCTTCCGGCTGCCTCGACGTCCCTTTTCCCACCTACCAGCTGAATATGGCATGTTGCTACCGCCAACGACTGAGCGTCAAGTCTATTACAAACACCCGAGAAGACGAACTTAGTTTCAGGAATGCGATTTTTGCTAGTCGACTGTGGAAAATTTTCCATCCCATTTAATTCTCCGCCTCTGTTTGCTTATGGGTGGTTTTTTTTTCGCCTTCTTAAAGAGTTCCCAGGTAGTTGTAAAATGATTTAAAAGAGAAATAAAAAAAAAAGTTCTCCCGACATGTTTCTTTTCTGGGAGCAAAAATGAAGAAAAAGGGCACCAAAAGGTTAGCCTTAATTTAGTGCCAAAACACCATAACATTAGCTTCCCCGCTTTGCTTCCCTGCCTTGCTGATCTCGGCTGGACTTTTAACTCACCCCCTTCGGGGTTTTTTTTTGTTTTGTAAAAGAAAACAAAAAGCAACTTCAATGAACATGAATACTTTTCCAAATTGTACCACCTGTGTCGATTACCGAGTGCCAAATTGTTTAAGTAAAAAAAATGGGAACTTTGTCACACTGTTAAACGAAGCGAGCAACCATTTTGGAGCGGTGAAAGAGGATGGGGAAAAACTCTTTAAGAGAGAGAGAGGAAAAATATCGTCCCATTTTGCATCTAAATTGTTTTAAATCGCTAGCACGGATGCAATTCCTGCGCTTTGAACCCGAAGGGTTATGGGGCTGAATGGGGGGGGGGGGGGGGGGGGAGGGTGAGTTTAAATGGTGGAAAATAAAAAGGACTTCTTAGCCTAATTTCTACCAGCTTCGACAATGGAAAATGTGTAATTTCAAATTTTGATAGCGAGCCGTGTTGTAATTCTTTTCCCCCACCACCCGGTGTATCACACATACACACATAGCCGCTTTCCATCATCATACTGTTAGGTCAATTTGGTTCCTTTTTTGTTGTTTAAAAAACGAGAAAAAAAGTAACAAAAACACTAGGAAAGGTGTTATACAGCCCATCGAGACGGTAAAGAAAAAGGGAGCTATAAGTAGCACGGTTAATCCTTAGCGGGAGGGTGGGGGTAACTCACCCCTAAAAATAAAAAAGCAAGTCAGTGTGAGAGCGAAAGCGGGAGGCAATGAAAATAACTGCCCATAATATGTTAGCGTGCAGCTGTATTTAATTGCGCTTGGGTTCAATGGATTTAGTAGCGTTTTTATTTCAACCCCCACCCACTCGCACAATTTCACCCACTGTAAAACACCTTAACAGGTAACTCATCGTCAATTTAAAAAAGCAAAACAAACGAAAAAAGAAGCTGCTGAATTATACTCACCCACACATAAAACACACTTTCTCGGATAATTTATTGGAACATCTGTCTCACGAAGCGGGGCCGGCTAATCCATCCACGTTTGGGTGGCGCCATTTTGAAGAAAAAAAAGGGGGTGGATGAAGGGGGAAACCCAACTGGAAAACGAAGCGTGCAAAACGCACAAAGCCGCCAAACTTTTGCTACGCCACGCGATGGAAATAGTGTAATAAAATAATCCCATCCTTTGCTTTTTTTTATGTGTCCATTTTGTTTTTTCTGGAACCCCTTTCTGGCTCCACTACACATTCAAGGGGATGGATTTTTTTAATCTTTTTTTTGTTTCGTTTTTGGATACCGAAAGATGTTCTACGAGGGCACTCAGCAGTGTTCTAATACTGTCGAAAGCTCGAAATAAAAAATGGCCGGCCATCGGGGAAAAAAAGGGTGGCTGGTGAACTGAGACTTACCCCTTTTTTCATTTAATTTTCTTTAACACCCCCTACCGAGCGCTGGACCACTTTACGTTCGCGTGAAAGTTTACTCCCACAATTCTTGGGGTGGGGTGTAAGGTTACCACACAAACACCCTCCCCCATCCCCCTCCCCCTTCCACGATCCGTGTTCACATATCCATCCACGTGAGGGGTGGGGGGGTGAAAGTTTAACGAAAGGGAGGTGGTACTCGCTCGATGGAGGCCCATCATAAAGCAGGCGAAAGTAATGGAGCTCTCCCGTTTGCAGCTTTTTTACGCTGATGGATGATGGCTCATCATTATCATTAGCAGCTATGTCGTTCCGTCGCTCGGGTTGCTTCTATTTCTTCTTCTACGGCTGCTGGCGTTTGTCTGTTTGGCCAGCTACCAGTTACTACCCAGTTCTGTTTTTATCTCTCCCTTTCCCATAACACCACGGTGACGATGGCAACAATTGCAATCGCGTAAAGGAGGAGGCGAGAAAAACAAGGAAAAGGGTGTTTGGGGGACGGTTGAAGGAGGGAAACGGTACAAGGGTGGTCGCGGAAGGAAAGAACCCATCATCATAATCCACGGAATTACTCATCCCGTGCTCGACCTCGTTCTGCGTCGAAATTCCATCGATGATTTATATTTTCTTGCTTTGTTTCACCCAACCCCACACCTACCGCGGGTCTCCCCTTTACCTATACTTTTATCGTCGTTTTTTTATCAGACTGTTGTTATCTGCTTACTGCCATTGCCCTGGTACCGCCCATGGTACCGTGATCGAAGTGAACCGTGTAGATTTTTATTTTACGTCTTTGCCTGCCCTGCACGCTGCACTGCTTACCGAGGCCATTTTCTTTTATTTTCCATACCCTACCCTTGCTTCACTGCCCAACAACATGTCGCTGGCATACAGCGAGAGAGAGAGAGAAAGAGAAGAGAGGGTAAAGAAAAAATGGCCAATGTCCAATCGTTCGCCAGTATCGAAGTGCTTCGCGTAATAAGTTATTTGTATTTGATTTGCATTTCTTTCGTTCACCGGTACCAGAAGTAGCTGAGTAATGCGCTTAATGCGATGCTATCGGCTATGAGTGCAATGTTGGTTTTTGCTACGTCTGGTTCACGATACGGTGCAGTACGGTGGAACCAGCACTGCCGGTACATGATTGCTTTTGCTTCAATATTCTCAATCAAATTTTCTCTCAATAAAACGCGCGTAAACCAAATCATTGGCCCGGGCAGTGGTTGAACGGGGATTTCCAATTATGGGGACCAGCAGTACCGGACGCGACGTGCCACTTACAGCGGGCGATTCTCATCCATAACAAAAGGCTATAAAATGTATCTAGTATCTATTCAATTTAAAGTCTATTTTTATATAACTCTCTTCGTGTTTCAATATTAATAAGAATGCAGTAAATATTTACACTTTGCCTCAATATTATTGGAGAAGATCCTTCATTTATTTCACAAAAGAACTCTATCTACTATATCTTAGAATATCAACTATTGGATATTCTCAAAACTATTGAAACTACATCTCCTAGGTTATGGAAGATATCTTTTAGTGATCTCTTAGAGCTCTCCAACATCCCTCCGTTTTAACCTCAAAATCATTGGAGAAGATTTGAGGACAACCCAAAAGAGCTCACTTTACCATAACTTCTAATATGGATGATATCCTCAAGGTATCTCTTTGCTCATATACTCCTTCGTGAGATACTTTTTAACGAAAGTGGCTACTTCTTGAGGACATTTTCCACACTAATTCCAGATCACTGCAAGTGATAAAGAAGATAACTTCGTCCTTTTTAAGGATATCCTCACGGGTAGATCTCTTGACGTACCAGCTCAAACTTCACATACTTCTTCAAATTCAATATCACCAAGGTCATTAAAGAAGTTAATTTACCTCTTTTCAGGGAATTACTGAATCTCTCTAGAAATTACGATAGAATCCACATCTCCACATCCAGAAACGGCTTCATCTTTAATCCCTTCAAGCTCCTATTATTTGAAGGGGTCAATCTCATGCAGTTTCGGTTCAAAACTCACACACGGATAGAATGTGCGATCGGCTAATGTCTCCAATGGTATGCCAATCAACTCGATACGTTTTATTTCCCCCACTGCAACAATTATTCCACCATCCGGTGTAACCTCCTGCAAAAATACACATTTTCCGAAACGTGGTCCATCCGGTACGTATGAGCCGTTACTGGGTTGCTGGGATGCCTGTGACCACACTTTGTATTCATACCTTATTTCATATGTTTATGTTTATCCCCATGTCCCCAGCATTGGACACGCAGCATCGTCAGCAGGACAATTGGCAGTGCCGCGAGCATTGCCGCCTTTACTCGCACGGAAAACGATTTCTCTTCTGTCTTTATCCTCAGCCACTCCGCTGTTGTGTCCTCAACCCGGCGTCCCCTGGCAGTACACTTAACGTGTACGGGGGGCAAATGGTTTTCATGCGAACCCGAGCACAAAACCCGTGCGAATCTCACGCCCTCCACCAAGTTCACAATCCTTTAGGGGCTCTCAAGTATGCATTTGGATTTGGTACAATATTGAAAGAGAGGAAGGGACGGAGGGAAGGGGATAGTAACACACGAAAAACAAAAACCCCAAGAAATATGGCGAAGAATTCACTGGCACAGAGTTACATAAATGGGTACAGAACAGTCCTCCTCTATCTCCCGCCCCAGAACCTGCATTAACGCTTTACTGCACCAACAAGCACGAAGGAAGCAAAAAGCACACACAGACGCGCACACATGTTTATGCTCTGGTGACGTACATATGTTTTTAGCATTCGGAACAGTGCTGGAATTTTAAACTGTCAGTTCCATTTCCAGTTCACTTTTGCTTTCAGTTTTATTTTTGGGATTTCGCAAACCCTTTTTTGCCCAGATGTCCTTTTCCTTCCTTTTAGCTTTTAATCCTTTAAATGGGGTGGAGGGGGGGGGGAGTAAGAGAAGGGAGACAGGAGAAAAGAAAAGTGCCTTAGTGCGCTTTGCAGCAGTAGTTCCCGGTCGTGATCCGTTACATAATTATGGTTAATCAATTGGAACCATACTTTACAAGCTTTGTTGCTTTGCCGTTCCACACCACTCAAACTCGAACCTCCCTCTTTCTCTCTCTCTCTCTCTTTTGTTTTCTTAATTTATTGTTTGCGCGGTGTGTTTGAGGGTTTATTTTTTGTTTTTCCCACTTAACTATCCCCACTACACCACCGCCAACAGTACCGGTTCCAACGTTATGGTCGGTTTTCTTGCACCGTCCAATAACACTTTTGCGATGTTTCGCCCGGCCGAAATTTTTCCCGGTCGACGGTGTGTTAATTTCGTATTTGGCTCACATATCGTACCGGCATATCGGTGGTTCCGTTGGCCGGACACCGACGGGCCCCGGGTTCACACACAGAAAGCATTCCTGCGTGTGCTGCCCATGGGTACGTGAGCTGGAAAAGGATGTCGTCGGTGCGTACGCCATTGAAACCCCGAACATCATTTAGTTGTTGTTTTTTTATTAGCAAGAAAGGCAGTATCGTTTCGTTCATTTAAATGCGCGCCAGTTTCTCGGAAAATGGCAGCTCTTTCTTTCTCTTTTCTTCTCCTTTCCGTCTTGTCTCTTCATTCTCTCTCTTTATCATCTATCCTCCTTTCCTTTCCCGTTTTGTCAACCCATTTCTTATTCTTTCTCTCTGTTTTTTCTCCTTCTTTTCTCTCTCTTCTCTCTCTCCTTCTCCTTCTATATTTTCCCTCTCTGTTTGTCTCTTTATTATGTCTCTCTCTATCTTTTATTTAAATACTCTTATTTGTCTACCATATACCCTACCAAGGTATATATGACATAAGCTGTGACAGCTGTGAAGATGTCAGTATGGCGATGATCCCCAATCCTAACCCTGATCACTTGAAGCGTTCATTAGCGGTTAATGGATGGATTCCTCCTTTTTACCGACATTTTTATTGATGGAAAATAACTCCACTTGTCCACACACACAAAAAAAACCACTCTGTGAGTGCAAAATGTTCTAGAAAGGAAAGCTTTCAAGAAAGGAGGGGGAGAAAACACTCACATCCCGAACCTAAACGTGTCGGAATAGAAAATTCCCGGTCCCCATTCGTGTGTGGTGTAGCGTAGAAATTTTGGATAATTCGCTAAAATTCCTCACAATCTGAAAAGCATGATGGAGCGCCGGTGGATGACAAAACGATACCACACGAGGAAGTGGCTACACTGCATCAGATGCGTGGACCTTCCGGGGTTTGGGTTTTTGAAGGTGGGGTGGTAGAGAAATTCCTACGGCTCCGTGAAGCAGAGCACTTTAGACTTGGGACGTTTGCTTTTGTGGGAGGAGCACGGAAAAAATGTGGCACTGTTTGCTTTGCCTCGCTTCTCTGCTTCTCCGTTGGATGGAACTAATGTTTGACCAGTGTACGCAAGCTTTATGACATTTATGTCCTGCCCCCGCATGTTTTTTTTTTGTATTTCATCCAGAAATTAAAAGCACCCATTGTTGCGGGGAAGCCAAACAGTACAGCTTTACACATTGTTCGCAATGTCAAATCGTAAAGCGAATTGCTTTACACGCTGATGCACACAATTACTCTGCACGTGTGTAACCTTCCTTCCTGGTTATGGGGATGCCCCCGGAGATTGTGCTGCCATGTTGAATTTTTAGTTCGTTCACTTTCACAAATATCTCGCGGACCTGCACCGGCAAGTTAGCAGAAGCGTTATGAAAACTGACACAGATTCTTTTTTGTATTTTGCTTCTCGATCATCTTGGAAGGAGTTTTTGCCGAAAAGAAAATATTACCGCCAGCTTTAGATGTCCAATTTGTGCGCTGAACAAACGGCATCCTTTCTTGTTCACCGACAAATACCAAGCACAATGATGGAACCCTGGGAAGGCAACCAAACGCACCCTAAGTATGAGCACCTTTCAGAATAACCGCAATACAAAAAACATCCCCCGGGCCCAACAGAGCAAACAATGGCATCCGATGGTTTTTGGGGAACGCACAATGTTTCAAATAGTTTCAGTGCTGGGAAGTAATTTTTGTAACAAATGTTTCACCCAACGACTCACTCAATCAGATTCTGTGTGGTAATTTTTCAAACAAAAAAACAAACATACCGTACAACACCTGCAGAGAATTTTCTAGGGTTGTCCAGGATTTCATTCCAGAATGAAATTGGGCATAGTAACGCACCTTCAAGGCGCACCAGGAGGTCAATCATTGCCTCATTCCCGTTGGACAATGGATTGATCTTCAACCAGCGACACACAAGGTAGTTGGAAGGCTAACGGCTAAGCGTTGGAAAATCGAAGCGCAATTTATGTTTACTGCCGTCGTCGATTTTCACATCCATTTTCCCCGGGATGAAACATTGCCGAAGTTCATCAAAACAGATGGCAACCCTTGCAGGCAGTTTATATAAATATTGGTTATTGCAACCTGCTGTTCCGGGTCTTGTTAGGCAATTGGAACCAAAAAACAAACACGCTAAAAACACATCAAATCAAGCTGCCACACAGCGGTAACGATGAATGTCCAAAAAACAAAAAAGAAGATGAAAAATGTACTAAAGCTTCAACGGTGCCCTGGATGCCTGTTATTGGGATCTCCGGCAATACAATGTAACGTGCAATTAAACTTAAGTCATATATTTCAGCCTCGTTGTGTACACACATCCACCAAACGTACAAGCTATCGCAGGAAACACCATCAGCAGTTTCGGACGTTTTTTTTTTTTTGTTGGGAGATTTTACGAAAGATATATAGCAACGCCGTATAGTACACCGGAAACGCTATGGACCTTTCGGACGACCAACGCGGGGCGAGATGATTGATTCGTTCTCTTCTGGTAAAATGCTGTCACATGCGTTTGTTTCCAACAGTGCGCACTTTCTAAATGGAATTCTGAGGTCGAAAAGCAGCAAAATTTGAGGATAAACTACTTGACAGACATATCTACTGGTCAACTTCTGAAGTATCTATAGGGATGAAGCTCCAACCTCAGAACCGATGGTACATCTTCCCTTCTAAGAATTATTCCGAGAGATCTTCTACTACTTCATGGAATCTATGGAGATATGATGTTCAGGTGATATCACACTACCCAGTGTGAGGATGGATTTAAGCTCTATCCGAAATGTTTTGAAATGTCATTGTATAGACGACTAGTAAGATACGAGATGCAGTCGTAAGATTAGCTTCCATCAATTCTAAAGATCTAAGAGACCTAAGATACGAGAGTAGAGTGGAGTGAAACCCAGGTTCTACTTCTTGAACTCTAGTAAAACATTTTAGTAAATTTATAGAAAAAACTATTTGCAACATCTTTATTGTCATCCCTAAACCCAACACCCAACACCCGTACATCTTAAAACATCTCGAGCGCCCTTAGAATGTCCCGCTTGGGGTCGCTCCACTAGCGGCCTGCAACGAAGACAGTGCAGCGAGCCCCTGCTGCAGTGCGGCAGATCCGCACATCTTGTACTGCCAAATCTGTTGGTGCGTCTCCAATTCGGCCGCACACCAATCCAGCTGCTGGGTAGCCACCTCGAGAACTAACGCCACCATAGGTGCATTCTCCGCCGGCAGGCTGGTGGACCGATTCGCCAGCACCAGTAGTACCGTCGCCTTATATTGTGCTACTTGTTCCTCCAACGTTTTCCCGGCACCATTTTCCACAACACTCGGTTCCTGTGCCTGTAATTATTGTTTCATTCCGTCAGATATTGATCACCGAAAAAAAAACCTTATACGTGTTAAAATAAAAAAGAATGTCATACCTTAGCAGTAGCCCAAATTGCCACAAAAATGACAGCTAGAGGGAGGATCGTCTTTCGCAACATTGTGCTATTTGCCTGAGCTGCCAAACCGTACAACGTTGCTCCCGTTTCAAACTTTACGCCAGTGTGCTGATGACAGGTACCCCGCTGTCACACCGCTGTTTACTAAACTTTTAAACCCCGAGCACTCCGTGCGTTTTACTTCCGCTTTTGCTTTCGTTCGGTTTCGTTATCTCGCCGTCTACACTATTCTTTTCGCCTCCGGCTCGCTGCACTACAGCACGGAATGTGTGTTTGGTGTCTCGAGCTTACTGCGAATATGGGTGGCCTCGAGAGGGGGCGGGAGATTGCGGACCAAGCCGTGAGTAACACGATATCTAAAGTAAGCGAATTAAGATCCGAGTGGAGTTCCGAGATAGTTTCCCGAAGCGAGCAAAAACTTAATTAAATGCCACGACTTCTTTACTGCTCGTTTATATAGTGCCTTTTGTCATCCCATCCTCCCGCTGTTATCTATACCGCTCAACCCCTAACGCTGTCACCTCTCCGGCTAGTCTTACTTACAGTTTTACACTAATGGAATGACGCATCAGCGCCCCGAAAGTCCACTGTCACACGTGTCACTGTGGGAATCTAACGACCCCGCGGGAGTGTGTGTTTGTAGATGTGGAAGAGAGACATTAAGAAATGGAAAGAATTCTTCCACGACGACTACGCGACTCCACCCCTCAACACTCAAGAATCACGGTCTAATCCATGTGACCGTCAGAACACTGGGTCCATATGGGACAGCGGTTGTCGCCTGTTGGGAGAAATTACCTGAGGTGTTATCGCTATCTATTGTATTAATTATCGTCATAATTTAAACTTTGTCTGTACACGGTTTACAGCGCACAGGAAACACACCATACGGAGGTTGTTTCGCCCTCAACTTTTGATTCGTACGTCCTATTAGTGTAAGCTTCTAATTATATCAGTAGTTACCATCATGGAACTTTATAAATCTTTCAAGTATTTTCAAACGTCTCACACCATGCAGACAGTTTGATCGTTATCCAACAAATCAAACAGGTCTATTCGGTCAGTTTTCCCCAACATCATGTATTCCTATTCTATTATTGTTGTCAAGCATCCCTTATCTACTTCGGCTTATAGTGTACAAATATTATTCTCGCAGCATGTCCGGATAAATATTTTAGTACGCATATCCAAACATGCAGCAGCACTGTTACTGTTGACTGACGACCTGGTGCATAGTTTACCCGGTCCTTTATCGCTAATCGACTGCATCGTCTTAGACGGAGCGGATCTGTGGGAATAAAAACTGCTTCCGACAACACATAGCAACAGCTCATCAAATAATCAACATCGTGCTAGTTGGCAACAGCGGAACGGTGCGGAAGTATCGTCCCGATAACTGCCAGCGATAATACTCCGGCACACATTCTAATGCGCTTGGTATACAAGCGCTGGCTGAACGGGCACTTTCCATGGCATCTGATAAACAACTCGGACCACTATATGTACTGCCGGGTTTGGAAGCTTCTGCTGCACATACCTGACCAAACACTCCACGCGACATAATGAATAGCTCCCTGGCCATTTTTGCCGTCCTGGCGATCGCCCTAGCAGTGGCCCAACAGGTAAGTTGTCTGACATCAACCATCATCTAGCAGGATAGCGCATTGTAACGTATCCTCTTTCCGACCCTTAGCCTGAGGATTCGACCGTACTCGCTGCCGGTGGTGCAGGCAGACCCTCAAACGGAGGTGGTGGTGGTGGTGGTGGTGGTCCGGTAAATTTGGAGCAGCGTACCGTCGACCAACAGAACCAGCTGCTAGCAACCTCATTTGCCCGCGCCTTCCCGGAAGATACGCCAGCCGAATTCCAACCAATGGTGGTAGCCCTGTACGTCCGCTGCCAGGCGGAGCTGGACAACTGTGCTGACTTTTTGTGGGAAACCCATCTGCTGCGGGAGTATCGCAACTGTGCCATGACGCAACGGCGGCTTTGCACGCAAGAGATGCAGGAACTGCAGGCCCAACTGTTGGCAATGGCCGATACGAACAACGAGCTGTTTGAGCTATCACCGGAAGAGCAGGAAGTACTTTCGCAACTCGGTTACTAGCGATGAATAGCTGTTCTGGGGGAATCTTTCACATACGAAAGAGAAATTAATCGCAATTGTAATTGAGAATATTATTCTCATTTGTTTGCGTTGCATTTTATGTAAGGAAGATACTAAATTAAACACTCCACTGTCGAAAGCTTATTTATTTGATGGTTAATTCTTGATGTTTGAGAACCAGAGATCCTCAATTCTTGTGTTTTGAAAGAAAATATCTTTGGATATCACATATTCTGAGCATCAGATATTTTCGTTGAAGAATGGCCACAAACGGAAAAAAACGTGCCTCAAATATATCCTGAAAGTTTTCTGCAAGTCTTAAAACACACTTCATTCATTCCTTCTGTGAACGGTTTTGAAATCCGTTAGGAAATTAAAATTCAAATCTTACGCTTCGTATGCCCATTGCGTTACGTCACTAGGCACCTTTGAATGTCAAACCGCGCATGAAACGTCAAACGTCACGGGCAGCAGCAAAACAACAACAAGCTGATAACACAATGGACACGCACTAATTGTGTGCATTTTCTTTCGCCTCCTGCACCAAACGCTAATCGCGCGTGTGGGGAAAAAAATTAAAGTGCAATAATGGTAGGTTAAACCCACGAACGAAAGCAAATGCTAGCGGTCCGACTGTTACGCCAGCAGAACGTGGTGCTGTTTGCAAACGATCGATCCAGACCATCGGAAACAGCATTCGGTCGTGTACGGTAAGAAAGCGGTGAAAAAACAAACAGTGTTTACACTACTCGCAAGCTGAGTCAGCATCTGCGGGAAGAAAAAGAACAGTAGAAATCGCTCGATTCAAAATTAGGCCACCAGCGTGGGTGGCACAGCATTCAACCTTCAACATTCAGTAAGCTTCCCGTCAGCTGCGTCGTAGTGTGTTGATTGAACCCATACGGTGACAAGACACAGGGTTCACGATGGGCAATCAGCTGGTAGCACTAGCACCATCCCAAATCTTCCCCGTCGAGCACTACCTCACGGGAACGTTCGAGTTTGAGCTACAGTTTGAAAAAAGGTATTTTTTTATTAAAATGAATCGAAATTAGTTAACCATCCTAGTAATGATGTTATAGCATGGGCAGCACACGCTTCATGAAGGTGGCCAAGGTGAAGGTGGATGAGGGTCCGGCAGTGGTAAAGGTGTTCGTTCGGCACGATCCATCCTTACCGCTGGAACAGCACCTCGAACGAATCGAGTATATCAAAAAACATCTCGCAAACGCAGTCAACTGTTTACCATTCCAGAAAGTGCTGGTAAAACAAATTTAATCTCGCACAAT
Source organism: Anopheles minimus (assembly GCA_000349025.1). Taxonomy (NCBI): domain Eukaryota; kingdom Metazoa; phylum Arthropoda; class Insecta; order Diptera; family Culicidae; genus Anopheles; species Anopheles minimus. The sequence goes on along the minus strand of KB664054.1, from coordinate 1,923,456 downwards.
ACTATTCTCCCCTCCCACCCTGACAACCGTTCCCATTTTGTTTTCGCCCGTTTTTATGTGTGCAGACGATGGAAAAATCGTGCCTTATCGTGCGGCAGTACGTGAAGCACAGTCTGTACGATCGCGTATCGACCCGCCCGTTCCTGACGCTGATCGAGAAGAAGTGGATCACGTTCCAGATTCTGTGCGCACTGCACCAGTGTCACAAGCAGAAAATTTGCCACGGCGATATCAAGCTGGAAAACATTCTGATCACCTCGTGGAACTGGGTGCTGCTGTCGGATTTTGCCTCGTTTAAACCGACCTACCTGCCGGAAGATAACCCGGCCGACTACAGTTACTTCTTCGATACGAGCCGTCGGAGGACGTGTTACATCGCGCCGGAGCGGTTCGTGCGCTCGTCGAGTGGTGAATCGATTCAGCCGAAGGATGGACCGCTGGTGGGCGATGGACAGTACTACGCGGGACAGCTACTACCCGAGATGGACATCTTTTCCGCCGGCTGTGCACTGTTGGAGCTGTGGACGGAAGGTACGGCACCGTTTGAGTTTTCCCAGCTGCTTGCTTACCGACGGGGCGAGGAGGATTTGGTGCAGAAGCATCTGGATGGCATCGAGAACGAACGGTTGCGTGAGCTGGTCGAGTCGATGCTGAGCTTGGACGCGGCTTACCGGAAATCGGCTGAAGTGTACCTGGATTACGAGCGCGGTAAGCTGTTTCCGGAGTATTTTTATTCGTTTCTCCAGTCGTACCTGCAGATGTTTTCCACCGTGCCTGTGGTACCGCCGGATGAGAAAGTTGCCCGGCTGCACAGTGACATTGGGCAGATCATTAAAATACTAACCGGGAACGATCGTGAACCGGTGGGCGTGGACGCACCGGAGCAACGGGAAGCGTCCGACGATGATGGGTTGATACTGATCACGAGTGTCGTGACGTCCTGCATCCGGGGGTTAAGCTTTTGCCGGTCAAAGTTACTGTCGCTCGAAATCCTGCAAGCGCTAGCGGAAAATACCACCTCGGAAACGATCCTCGATCGTATACTGCCGTACATCTTGCACCTCGCCCAGGATGCTGCACCCCGCGTGCGTGTCTGTTCCCTCAACACACTCACGCGCTGTCTGCGTATGGTGCGCAAGCTGCCCCGTAGCGATGCGAACGTATTTCCCGAGTATATCCTTCCCTCGATCGCACCGCTGGCCACCGACGGTTCCACGTTCGTGCGTATGACGTACGCACGCAACATTGCAACGCTGGCCGATACGGCCGTCAGCTTTCTGGAGCAATCCCAACAAAGCTGCACCTCGGAAAACATGCCACCACCGCACTACGAGACGGAACTTAGCGCACTGCACGACATGCTGCATCAAACGGTGCTGTCGCTGCTGACCGATTCCCAGTCGGCGGTGAAGCAAACGCTCATGACGTCCGGCATTACGCAGCTGTGCGTGTTTTTTGGCCGGCAGAAAGCGAACGATGTCATCCTGTCGCACATGATAACGTTCCTGAACGATAAGGAGGATCGGAATTTGCGCGGTGCGTTTTTCGACTGCATCGTGGGTGTTGCGTCGTACGTTGGATGGCATTGTGCACCGATGCTGTTGCCACTGCTGCAGCAGGGTCTGACCGATCCGGAGGAGTTTGTTATCGCGAAGGCGATCCACGCCACCACGATGCTGATCGAGCTCGGCTTGATACAGAAGCAGGGCACAATCGAGTTTATCGACGAGTGTGCGTGCTATCTTGCGCATCCGAATCTCTGGATACGGCACGAGGTGGTGGAGTTGATAGCGACCGCCGCACGCATACTAACCGCGATTGATGTGCAGTGTAAGGTGCGCCCTTCGATTGCCGTCCATTTGCGATTCCCGCTCATTGAGATCACCTGTCCGGAGCTGTTGCTGGACTGTTTATTGCCGCCGATCCCACGCAACATCTACGATGCGGTGCTACGCTACGGACCGGACATTACGCCACTGATAGGAGTGTTGTGCGAACGGAAGGTAGCAAGAAACCGGCACGCGAACGAGCCGGAACCACAACAAACGGGTGGCAGTGAACAGATGGCACCGGCTATCCAGCAGCTACTGCGCCGCCTCACAACGGAAGGTTTGACGGAACAGATTGAGGAGCAGTTGCTCGCGATGCGTTCGCATCTGATGAAGCTGCACCACTACAAGCTGGCGGAAACGCGTCACACACATCAACCGTCCGGTCGTATCGTGCTCGATCACTATCCGGATGTGATGGGGGAGGTACAGCTGGCGAGTGAATCGATCATTGCGAAAGGACCCCCGGTGAGACATGGGACTGGTGGAAATGATGGTTTAACACCCGGATTGCTTGGTGGGGAACTGTCGAAAGCGGGTGGTGGACGTACAACGCGAAAGAGCGAATCGGACAGTGCCCAAGACTGGCAGCATATGTTGGGTGCGATCGATTCCCACTCACCGTCACCCACGTCCCCAACCGGCAGTGAACTAACGGTGGCGGGTACGGTAATACCAGCACCGACGGTAGCCGCCACCGGCGCATCCGTACCGATGGCGGCCGCCGCCGCCCTACCACCCACCGTACACCATTCCACGCCCACCTCCAGTTTGGTGGAGTACAGCCTACCAGAACGTACGACCGGCTACCAGGAACGCATGTCCGACTGTCGGCTGGAAATGGAAGCACTGGTAGCGAAGCTACGGACGCGCTTTGCCACGTACCAGCGGCAGAGGGAGCTGAGGGAATCGAATCAAACCATGCCACCGCTTCCGTCCGGGTGGCGACTCACCGGCACACTGGTGGCGCATCTTGCCGAACACAAGGCAGCGGTTAGCCGGATGGCAGCACTGAAATCACACACCGGCTCCTTGTTTGCGAGTGCTTCGATCGATGGTACGGTGCGGTTGTGGGATTGCAACAAACTCGACGGCCAGCAGTCGGTGAATCGGTCGCGACAGTCGTACCACGCCAACACACCGCTGCACGCGGTGGCGGCTTGTGACGCTGGCCAATCGTTGGCAGTGGCCGGGAAGGATGGTACACTGCTGCTGCTGAAGATCGACACCAACTCGAGCAAGATGGCGTTGCAGCAGGCACGCCACTTTGAGGCGGACACACGCTACTCCACTACGGCTGTATCGACCGGGGAGATCGGACCGGACGATGGACCGGTGGTGGAGATGCACCCGCTCGATCAGGGCGCACAGAGCGTGATCGTGTACGCCACACTGTACGGTGCGTTGGTTGGATGGGACATCCGGATGCCGGACTATGCCTGGAGGCTACAGAGCGATCTGCGCAGCGGTGTCATCACCACGTTCTGTATCGATCCATCCAGCTCGTGGCTAACGGTTGGCACTAGCAGCGGACGGCATGTTTGCTGGGATTTGCGCTTCCAGCTGCCGATTGCCGAGATTAAGCATCCGCACGATGCCCGCATTCGGCGCGTTTCCCACCATCCGACGGAATCGTCCTGGTTGGTGTCCGCCTCCCAGGGTAACAGTGAGGTGTACGTGTGGAACATTGAAACGGGCCATCGGCAGCAGGCGTACTGGGCTAGCTCGAGTCCACCGCTCTCAAACAGTAACGCTTCGTCGCACTCGGTCTGTGCGCTACTGCCCGGCGTGAACGATGGCAATCCGTTCCTGCTGACCGGCGGTACTGACCAACGCTTGCGCTATTGGGATCCAGTCAGCATCGAAAACTGTGCCCTCGTCGTACCGTCAGCTCGCGATTATACACCACTCAACGTAACGTACGAGTGAGTTACTTCTATTCCCTCCGCATCAAACCACACCTCCACCTTAACCTGTTGCTTTATCCTATTCTCCCCCAGATCCCGGCTTATCGATGGTACGAAAGTAATTTCGGAGATACACTGTAACAACAACAACACGAGCAACGTACCGCTAAACAGCAACAATACCAACAGCAGCAACAACAATAGTAACACTAGTAATAATAATGGTGGCAGTGGTACTGCTGGTAGTAATCCGAACACTCAACCCGGTGGCAGTAATATTGGCGGCGGTCCCAGCACCGGCACCGGTACCGGTGACCGAGGTACACGTGCGGATGATGATCATCGGGTGGGACCGGAAATGCCCGCCCATGGGCATAACGATGTGATCAGTGATCTGCTGATGTGCCGCACGGTGAAACAAACGTTCATCGCATCCAGCAGCCGGGATGGTGTGATCAAACTCTGGAAGTAAGTTAACCGTCACCCGTTTCTTAACGCCGTCTAACAGTGGGATATTGTGGGTGGGAGGGAGGGGAGGGGATTATTAGATTTCTATTTTTGAGCTTTTTTTCTTCCTTTTTTTGTATTCAATTTTGGTCTTTTTGTGTGGACCACCCAACAGCCTTGATCGTGATGTCTTAATGGAAATAATTGCCTCAACGGGAGAGATATACAGTCAGCAGGTTAGAAGTGTATTTTTTTGTGAGACTCAATGTCTCTGGAGTGTATGGTAAAGCCTACCAATAAATAATGAAGTTGCAGCCCAAAGAGTGGCCGAGCAGCAGGACCGTTCCCCCGTACTGAGGACTGATTATTCAACTACGTGGTGTCTTTATGATCTAGTTAGCCAGAAATGGCAGGCATGATTTTTATTCCAAATATCTGAGAGGAGTTCTCTGAATCAGTTGCCTAGTACTTAACGAAAGCTTTTACTAACTTTCACTTCAACCAGAAATGGCAGGCATGACCGAGTAGGTCGTTAGGCCAAAGAAGAAGAAGAACCTTCGGGGCAGGACCAGGTTTCGAATACTATTCCTAACCGTTCTCCCCGTAGTGAGGACTTGACTATACAACTACGTGGTATCAATAAGTCTTGTAAACCAGCAATGGCAGGCATATGCACACGTTCTTCGGTGTGTACATCCCAAAAAATCCTTGGTTTTCTAGCTTCTGGATGTATATCTCCCCATAACCGAGATTTATTACCAACCAGGGTGATCTTATCTAGGGTGCACTTACAAAAACAATAGCATGTACTTTGTTTCGCTTTGCGATTCCTTTTTGGTTATACAAAAAACAATCGCTAACGAAAAACAATTTCGAGCTCATTGTGTGACTGCATCCTGTTCATTTATTTGGTTCCGCCAATGGACCGTTTTATATTTTTATTCATTTTGTTTACGAGCCGTAAGCTGTTTGTTTGTTTTGCTATTCTGCTATAGTGATATACAAAATCCATTAAAAATGAACTCATCTTTAATCTTATTACGATAAATTACGCACCGCGAAGAGTAAGGTTATGTAAAAGTCCTTTCTTTTATTGATAAAATCCTTTAGAATAATATCACACAAATGAATGATGAGAAAGTAGTTCCGATCGGCAGTCCAGCTTCGGGTAAATAATGCCAAGGAGTCCGGAGACGGGAAACCCATCCAGTCCGGGAAATTCCTGAGCCAACGTTGCCGAAGAATATCGCAAACATTACCGCATCTTCTCGATTACGGTTCTGTGCGACGATTAATAATTCAAGACGTTGGACATTTGCCTGGATATGTTACTACCCAATCAATCAGTATGCAGCGGACGCGTGCCTTTCGCTGTCGCGTGTTGCGTCACCTACCCATTCCCACGCCTCTGTCTGCGCATCGCAGACAGCGCAGGTCGGGACAGCTAGAAGGGCATTTCTGATGTCTTCCTGCGAAGATGATGACAGGTCCCGCTACCGGTGCGTGTAGAATCGTTCATTTCTGCGCTGCAACACACTCACGGGAGCCGCATTCTACTCTTGGCGTGCCAGAATTTATAGCTCGTTAGGCGCGTTCGGCTACAGGCCGTGAATCATAATGCCTGCACCGAATCTTACGGACAAACCGGGGAATTTAAGTTTCCCTTCTGTAATGGCGTATTCCGGGAACTACCCGGTTGCACGTGTACGTGTGTCTTGGGCGGGTTCTTTGCAGCATAGTTGATTTTGCATGCCAGCCAAGCAGGGTAGTTAAGCACGGTGTTCGTTGCCGATTGTTCGTTTGCGTGCTGTTCTTCCGCTCTTGATATAACCTTGACCGACCTGGCACGATCTAATGGCGCCGAACCGTAACGCTTCTAAAAGATCACCCAACAATATCTAGTCACCACAAGCCTGAGATGCTAGCCACCGTTCTTCTCAGATTGTCCCAGAACCTACATGTGTGTATGTGTGGTTCAGTACCTTTCCCAAATCTCCACACCAGCGCGCTATTAATTATGGTGTGCCGTGTAAATGCCGATCATTAGTGTTAGTGCCTGCCGCATCTCATCGCAAACCCCGCACGCGGTTGCGTTGCGTATCAGGTACCACTGGTGTAGCTGCTATCTGTCGCACAGTGCACGGGTAATAAAATGGCCCCACATAGTGTGTCGTTAACCCTAGCCCGAAAAGGAGATCAGTAATTATGAACGTAACGCCCTCCGTCACCGTGGGCTTGATGAAGGATTTACTTTGCTCTCCTTTTTTCTGCCGCAACACCTTTCCCACTGTCTCTTTCCTCTCCCGGCGTGTGTGCATTACTTCTCGCTGCACTGATACGAGATGTAGCGTGCATTACTGAGTTCTGGTTTTTCTCGTCCACCACTTTTTTGCGGTACCTTTGTTTTATGTGTTTTTTTTTCTGCCTCTGCTCATTACCATAACCTCAATGGAGTCCGTTGGTCTAGTTGTGCGGTCGAAGGACCAGCTGTTTTGGTTCAGCGCACGGATCTTCCCAGGCGATGCTGCGATATATCTGGTGACCTATCGCCATTAAGACGCGTCGCACCCAAAAGAACCACCTTTTGTCGGGAGCGGGAGTCACTTTTAGAATGTACATTATGTGGGCAGGTTCGATGCTGTTTACAATGCGCGCACCGTACCCGGAGGGCTCGTACCGATTCGCATGTGACCGGTAGCACCGGTATCGTGGACGACGACCTAAACCATAAAGCTTAGCGTCCACGTTACGGGGACGCCACGGCGCTGGAGCATATTAGCTAACGAATTGGGAACCGGTTTCCGTTTTGATTTATATTTTTTCTATTTTGTTAATGCACAATGATTCGTGCACGTGCAAGTGCAGCCCTTTCGCTTGGCTGGTAGCGGGCACGACGGTATTATAGCCTTATACTAGTTTAGCCACTCCATCCTTCCTTCCATCTGCTTCGCGCGGTTCGCTATTTTTAGACCGGCTGTACCGAAAAGGGCGAAAGGAAAATCGCTTTTTTGTCCATGTTGGTATCGAGCGACAGCTTGAGAGCCGACAGCAGTTACCGTCGGTCGTTAATGTGTCTGATCTGGTTGCATTATTTGGAAGGTCTCTTGGAGCCGAGCATCACACTATCAGCAGGTCAGAGGGTGATTCGCACATCAAAACGATGACCGTGAAACCCCGATGCCGTTCATTCAACCAACCTCAACCACATTCGAATGCGATTGGGATCAACAAATCTGTCCGTTCTATTTTGTTTACTGTTATTGAAAAAAAAAGTCAAGGGCTGCTCACTCCGTACTCCAAAACAAGAAAAAAATTAACTCCATTCGGAAGTCATCCCAGTAACGGCAAAATAGCGTGCCAAAACACGTAATAGCGTGCGTGCAGTGCGACTCATTTCGGACCGATCTAGTGGTGGGTCCTTTCGACTGTGCCATTATGACTGCACACGCGTATTTCGCGAATGTTCCGGTTGGAGAGATTTCCACCTGGCGGAAAAACGGTTACCAATCCCTTTCTCTTTTACTCATGCCGCGTGTTATCACTTCCGGCCCGAGACCGAGATGAACGAATTCAAGGGCAGGTTGTTCGAACATTACCGCCTATCACTCTCATCATCATCTATTCAGCTACCATGCTTTATGTTTTTGTTTATGTTTTCGTGACTTCTGTTTGTGGATGTGTGGTTTTTTTAATGTCCAAACCAGTTACAACTAACAATGTTTATATCTCTTTCCTTTTAAGAATAAGTTTCAAATGGTGTATCAATTGAAGTGACTCATTACAAAGATGGGGATTCCCTCTAGATCTAGAATTATGTAGATTCACTTCAGCGTGAAGCATTCATTTTGTCGCAACTCATGTGGAGATCTAGAAATATTAACACCTTGCTAATTGACAGCTGTTTATGGAGATGCTTTTGTAGAGTGGAATGCAAGATTACATCTTCAAATATTCTAACCATCTACCCAAAGAAGGAATCAATCTTTACGATTCCTCAAGACAAAGACTCCGTTCTGAGATCTCGAAGGAGTCTAATGAAGGAGTCACTCTACAGTTATCTGTATCTTCAAAATCTGCCTTTGTTTACTACCAAACTTCAACGCAATGTTTGGAAACCTCAACAAAGTTCGCCATTACTAGCAAATGGTGTGCAAACTGGAAAAAAGCCATCCGGGCAGGTAAACAGTAACACAACAACAAAAATGGGAAAAAAAGCAAAACGGTGGGGTTCCAGTTGAGGCGCACGGTTATGGCGAATGGCATTCCTCGGCGGGTGCCCCCGGTCTGTACGATGCAACCAACCTGATGGTTGCATTTCCTCATGCCACACTCTATGTGTGCGCGGTCGCGGTCCATGTGGTCTCCCACTGCGTCTCTGCCATTTGCCGACACGCCATTTCCTCGTGAACCAGCTTACGGGGCCAGTGCCAGTTTCGGTTCGTAGCTGGTTTGGCACGGAACCCTTATTTCTGCCCATTGCTTGATGAATTGATGTGCGTGTGTGTTTTGTCTCCGGAATCGACACCAAAATACTACGGGAAGACGAACAAACAATCAAACTTTTGCTCCAACATCAATCAAACGTAGCAACACAGATAGTACAAGTTGTTGGTGAGTGTTTGAAGGGTGTCTTATACGTACCGAGGATCATATCCAAATGGTGAAGAGATAGAACCTGATCGTGGAGTGCGGAAGTGAAGTCAAACAAACAAAGCTAGAGTGGTGCTTGTAACTTCCGGGGCAAGTCGCTGCAGGTGTGTCTCGGTGACGGTGTATTACACTCGGGAACAGCTGATTGCAGAATGAAAACAAAGCCGTAAAGATGGCATACTGGAGAAGCGAAGAGGAAGCAGTAAGAGAAGGATAAACAAAACCTGACCCTAAACGGCGTCTCTGCACGGTGCGACCCCTGGGCGAGTTGAGTCTCGGGTAACCCCCTGGTCACTGCACTGTACTACGCTTCAAGGTCATTGCGACGAAACGTCACGGCACGCGCAGAAACAAGAGCAACGTCTGATGCTGTGACGCACCTACGCTGAGCAACGCTGGCCAAAAGGATCGTGCCGGGATTCTCCACCGTCGCACAGCTCCAATTCTGCATGCGACGGTAAGCGTAAGCGAGAGTGATCACACGACCGCCACAGCCAAACGGAGATAGAAGAGTGTGTGTGTGTGTGTGTGTGTTGTGATAGAGAGAGGCATCCACTTGATCATCACATCCCTATAAAAGCTCACCGCCCGTACGGTCCGTTCGTGCAGAGTAACGTCTATAGTTCGTGCGATTAGAAGAAACGCCACCACCGGACGGGTTCTCCAGCGCAGCTTACAACCGCTTTAGAACGCCAAGCCCCGTACTGCAATCAAAGCATTTTACATTCAGCGCTCACGAGTTTTACGGCTTCTGTGTCTCTGCCGTGCCTTCAGCCATCAGATCAACCGCAAGAAAATAAAAAACCAACAAACCAACCGTGATAGCTATACGCGTGGTGGCGGTGGTAAAAATTCAGTACAGCGCACAGGTGGTGTTGTTACCTTACAGCTAACGGTCGTGTACAAGGGTGTGGACCCGTAAAACTCACAAGCCCTCCGTTTCGGTGTCGTTGGTGAAGTTTATTCGGAGGTCGGAACTAAACACTCACACACAATGGACACGGTCAGTTCGGTCAGGAGGTTGGTGATGATGGCCATGTTGGTCGTACTGGTGGCGTTACTACAGTGTCCCACACCCTGCCAGTCGTCACCGGTAATGCTCGACAAGCTGTTCGGCTTTGCGGCCTATCAACCGACCTACTCCGGTGGTGGTTACGGTGGCAACCAGTACGGTTACTACGGTGGAGGCGGTGGTGGTGGTGGTGGAAGCGGCAGTACCGGCACCGGGTTCGGTGGACATCACCGTGCAACGGCCACCTCCGGTCACAAGCGGCAGGCAAAAGGACGCGACTACAAGGACATCTGCAGGGTGGTGAATCCGGCACCGTACGCACTGCCCGGGAGGGCACCGTACCCAGCCGCTCCCTTCTGCCCGTACTAGTGTGTTAGGTTAGGTTTTTCGATAACGTGATAGCGTGATCCACGATTAGGTTAGTTAGGGTTGATAATATTGAGAGGAACGAGAGATAGATGTACTTATGCACAGCCACCACACGAAACCGCAAGATGTCGTTAAAGGATGAAGCATTTTAACTGCTACACTTGTGCGAAAACAGCAAGCGGATCTTCTGCTTTCATCTGTTGGATGTTTGTAATAAAAAGAAAACAAGGAAAATGTGAATGATTAAAATAATGAAAAGGGGGTTTTAAAGATTTGAAAGAAAACTGGCTTAGTAGGGGACCTTGGATGTATCTTGGATGCCCCATATATATCACATCACACATACGGAGATCTGATAATGTTTTTCATGCATACTTAGAATTAAAACAAAAGAATCCCTTAGCATCCTCCTCACATACTTCTCGACACTCTCCACCTTGAAGTAACGTTAATGTCCGGTGAAAAAAAAGGATCTCTCCAAATGTTGCGTAGAATGCAAATGGCGGCACTCCCAACAATAATTTGAGTTTTGAATAGCAAGAGACAACTTAAAGCAAAGATATTTATTTTATGTAGCCTTTCATTTATATTTCCGACCATATGAGAAGTCACATGAAACATCCACTTAACCCTAACTAAATGTTAGACACACTTGAAATCGATTTATTTCATTTATTTTAAAAGCAAATGTATAAATTTGTTTTGTTTGATAAATTCATTGACGCACATTAATATCGGTAGGAGTAGCAAAAAGGGGGAAATGGGCCCACAGGAACCGCGTTCGTTCGTTCGTTTTTTTTTCTTCTTTTCTTTATCACAGTTGATGAGAGAAACGTTAAAAGAGAGTTTTAAAAGAAATGGGACAGATTCTCTTCATCGGCTACTCGCACAAACAATCGCACGGCAGCTTTGGCATTTTGTTCGCCGGCCACGGTAGGTAGCCGGCCGTCTTGAACACCCAATAGTCGTACGAAACCTTGCAGACGAGTGCGAGCAGCAGCAGTATCTCGGTCGCAATCAGATAGTAGATGTAGTCCGTCCAGTCGTGCTGCGACTGGCACAGTTTGCTCTCCTGTATCGTCACCAGCTGGGGCAGGTTGGTGTTGCCCTCGCAGAAGATGTTCTCGTGATCCGGCACCTGCGCTTTCCGGCTGAGCAGCCAGTTTTTGAACCCCTTCGCCGCGTTACAATCGCACGTCATCGGGTTACCCTCGAGGAAGATGTACGAACCGAGATCGAGCGATTTGGTGAAGATGTACGACTGGACGGTTTTGAGCTTGTTCCGCCGTATCGAGAACAGGGTAAAGCGGGAGATGAAATCCATACCCTCCAGGTCGCTCAGCGAGCTGATTTGGTTGTCGTCGGCGTGCAGACGTAGCAGCGACTGGTACGGAGGTGTATTTAACGCCTCGAGGCTGGTTATCTACTTAAGAGTGGAAAGGGTTAACAAACGTCTGCCAACATTGGGTTACATTGACATCTAATAAAGAGCGCTATTTACATTGTTGTTGGAGATGTTGAGCGTTACCGTACCGGCCGGTAGTCGATCGGGGAACTTGGTCAACCCAAGTCCGGTACAAGCGACACGCGTTGTGATCGTTTTACGCTCCGTGTTGTTCAGATCGAAGTTTAACCGATCCAGCTCACAGGTACAGTTCTCCGGACATTCGTCCTGCACGCGCTGGATCGTTTCCAGCTGGTGCAGCGGCAAGCTGTCCGTCGAGTTGAACCAGTTGAAGGTGCGATTCGTCAGACAGAAGGTTGATTCCGGATCCTTAAACTTGACGCCACTCTTGAGCGATTCAAGCAACGACTTGCACAGCATCCCAACGTTCCCACTGTGGAAGAGGAGCACCGTTTGAAACTACGAATTATCAACAACCGCACCCAACCTACCGTATATCGAGCCGGAACTTCCCGTTTGTGGACGGTATGGTGGACAGATTGTTGTACGAGAGATCAAGCATGGTGAGATTGCGAAGTTCCCGAAATGCACGCGGTTCAATTTCGCTGATGTTGTTGTTGGACACGTTCAGACAGACGGGCGATGAGAACCGGGCGAACGAAGTACTGATGCGTTGTATCGTACCGTCGGTAATGGCGAGCGACAGTAGCGTCTTGATGTACCGATTCGACACGTTCAGTGCCAGCTCACGCACGGTCACATTGCGCATGTGCAGATACTTCCAGCTGGTCGTTTCCGGTGCGTTCGTAACGCAACCGATCGCTTTATTAATGTCGGTTACGTTGCAGCAGTACAGTGCAGCCGGAACGAGTGGATCAACGCTACACTCACAGTCGCCTGGCTTCCGTTCTGCGCACAGTTCAGGTTGGGCGTGATAACATTCGATTGATGGTGCGGGAGGTACCGACCGGGAATTGCTCGAACTGGCGGTGACCGGGAGGATTCCGGTCGAGGTCGTTGTGGTGGACGGTTGTAAGGTGCTCGTACTGGACGTACTGGACGAGGTGGTTGGTACCATCGAGGATGAGGTCGTTACCGCAATGGTGGTAGTGCTAGTTGTTGATCCACCGGTTAAGGTCACGGTAACACCAGAACCCCCATTCGGCACGAACGATGCGACCGGTGAGCTACTCGAACCCATCGGTGCTGTGGCCGATGGTTCTGTGCCACCATTACTGTCACTCCCGGGTTGATGGTCGACATTCGGTTGATTGGCCGGTTTCGAAGCAATGCCCGCGCCATCGATTATATTAACTGGTATCGGTGGCTCAGCTACGGCCGTATGCATCGGGGTCGTTTGGTCCGCTGCCTGTGACAGCATCGGCGGTACATCGGTGTACAAAACGTTCGAGCCAGCAACATTATCACCGACAATGCGGCCTGCTACAAGCAGTGACAACTCCGGGACGGATATACCAAGCACGAGTAGCAACAGGACGACATTTCTTCGCACGTAGCCCATATCACAGGTATCTGTAAAGGACGATGGGCTAATAAGAAAAAAAACGTTCCTTAATACTACGGTGTCACTTTGTTTGTATATCATTACAAGTAGTAAATTATGATCGTTTAGGCAATATAGAAAAAAAATGGTTCAAAGCACACCTTTGTTTACCCTCCAATTAGCATTGTGTGGTTTGGTTGAAGGTTTGAAAGCTACACGGTGCACGGACAGGCGTGAAAAAGCAAACCGACGCATTGTCGCGTGCCAATTTGTCGCATTTATCCACTGCTAACTAATGCTAATTCTACTTCCAATCGTAACGACAATAGGTCCATTGCTTACCGTAAACAATCAAAGGATGGTTCAACTGCCGAAGGGGTGTTGATGTAGAAGTTTTTGTTTGGTAACCGGTAGACGTTTTAAAGGGCACTTTCTAATGCTGCATCACATCCGGTAGTAGAAGCAGCAAGGAGAGCGAAACAGTACGAATAGCGACGTCATATCACATCGAGCTAAAATTGGATACCAAAACTACCATTAATGATACAGTACGGGAGCGTTCTAGAAAACTGGTTTTGAATCGAGTATTGCTTTGTTAGATGCTCCCTATTGAGTGGTTGCTTTTACTTACTACTGCCGGATGCGTTTGGTAGATAAGGCGATTCTACCGAACAGATAATGTTTGGTTTCTGATTTGATTGCAGGTAGACAGCATTAATTTTTTTTTTGTGAAATCTGTGCCCTTGCTGCTTTGATTGAGGGAGATTGAATTTACATACAATAAAACCAAAACAACTTGTCTGATCCAATTTGACAGATCGCTCTGCGCAGCACTTGTTTTAATCTAATCCAGTGGTGTCAAACTAACAGGAAAGAAATTACATTTCTACAAACAGATTACCCTTATTTTATGCGTTATTAAAATACTTGTTTTGATATGTTTTGATCATGCAACTGTTTCGTAAAACGTTTCATTGCAAAGTTCTTCATCTATAGTGCTTAATTATACGTATGCAAACAAGTATGTAAAGCCCTTGACGTTCGACAGTCCTGAGTAGGGAGTAGAAAGAGGAAAAACAAACTACACGATCTTCGAATTGATAGCCCTTATCGCACTTCTCTGAACTGATGAGATGAAATCAACATTTCACGCTGGGAATCTAGGATGGTCATACCCTTTCGCAGCAAAGCGCACTTGCACACACTATCACATTCTATTTTCGTACCTGTTTCCAAGCTATATTTTTGGTAAATATCCAACCCAAACAGTAATGGATGATGCACTCGCGATGGAATGGCGCATCTAATTGGCGCCAAGATCCAATGGATGCAACGTAAACGTACCACGTTTTATTTTCCTCTCGCTATTTTGCAACTTACAGCTGGCTTAGAAATCCGTACCGAAGGCGTCGACTTTCGCGGTAAGAATGTTTGCAAGTCCCCGCTCGTACGCTAACGGATGGGACCTATTCTATTTTGCACGCGCGGCTTATCGATCCAGACCCACCCTGCTTTCGATTCCAAAAGCCAGCACGGTTGATGTTTGCTTTTCCGTATCTTTTTTCTTGTGCATCTCTCGCTTGCCTGTATGCCTCGCGGTGAGGCTAATTATGCTGTCGGTGGTGGTAAGCATATTGACTTTGAATCATCTTTATTAAAGGTGTTCTACGATTAAGGGGCTGCTATTGCGTAAGCAGGAGATATTCTTTGAACGCCTTTCTGAGTGTATTTATTGAAGATTTTAACAATAACGGTTCAGGTTGTGAATTGTTTGGAAAAAAAACGTGCTCCACAAAACCTCTCCAAGGAGGCGTACAGTCAAGGCCCATTCGTAACTGCAAGGAACTGATCTCTCCTTCAAACAGTTGTTATCTTGGTACGAGATGCATCCCAAAGCTAACGGTTGCTACACATCCCGCAATGGGAATTCTGTACATTGCAACCATTTCCTCAATGCCTTGCACGTCAGTTGCTGGCCTTCTGGACCGAAATAGGCAATCTCTCATAGCCATTTACGTCGTTTGAAACGGTTTTTCTTTGGTCTACTGGAGATCGGTTTCGGATGCTTATAAGCAAGTGCACAATGTTAAAATCGCGTTAGTTAGCAAACGATCTGGGTGGATTTGTGTGTGCGAGGTTTCAATAGTTTTAGCGCGATCATTTATTGAGAAACGATGTTACCGCTAGGAAGATGTAAAAAAGTGTTATTTGTTTACAATGGAATATTGTGATGTTAAGTTTTGTTAGTTGACCATTATTAAATCCTCAGAACATTGTTAAAATGTAGCCAAGAAAATGTTTCTCCCCGATTCAAATTCGAACGATTCAATTTCAACTTTGCGGTTGTTCATCGAGTCGTTTTATCCGGGTCGTTCGAAAGTGGATTTCCTTTTAACCGGGACGACAACAAAAGAATCCAATGACATCATGTGAAGGTTTGGGTTTTGTTGTCATTTCTCTGCTTGCTGCTGTGAATTGTTATTTATTTCATGTAATTTGCGCAATTCGTTTGTTTTAGAAAGGTATTTATTGAGATACGCATTCTTGTGACACGTGTACTGATGTGTATTTTGTGTTTGGTTTCTTTTTCTTTATTTGGTAGACATCGTTTTGCGTCGGAACGATTGGGCGGGAACGATGACTTCCCCGGTGCAGGCGGAAGCACTGCGGGCGTCCGAACCGGACGGATCGAAGCTGACGACGATGGTTGGGCAACAGCTGAATTATTTGACGCGCACCGACGAACCCAGCCACGAGGTGACCCGCTGGGACATTCTGCTCACCTCAATCTCGATCCTGTTCAGACTGATCAGCATCAGCCTAACGCTGTTGCTTTCTTACGAATACTACCGAAATGGACGCACGGTTTATTTCGGACTAACGCTGATTGGGCTGTTCGTGCCTGCCATCATTACCACTTTACTGAGCCTGCTGATGTATCTGGATGATACGCGTCGGAAGCGAAGGGAAACGCAACCTTGCTGCAGTACGCTGCTGTGTATCGTGGTGATGCCATTCTTCTGCCGATACTGGCATTCGTTGCGACTATCGTACGCCTGTTATAATGCGAAACGGCGCCAAGATTGGACCGCCCAGAAGCGCGCTTACGAGCTGTTGGTGCAGGAGGACAGTGACGTAGCATTGCTCCGCATCTTCGAATGTTTGCTCGAGGTGACGCTGCAAAAGATCCTGCAACTTACCATCGTTCTATCAACCGGACCCGTCACTGTGCTGCAGATGCTCTCGATCGTCAGTGCGATGGGTAGTATCGCATGGTGCATGGCGTCACATTATCGGTGCGTCCGATTTGCACGTCTCGACAAACGTCACATCCCCTGGTCCGGTACGATCGTACACATCGCCTGGCAGTTTTCCGTGACGGTCGCCCGCGTGCTTGCCATTGCGACGGCCGCGAGTGTGTTCCCGCTCCACACCGCCCTAGCCTGTGCCCTGCACGCAACCGTAATGGCCGTGTGGGTGTTTTGCTACGAACGTCCCCGCTTCTGCGGTGACTCGATCGCGCAACGCACCTTACTCTCCTGTGCCTTCGGGACCGTGTTCATCTTCAACTACATCCCATTGCACGAAGGCCCAACTCGACTACGGTACACGCTGTTTTACGTCGTCTGCTTTCTCGAAACGGTGACGTGTGGTACACTGTACGCAATGTTTGTGCGCAATCCCACGATCCAGCGATCGGTTTTGTGGACGGGTGTGTTAAGCTGCTTCCCTATCGTCACGTTCATGATTGGCATTTGTCTGATGGTAGTGTTCTATCGCTACTGCCACCCAAACATTACCTCGCGCCAGCTGGAGGCTAGAACCAACGAGTGAATCGAATCGGATGCCTGCAACCAAAGAAATCGGACAGACGGCGGCCTCAACCACTGCTCCCGGAACAAAACGGAACGAACTCGAAGACTGATTAGCCTACCGGAGAAATAGAGTGTTTTATAATGATTGAGACATTAGGATAAGTATCGCAAACGATGGAAGAAGAAACATGTTGCTCTGTACATATCGTTAGCGCGTAGAAAAGTGTAGTATTATCGCTTACGCGAAACCACTCAGTATACAGTAGAGGTAGTGAAATTGTTATTTTAACTCTCCTTCCCACGAAATTAAGCTATAAGACAAAAGATTAATTATATGAAAAACTTGTTTCAATAGAAAATAAATTACAATTTCCAAATTGTATAATTCGCATGGAATGTGTTTGAACCACCTAATTTTGGTTTGTACTTTTACACAACGATGTGCAATCATATCCGCAGTAGCCTACGGTGATTGCCATGAGCACACAAACGAAACCATCTGTTTTCTAGGGAAACGTCAAACTCCCCCCATAAGCAATTCAAAACATAACAAAACAATCGTAATCGTTTTCGGCTTCGGGTTGTCTTGCGGAGAGCGAAAATCCAACGAAACATGTTGCAAAGTACGAAAAATCTAGTCTGGAACCTGCGTTCCGCAGCCAGAATCCCTTGTGCCCGGTTGCTGTAAGTATTTCATCCTCGTGCTTTATGTAATGAATGCTCCGAATAAGATGTGCGGCTGTTGTTTGTCGTTTTAGCTCCTCCAATGCCCTCACAAGCACGGCATCGTACAGCACGCTGATGGTTACGCACGCCAGAAACAATCTCATCCACAACATGGTCCGGCCATCAACGCCACAGACCGTCTGGAAGCGGACCATGTTCATCCAGACGCAGGACACACCGAACCCGGACAGTCTCAAATTTCTGCCGGGTGTTTCCGTGCTCGAAAAGGGACAGACAATGGATTTCCCGTCCGTGTCATCGGCCCAATGCAGTCCGCTCGCGAAGCTGCTGTTCCGCGTCGAAGGTGTCCGGTCGGTATTTTTCGGCAGCGACTTTGTGACCATCTCCAAGCAGGAAGATGCCGAATGGCGCATTATCAAACCGGAGGTGTTTGCCGTCATAATGGACTTTTTCGCATCCGGATTGCCGGTGGTAACGGATGCGAAACCGAACCCGAACACGCAGATCAACGAGGACGACGATGAGACGGTGCAGATGATTAAGGAACTGCTGGACACACGTATCCGCCCGACCGTACAGGAGGACGGTGGGGATATTATCTTCATGGGGTTCGATGACGGTGTGGTGAAGCTGAAGATGCAGGGCTCCTGCTCGTCCTGTCCGAGCTCGATCGTGACGCTGAAGAACGGTGTGCAGAACATGCTGCAGTTCTACATCCCGGAGGTGGTATCGGTCGAACAGGTGACGGACGAGGTGGACAAAATGGCGGAGAAAGAGTTTTCCCGGCTGGAGAAACAGATCCGCCAGAAGGATGAACCGCCGGCGGAGAACAAAACCTAGACGTTAGTTGGAAGTTCACATTTATTTCTCTGTTATTTCGTTTTAGCTTAGCGCCGCTGAATTGTACTGTAATAAGGAAAAGCAGAAATTAACAACTAAAAAATAGCAGCAAAAAAAACAACGAGATTTGATACTGGTTTTGGTCGCTCGATCCGAATTTGTCAACAGCGCTTTGCCATTTTAATTGGCGGTGTCGTCATCGATGCATCGTCGCTCTCGTCCTCGCTGCCACTGCGTGGCCATTCATTCGTCGTACGCTCGTTCGTCGTACTCGCACCGGTGCTAAAATCGTTGTATGGCAGGGTGTACATTTCCTCCGATTCAGAATTCACTTCCTCATCCATCGAACCATCCTCCGGTGATAGC
Source organism: Anopheles minimus (assembly GCA_000349025.1). Classification (NCBI taxonomy): domain Eukaryota; kingdom Metazoa; phylum Arthropoda; class Insecta; order Diptera; family Culicidae; genus Anopheles; species Anopheles minimus. Next base: position 1,904,625 of record KB664054.1, on the reverse strand, counting down.
AGTGCTTGCAGATACTGTTGCTTACGCGTACGATCGGTTTCATCCTCCACCACGTTGAACCGAATGTCTCGTGCTTCCGGCTGAAGGATGCGTATGAATTCCACCAGCTCCGAACTGCTCGCATGCGAAGAGTAGCAAACGAACCAGAGATTTTTATTGCTCTCCATCCAAAACGGTTCGTCGCGCTGCAAATTACGCCATTTGCGGGCGGAAGGCCGTACCGTCAGTACGTACTTAGTGTTGGCATCCATCTTTCGGCAAGACATTTCACCCTGAAGCGTTTTCCCGTTGCAGGCGTGGATACGCGCACGGACAGGATCGTCCGTAAAGACGTCTTTTAGTATTTCGAAATGATTGTATGTCTCCCGCTGGGATGAGAAGATATGTATGCGTTGCTGCAGATGGGTGTACAGTTGGTGCAACAGCTCCTCCGAACCGTAAGTAGCCGGTGGCCATAGTGACACGATGTTTCGCTCGTCAGCATCGAGCCACTGCGAGCAGAGCTCAATAATGCGATCCATGCTTTGCTGTCGTGTTGGAAAAAATGCATACTCTCTATCGAGAAACGTTGTGTCGAGATAGACTATTTCTGGCCGTATATTATCCTGCTCAATCACGGACATGCTTTCGGTCGATAGTCGGAAATCGCCAGTATACAGCAGGCGGACGGTTTGCGTTTCGAAGTAAAACATTACCGACCCGGGACAATGTTCGGCCGGGATGGTGCGTACGCACAGCTCGTACTTACTTTCCCCAGTTGGTGCGGTAATGGACAGGTTTAACCGTTCCCGGATTGGCATCCTGTACACGGTTTGCTTTGGATACCGGAGGCCCACAATTACCGCGGAATGGGGACTCACATAAAGCGTACCGGGAAGTGGCTGGTTTGGTGCCAAACCATACATATGATCCAGATGGCAGTGGGAAAGAAAGAACACTTTGGCCCGGTCCCGTACCGGTTGGTCGAACCGATCGATAGCAATACCGGGCAGCTCGGGAATGTAGCCCGGAAATGTACTCATTTCGGGGAAAAGGGATTTTATCGACGTTTTACTTTTATCGCAAGGATTCGTTACGAATCGTACCCACAACAAAACCAGCGGATAATTGAAAACGAGAATGACAGCCGGTATTGTTTTTGTTTTGGGGGAAATATTTAAATTTAAAATGTACGCCTCAACGATTTTAGAAAACTGTTTTAGTACACAATCAAAAACAGGGAATGTATTTTACAAACATTTTCAAGAAGGCCTTGTTTTGTTGAGAAGAAATTTTTGATTTTGTGCTTCAACATTGCGAGTAAAAGTTATGAAGAAACTATAGCTCCGCTCTGTCGGGAGCGGAACGAGTCATTCGATGCGTCCCATCACTAGCAGTGGTTTTCGCCTTTCTTTTTCGCCCCACTCGTATTCAGCAAACAGGTAGTCTTTTCCGTGCATATGTGGCACTAGAGTGAGCGAGATAAGGTAAAAACAAGGAAGCGACGAAATACTTCTAGGAGCATGAATTTAAACTGTAAACGTATCGTTTTTACATATTATTTGATATTGATAGTGTCCAGCAACGCTAACTTCATGTGTTTCATTTCGATGGAGTGTGTGGATTTCATTAAATAAGTTAAAATTATTAGCAGGAAATCAGTTTAAAAAAGATTTTGTTTCATCTCTTTCACACCAGCAGTGGTAGGGTTCGTGATACACCGATTTATCTATTTTCATATCCATGATTTTAGATAAATACGTATAATATCGTTCTAATCTCTTGTTTATTATTTCAATTGATTATTTTTAACAATTATTAATTAAATTGTTATGATGTGTTTCTCTCAAATGTGTGAAATCAGTTAATCACGGAAAAGGATTTTTTGCGAACGATAAAACATGAGTGACCAACCCTGTAAACAACATCATCCGTCGAACAGCAGCGAGTCCAGGCTATCGAACCGTTGAAGAAACCGACCGTTCGTCGCTGGGTGCGAGAGCATAAAAATTGCGCTGTGTACAAGTACGTTTCCCACCATTTTCCGTGTCGTCGGCGGGCCCGGTTGTGCGGTGTACATCATCTCGGTGAAACGGTGTTACCGTCGAATCATAGTACCAACCGCGACCGTGCCGTGTAGTTCCACCACGCGTCTCGACGAGTGCTGCTCGGTATCACCCGGGGAACCAGTGAAAGTGCGCGTCGAACAAAAAGACAGCACGCCTTTCTTCAATCAAGCAACAACGACAACAACAACAAAACCCAACCACCCACCACCTCATCCGTTGCGGTAACGGGAGGTAGGCGGGTTAATTTCGCTCGTCGCGAGAAGAAAAAAAATCACCAATCGGTTGCAAGAAGGTTGACGCGCACTAGAGGAAGGTTAGTTAGAGGGTCGGTGAGCAGAAGAAGACGGTGGTAGTGTGAAAATTTGCTAGCAAACCCGAAACGAACACGGGATTCGTTCGGCTGCTGAGAAGGAAGAACAGTAAGGAAACGTGTTTTGTTAGCCTCTTCTTAGAACACAACGGGAGCGTGAAGATGAAAACAGTGTAGCAGAAGCAACTTCAAGTTTCTTCCACTGTAGTTTAGGTTAATAGAATCAATCGCGATGTAGCAAGGGCAAAGAAAGAAACCCCCGAAAACGAGTGTGTGCGTTGCCTTAGCGACCCTTTTGGCATTGGCATAGCAGCGGTGTAATGCATCGTTGGTGACGGTGCGGAGGAAAACGGGCGATCCGAACTAACCGAGTGGTGAATTTTTCCCCTTTTCAATGTGCTTTTCCTATTTTCCAGTCCTGTGAGCAAAGGGTGAAACCTACCGCTGTCCGGCAGCATCATTTATAAGTGAGTGTACTGTTACTGCGCGCGTGTGTGTGAGTGTTTTTCCGCTTTTCCTCCAGCGGGCCAGTGTGCCGCTTTCCAACACTGTCCATCGTGCGTCCGGTCGTGCGTGAAAATTGTGTGCACGGCATCATGGCGGCCACGGCCGAGCAGGAGGCGGCAACGGTGGCGAAACCGAACCCACCAGCACCGGGAATGTCCCGGGCTGCCCGCACACCAACCAACCAAACGCAAAACAATCAACCGGACGAAATACACTACGTTAACCCGTTCGTGCACAAGCTCGTTTGGGACGATCCCGTCGACAAGGCGAAGGTAATATTTCGATAATTGTCTCTTTTATTTTGGCCAACGGAAAGATTTCATTAAAAAAAAGCATTGTTTTCCATCGGCTAGGAATATCTTGAAAGCGCAAAATATGATCCATCCAAGCGTGTGTGTTTGTGTGTGTGTGTGCGTGCTTTTTGCGTCGTTTCCAGCGCCTTCTCATTGTGTATCGAAATTCCGCAAATGATATTTGACAGCTGAAGAGAACAATAGGCTGTGACGTATGTGGATGCTGCTACTTTCAGCTCTTCCCGTTCTTCCCATTCTTTATTTCATTCTATTTCCAAAAAAACAGCTGATTGTGTGTCTAAAAAATATTTTTATTTTTTATTTTGCAAAAAAAACATAGTTTCTATAATTGTTTCGAAATTTGGTTTGCTTTATTTATTTTCGGATGTGTGCGCTTATGTTGCATTTCCGTTAGGTGTACGTGCGTGGGTGTAGCCATAATAGAAAGTTACGTTTTCTTCCACTTCCTATAAGTACCCATTTGTCCCGAACCTTTTTCCCCCCATGGCACTTGGTATCCCGGATGTATCATAACAAACCATACACAAACGGGAGGAAATGCATTTGATTGAAAGTTTCCGCGCTGCATTGCAAGTCTCTGTAATATTTATATCGTTTATGTGGGTAAAAGAAATTTCTGGATCTTTCTCCTTTCACGTTTCATCCTTTTACGTCACCGTGCATTGCTTTCGGTGCACTTTCATCCTGTCATCCTTTCGCGGTCGTCACGTTTAGAAAGCTGTGCGGACAAGACTGTGTATGAGAAAGAGATAGGAGGAAAAAAACCACATCCGTAGAACATCTGCAATATTCGCCGCACCCACTCGAAGGTCACCATTTGCTGCATCCAGATGTATGCGGACGTTCCCAGAAAGACAGCGGGAAGGTTTGCTCTCAAAACGACTATTTTTAGCCATCACAACGCACAATGTAGTCGTTGCGAACCCCGTATCTGGCTGTGCGGTTACCATTTGTTGCTATTCTTTCGGAGATGCAATAGCAAACGCAACCTCGTGTCAGGTTGCTTCGGAAAATACCCCGTAGACGCTTTCGAGAAATTGCTTCGAACCTCCAGATATTCAATTCCAGCCCACAATAAGCAACCTCAGCCGTAGATGTTCTAATGGTGGTCTCTTTCTTTCTTACCGGTTTTCTAGACTGCACTGTTGACGGTGATACTTCTTCCATTCCGTGTCATACTAATTCTGGTATGTTTAGTAGTGGCGTGGGCCCTCGCCAACATCGGCCTGTACGGACTATCCAAAGAGGATCTGCGCACAAAGCCTTTAGCCGGCTGGCGGCGGTGAGTATTCGATTCTGATACGGGTAGAATCTTAATATCGGCAACTTTACTTCGATATTGTTCCAATTGTTCCAAGGATTTCCATATCCCAAGGATACAACGCACCTATTCCAGGGTCTCGGTTTCGATTTGTTGTTCTTCCTTTTTCAGATGACCGTAAACAGAACCCCCCAAACCCCCGTAGCGCTAGAATACTAACGAATTCCGTGTGTAGTATACAGAGTACTAATTTTAATGTCTATAGCACTTAATACTAACGCAGTGTTGGAGCACCAGTTTAAACATTTTCAGATACTGTTCCAAATGGTTTTTCAAACTTCAAACACGCCCGTCAGGCGATGTAAAACAACGGTCGAACAACCTCTCAACCCTACACCGCAGGTCGGCCGGGTTGGTGTCCCCACAAGACCCGCTTGGTACGGGCAGAGTTCGCGAGCTTAACCCTCTGCTCGCTCGGTTGCTTCATTAATTCACAGCAGAACATTTGTCCGTGCTGTTGCATTCGCTACGGGGAAGAATAGTGAAAAGGAAAGGAAACCATGCACACGATGTTTTATTTCACCGATTGGATTCGCTTTCTCCAGACAAAGTACGTTTGTGTCTCCTTTCCGTACCCTAACACCCTAACAAATACGACTAATACCCGTTCGGGTGCAGTGTTGACAACAAGATGTGCTGGTAAAACTATTTTCCCAACCGCGAGGATCTTCGAGTGGGTGGAAATTTGCCACCAGGCGTTCCAGGGATGCTTTTGTTTGTGTGGCCAACTTTCCTAAACACTCTCGCTATATCTATTCCTGTAAATGATTGTCAGGAGTAGCTTCCCTTTGACAAAACGGAACCAACGGAACCGCAATTGGTCTTGTAGTCGAGGGAAAGTCGCGACCGGCAACTGGGAAAATTTACCATCATTGGCGCAGGAAGTTGCCGATCTAACAATTTTTAATTAGCTGAGGTTATGCTTTCGCCCAACGGGGCCTTGGGTTTGATTTGTGGTCCCCCGACTCTTTTGTCTGCCTGGATGGCAATTGTCAATCCAACACATTCGATGCGCTTTTCACCGACTCGGTTGGGTCAGTCTAATGAAGTTCCTTTAGAAAGTGTCCTCTCCCGGGTGTGACAATGTGGATTGCGCTCGGAAAGGAACTTTTTAATAAGCTGTTGCGGTTGCTTATACGGACATGTTTTTGAAATGTCTTCAACTATTCAATTTCAATCTGGAAAATGATCATCTCCTGAGTGAGTAGATGTAGAGTTCCTAATGAGGAATTCTGGAAGATTGGAAATTATGCTAATTAAGTTCCTTTAAAAAGTGTCCTCTCGCTTGAAGTTGTTTCTATAGGGGCGAGCTCGGTTGTTCCAATGTTGGATTGTGCTTGGAAAGGATCCATTGTGCAAGAGATGTATTGGAGATGAGCTGTCAACTTTTTAATAAGCAAATGCTCACGAGTATTCAATTTGAATCTGGCAAATGATAATCTCCTGGATAAGTTATTGTTCCTCTGATATCGCTTAGTATCTCGGTGGAGTTCCTACTGAGGAATCCTGGAATACTGAAGATCTGATGCTCGTATATACAGGCACTCTTCCAGATGATGTCCGTTTGTTCAATCGTTCTTTCTCTTTCTTTATCTTTCTTTCCCCGCATCCTCTCACCATGTCCAAACTGCTCATCCCCCCCCTACCCTCCATTACTGTTCAACCAATCACATCATGCAGCCAGCTGCGCCAGCTAACTGCGCTCGTGATGCGCGCACTGTTCCTGTTCGGCTCGTTCAACTACATCCGGTACAAGGGCGTACGGGCATCGCCGAAGGAAGCACCGGTAATCTGTGTGGCGCCCCATACCGCCTTCTACGATTCCGTGTGTGTCGTCCTGTTCGGACCGTCCGCGGTCGTCGCCAAGTACGAGACGGCTTCGCTACCATTCTTCGGAAGTAGGTTTGGGCGCCACGCACCCGAATGCTGTTGTCGCTTTGTGTGTGTGTGTGTGTTTGCTTTCTTAACCTCCCTCCCTTCCGCATCCCTCCCATACCGCTCCACCACACTTCGAACCGAACCGAACTGCAAAGATGTTCCCACTGTGAGTGCATACGGGAAAATATTTCAAAATTGTGCAATCGAGTGAGAGAGAGAGAGAGATGCCGGAGGAGTACGCAAATTTTTGTTGATTGGAGGATGAAATGAGGGGGCGAGTTTAAAGGAACCTTCCATATATCCCGAGTTTGTCGTATAGGTATTGATCCGGGGCATAGTGCACTCATAATAATTGCATTTTTCATCGCTTATTGCGAGCACTAGCCATGGAAACGGCATCCCCGTTTTTATGCATTTTTCCTCCATTTGCAAGCAAACGTGTGTGGTACTAAAAGTGTGCTTTATTGTAGTATGTATGATGCTTGTGTGATCGAGTCTATGTGTGCGAGCGCGTGTGTGTGTTTCTGTGTGGAGTTTCAATAACGTGTACAAAAGGGCCGGACGGGATTGCTAAAACCCCTTACCTCCACTCTCACGCCATCACATCACACCATTTGCCGGAGATTGCCCAAGACCGAAGATGACGTGAAAGACATTACTAAAGGAAAGCAGAAAAACGAAACACAACAACCACCAAAACAAAGCAGAAGAAGAGAAAAAAAAACACCCTCAAACGAAACTGCATCTGTGCATCATCAACGTGTTTCGTCTCATGCATGCACTTTCCTCTTTTTTTATATATATTTTCCCCCCTCCCCGCCACATAACACTTCTTTCTGCTGTCACTCGTGTTGCGACCGGACGGGTTCGCCATTTTGACCCAGAAAACCCATTACTCATCAATCGCCCTAATAGCTGTTCGATAAATATCGAAATCAATTTCGTTTCGTTTCGGTTATAAATAAAGTATGCTGCATATATGCTTCGGTAGTGTGTTGGTTCTGTACTTTTAAAAAGAAACGCCTATTTTGGTTGGTTTTTTTTGTGTGCATAGAAACTTCATTAACATAGTCACTAATCAATTTCAATGTCCTTTTTTCCCCTACGCTATTACGAATTGTAAATATTTTAATTCGTTTCTCATGCGGGAGGTGTTTGTGCGTGTGTCATTGACCTTAAGGCAAAGAAATGCGTTAATGAAGCTTTTGCTTGTCACCTTGGTTGGCCGGTCTCACCTGCAAAAGCATGCAAAGCTGTAATATTGGAATGGGCGTATAGAAACGTCATCGTACCGTGTCAGCTGTTTTGTTCCTCCCCCCATCCTCAGTTGCAGCAGTTTGCCTGGTGTATTGTGACTAACAAATAAAACAAAAACAGACTTCCCAAAATGCTTGGCCATCATAAACGCGCTCACTGTTGCTACGTTCGTTTTGTTGTAATTGTAGCCGGTTTTCTCAAGCTGTTTTGCTGTCATCTTTTTGTTTTAATTCAATTGAAAAGGGAAATTGTTTCCCCCCCCTCCCCCCTTGTTCGTCTTTTGTCTGTCTTACATCTACCATTCGTCGCTGTACCACTCTCTTCATTTTTTAAAGGCGTCTCATGCAGTGTTTTGACAGTTTGCTGTGTTTGACAGCTGGAGATCATTTGATCAGTTGATTCGTTCGATCGCTTGATAAATGCATAAAGCAGTAGCCATTCATCTCTCATACCCGCTCATTTCTCATGGAGTGTTTTTTTCTCTCTTTCTCTCTTTCTCTTTCTCTTTTTTCTTTCTCTCTTTTCTCGCCCCCATCTGTGAATTGGGTATTGTGGGTGTTGGTGATCTATCTCTCTGCCGAAACGAACCCACGGGATCCATTTTCCATCCTCCGGCATCCGGTGGTGTGTGTGTATGCGTGCGTGTTTTCATACAAACAAAAAACAACTCCTCTTCTTTCCATGTTTATGGATTTTATTTGTTTTAAATACATTTTGTCACAACGTGTGTTCGTGAACGCGTTGCATATTATTCTGATCTGACACATCTCGATCCCATGAATCACATACGCATACACCACCTTCTTAATACTCATTCACACCCATGTTGCTATTTCTTTCTTCATCTTTTATATAAAAATATATTTTCCTCTCTCAACCATACACACACAAACACACATACGTGTACTTGCAAACCCCGACCATAAACGACCCGGACCTGTACGATCGCTGGACGGTACGTGGACATCGGACGTAATACTGTGTCGAACTCTTCACCGGGGACAACTCGATTGGACGTGCGGAACTGCTAATGGGATCTCGTTCCACAACTTCTCTTCCCATCCCCACATTACAACCACTTCTTCAATCTGCTCTCCCTCCTCCTCCTCCGGTACGCGGTAATGTCACACGTACAAAAAAAACATCGCCCCATTATATTCATGTACACAAATGTGCCATTACCCAACCGGAGCAGGCGCCTAAAATGGCCACTCGGTGAGTTCGCCACGCTGGCATACACCTGCGCCGGGCTGGGCATTACGATCCGTGGACGGCAGGCAAGCCGCGCGGAAGCGCCGGTACTGGTAGTGTCCCCGCACAGCTCCTTCCTCGACGCGGTCATCATCTATCTGACTGGGTTGTCCAGCCCGCTAGTACGAAACGCTGACCGCAACCTCGGGAGTAAGTGTCAGAAACATTGTTTTATTTTGTGTCGATTTTTTTGTTTTACTCCTTTTTTCACTCTCTATTACACCTCTTTTCGCTCTCTATTTCACCTCTTTTCGAATATCCTGCCTTCTTTTGAACTCCTCGTCTAAATCACCTTCCAGCGTAGATATCCTTCTTCCGAACATTTTTTCCCATCTACTGTCGCTTTTTTGTTGTTTTTCCGCGCCCTTACAAACTCATGTTACAACTCTTGACTCCTATGTAGCTCTCCAAACTTAGTTTGTGGCATTTTGGTTTCTTCGTGGACTTTTTTAGAATCCTTGGAGATATAAACTTTGTACTTTGAAGTATCACCCTCATCCAATTATTACTGTTAAGAACTAAATATGGTCCATCTTTAAGATAACGTAGACATAGACGAGCCAAGTGCCACAAATTAAGTTCCCCACCTATTCCTTACAGAATTTCTTCCTGGTAACGATAACTTCGAACAGTTCCAAGAAAACACCAATAACCGTAACCAGTGCTAGTCCACTTTGATTTGAGCTGTTGTTTTTTATGCGGGATTCGACCTGCGGTTGACTTTTCGCACTATTCGTGCGTTTTTTGGTATATACAGAGAAAATCCCTCACATCCAAAACATACCCATTCCCATCGCTCATCCATCCTCATCGCTTTCGCTTTAATGCGAATGTTTTTCGCAACGCTTGTATACACAAGTGCTGTACGAATTTCTACTACCGTCTTATCATTTGTGTGCGCCTCTGTGCGTGTGGTTGCGCGCTTGTGTGTGTGTGCGTGTGTTGTTGATGTTTTGTCGGCAGGCCATGTTGTAATGTTGTGCACTCTCTGTGCGGGAACATCCGCAGCGTATGTAGCTCGTACTCGGTTTGTTTCGTCTTGCTCCACGTGTGCAGACGAAGTGTGTGTGTGTGTTTGTGTGACAGCAAGGGTGGGACTGACCAGCATTATAGCATCTTCTAACGCACTCTTATTGTTTTTCGCTTACTATTGCTTCGGATGCAAACGAAACAAAACAAAAAAAACACCCCAAAACACGACTTTTAAGAACTGATTGACTATGCCCAACCGATCTACGTGTGCCGGGAGGATCCACATTCGCGCCAGACGACGATCCGGGAGATTATACAGCGTGCGAACTCCAAGGAGGATTGGCCCCAGATACTTATCTTCCCGGAGGGTACCTGCACGAATCGGACGTCACTGATCAAGTTTAAGCCGGGCGCGTTTTATCCGGCCGTACCGATCCAGCCGGTTCTGATGCGCTACCCGAACAAGGTGGACACCGTCACCTGGACCTGGGAGGGTCCGAATGCGTACGTTTCATACTTACACATTGTGACAGCGATTCGATGGTAAATTCGAATGTTTGTTTCGCTCTTTAGCATCCAGCTGCTGTGGCGCACGCTGACGCAATTCCACACGTTCTGCGAAATTGAGTTCCTGCCGGTGTACTACCCGAACGAGGCGGAGAAAGCGAACCCGAAGCTGTACGCCGACAACGTGCGCATGCTGATGGCCAAGGCACTTGACATCCCGATCTCGGACTACACCTTCGACGACTGCAAGCTGATGACGTTTGTCAAGAACGTGGGCATGCCCCATCCGGCCGCGATTGCGGACATTGAGAAGTTACGCGAAACACTTCGGTAAGTGGGGGGGAATGCTACTCCGTTTGGAAACAAGTATCGTCACATACTCTCTTTACACCGACAGGATTGATGTGTCCGACCGGGAGCGTACGATCGTGACGAATCAGCGCGAGTTCACCGACGCGAACAGTTTGCTCACGTACGCACAATTCACCGAGCAGATGCAGATTGATCCATCCCAGGAGGCATCACACAATCTGTTTCATAAATTGTACAGGGTAACGTAGTCGCACACTCCAAAACTTATATCGTTGGGATTTCTGGAATACATTTCTTTGTTTTTCTTTCTTTCACAGCCTGAAACACCGGACGTTATCGATTTCAGAGAGTATCTCTTACTGGCCTTATTTCTGGTCACACTGTACAAGCCGAAACTCACCTTTGTGGAGTCGCTCTTCCACGTAAGTGTTTGGAGGCGTTGATTAGATGGACTTCAGTAATCTTTTCCTTCCCCCCCATTGCAGCTGTACGGTGTGGATGGACGTGTGGATCGTAACCAGTTGCACGATACGCTTAAGCATCTGGTACGCATCGCGCGCAAAGACGTAAACAGTATCTTCCTGCAGGCGGATCTCGACAATCTTGGAACAATTGACTTCAGTACGTTACATGATGACGGTAGTGGCGTTGAACGATGGACTTATATATCACTTTTATTACTTCCTTCCAGATCAATTCCGAAAGGCAATCGAGCATTCTCCGCTGCTGGCAAAGCTGCAGAAAAATAACGATCCCAACAACTTAAGACTGGGCTAAAACAATCTTCATACTCACTTGCTCTACGGGTGTACCCTTACCAGACCGTCGCGGTTTTTCACGCGGGAACATTTTGCGACTTTCCTACGTTGTGTCGAAGCAAATCGAGACGATTGCAATCCTAACCCTAAGGCCGGAGTACGAATGCAAACGAGAACCGTAATATCTTCGTTTCTTCTTCTAAGCGAGTGCATTTCGTATCGGGATGTGCACAAATGGGTTTTTTTTTGTCTTGCTCTAGGATTAATTGTTTGCCAGTTTCGAGGAGGGTTTGCGTGCGGTCCTCGACAGATTGTAATTATTGTGTGTTCATCATTGTTACGTTTAGGCCGTTACTGCTGTAAAACGGGAGAAAGCTGACCAGCAGTGCAGTACTTTTATATATATATATTAGCGCACATTGACGTAATGGTTTTGCCACCTATTGGATGCACCCGTTATTGATGTTTCGTGTTTGTATAATCGCGTCCCATGTGAGAAACTGCAGGGACAGCTGGGACGTTGGAGCTAGGTTAAGCTACTTTAAATGCCAAAAAAAAGGATGGTGGAGATTGAAACACGCCCACATACACGGTTTTTTGGGTTTCCTTCCATTGAGCGTTTAGTCACACCGGGGTGAGCTTAGAAACAAACGGAAAAACAAACAAAAAAAAGGCACAAAAATCGTCAATCGTCGTACATCTAATCGAAGAACCATTACTTAACAACAACAAAAAACAAAGGCATGATAACTCTAGCACAATATTACTTATAGATGGATAATGTATGCGTGTGTGCGATTGTATGTGTGGGTGTATGTTTGTGTGGGCCACGTAGATCCCGCAACTTAAGCAAATAACACAAAAGGAAAAAAAAGCCCCTATTAGAAACATTAACGGATAGTAAACGTGATAAGACGTAAAATTTAAATGCAAAACAAAAAAAACAGAGGATAAAAAACAAAAACACACGCAAAGCAAAGTGAAGAGTAAAATAATGACCTGCTAGCAAATAAAATTTGCAACAGGCAGAAGCTAAATGTTAAAAGGTAACAAACTAAAAACACACTAGAGAGAGAGAGAGAAAATATGCACGCACACACATCTAAACAGCAGAAATATGAGGGAGCGCACATTTTTGCTCGTAGCGTAAGCGAAGAGATATTTTGAGTATTTATTTATTTAGTAAGTGTCTAGTTGTGGGGTTTTTTTCGCTAGAAGCTGCATAAATTCAGTATAAAAGAGATGACACACACTTACACCGTACCGCACACTACGCAAGTGCTGTGTGTGAAGATCGTGGAGAGGGAAGCGACTAATGGTGGCTTTTTTTTACCTACATATACTAACGCTCGCTATGAAATCTCCTCTTTCGCGATCTGTTAAGATTTTCATGTGTTATACTCAGTGTGTCCTCAAAGGAAACGAAACCAGCAGAGCGCAAAACTATTTAGAAGAATCTGCAAAACAAAACAAATGGAAGTCAGTGAAAAAAAACGATACAAAACTACATACATATACAAGCTGTTAAAGTATGTTCGGTAAAAAAACAAACATGGAGATAAAATTGTAAAACACGTGTTACAGAAATAATAATGAATGTTGGAAAGAACTATTGGTATCATTTCCCCTTTTTTGTTTTGCAATGTGTCAACCGGATGAAGTTGTTGGGCACTTCCGGGTGTCCCCAAGGGGATCAGTGCACTTACGTTAGAGGATTTTGCAATTCGAGGGAGATACATGTTCACGGTCAAGATCATCGCTCTCGCTCACAACACACGGTACCGTGCCGAGCAACAATTTAATTTAAATTGTCTATTTATATCATTTTCCACCCGTGTCGCGTGACGTTGAGAATTTTCCGTGCTCCCGCGAGAGCATTCGCTCTTTGCGGTGGGATTAGCGTTGTTTCTCCCACCCGGCAAGCCCGGGGCGGTTAAGGCGAGTCCTCCTAAGCCAGAACGCACCGCGAACGCAGCAGCGGCAGTTAGCATCTTGTGCTCGAACCGGACGGTATTTATCATTCCACCACGTTGCGATGTACCGCACACGGGTGGTGGTGTGAAAGTAGTGCGCGAATGTGAACTGCTTGTGACGAAACTGCATCAGAAGGTACGTGCACAAAAAGAGTGAACGGTGAACAAACTGCAATCAAACATTCGCTGCGTTTTCGGGTGAAAGGGTTTTTTGCACTTTTGCCAAAAAAAAACCAAACCACAACAAAAAAAGATGGACTTTCAACGATCAACGACCATCACGAGTACGGTCACTCGCATCCCGGAAGATGAGTACGTGAACCCGTTCGTGCTCAAGCTAGATCTAGACGATCCGTGGGAACGGCGAAAGGTACGTATCGTGTGGCGGCGTTCAATGCATAGAACCGATAACTTATCGTTCCTTGGCCTTTTCTTTTTGTAGACTTATCTCATGACGCTGTTTGTGCTGCCGATTCGTGCCCTACTGATGGGTGTCTGTTTACTGGTGGCGTGGGCATTCGCCTCCATCGGTCTGTACGGGTTGACCGAGAAGGAACGTCGTTCGATACCCATTTCCGGCTGGCGACGGTAGGTAGGCGGGTAAACACGCCCGGCAGAAACCTCCACGTGTTCACAAGGTTGTCTCGCTGGTCCCACAAAGCAAGAGAGACAGAGAGGGAGCGAAAGAGTTCATAAGTGTAACGCAACAGCTGAGTAATCGAACGATACCACGCTGTCGGATCAGCCGAGTCTTGGTGGACCTTTGTACCGCACGCACCGCATGTCGGCAGTACTCGTTATCAGCGCAAAATACGCACCAACGTACTGGATTGAGGCACGTTTCCGCGACACAACACATGTTACCACCACGCCACCCCAAACTTCTCGCACACACGCCGAGGGCAAGAGTGAGACGAAACTATTTTTAAAACTCTCGTGTCGGAAAGTGGCGTGATCTGGTGTGTTCCCAATGCCCAGCAGACGTTACGAACAAAAAAAAAACAACAACAAACAAACCGGCTTGCTGTGCGCGCGCGGTGTGTTTAACCCACTCGCGCACAATCTCGGGCGCGCAAAGAGAAAGGACCCCGAACGATGTGGATGTTAATTATCTCAACGCGAAAAAGATTGTGTTCACTTTTTTGTTCGCATTATATTATACGTCTTTTCGAGATGCTCTTATTTACAACAACGACGAAAATTTAACCTGCTACCAATGTTAGCTCGATGAGCAATCGCACTCAGGGGGGTTGGCAAACATTTGCTCGATGCGCAAAACCGTGCCCGTCGACAAACAAGCGATCGGAAATATTTTTAGTACACTCTGCGCAATTATAATGCGACTAATATTGAGCGACCGGTACTTGCCAAGGGATGATACGCCCGGATGAATAGGGAAAATGTACAAGCGAAACACAAAAGTGGAACAATTGCTTCGCTCACGAAAACGATGAGATTTGACCATTTGTTTTTTTGTTGCTAGTCGAGGAGATAGTCTCTCCAGTATCTCAAACCCATATTTTCATACTACATCACGCCTTTTATAGTGTGAATATGATAGACAAGAACCTCAAGACATGACGAATAACATTCAGAACTAAAGAGTCCTAAATAGCTACAGTTCTCCACATCCCTTAAGATAATATGTCTGTATGTGATTCTTGATAGTTGTGAGCTTTAGTTTTACTTTAATGTCCATCTCATTGCGACACTCTTCAATTTCTAGTGAAATGCGTGAACTGACAGCACTGGCGATGCGATTGCTCTACTTCTTCGGTTCATTTCATCGAATCAAAGTGAACGGAGAGTGTGCGTCGCCCCGTGAGGCACCGATCGTTGTTGTCGGTCCACACTACAGCCTGTTCGATTCGATCGTCGTAGCATTCTGTGGTCCATCCACCGTAGTAGCGAAGAGTAAAGCCGCCGATCTTCCCCTTATTGGCAGTGAGTATTACTGCACAGCTTCGCCAACTCGCATCAAATTCACTCATCTTCTGTACACGCTCTAGAAATAATTGACATCACCCAACCGATCTACGTTTGCCGGGAGGATCCGAATTCACGCCATATCACCCGCCATCTCATCATTGAACGCGTCATCTCGAAGGAGGACTGGCCACAGATCCTAATATTCCCCGAGGGTACCTGCAGCAACGGGAAGGCGGTGGTACAGTTCAAACCGGGTGCGTTCGGACCTGGACTTCCGGTGCAACCGGTGGCGATTCGTTACCCGAACGCAATCAACACAGTGTCCTGGACGTGGCAAGGTCCTGGAGTGTAAGTTTCTTGCATCCGGAACTTTTACGGAACATCTTAACATCTTCGATTAACGTTACAGCCCGATACTGTTATGGCGCACGCTTACCTCCCTACACACCGGGCTCGAGATTAACTTTCTACCGGTGTACTATCCCAACGAGCAGGAGCGTAACGATGCGAAGCTGTACGCACTCAACGTCCGGAACTACATTGCTCACTCGCTGGGAATTCCTGGCACCGAGCATGGATACAACGACTGCAAGCTTATGAACTACATGATCGCAATCGGTATGCCGTACTTTGCGTGGAGTCATGACATTGGGAAGATGCGTAGATGGCTTGGGTAAGTAGAAGTAACATCCGCGCGGTGAAATAAATCACTCATCGTACTACGGATTCTTGCAGACTCGCTGATGGAACCATCGAACAGAGTTTGCTAGACCAGTACGGACCCTTTCCGGAGAACAACTCTCACATCACACTGGACGAATTTGCCCGCCGTTTAGATATTTCCGTGGAGAATGATTCGACGAGAATTCTGTTCAAAATATTCAACAAGGTGAGAAAAGAAAGACATTGTGAAGGTGTTTAAACTAATGTAGTTATTTTATTCGCACAGGATGATGATAGTGCAGGACTGATTGACTTCAGGGAATATCTACTTCTTGCACTGTTTATGTCCACTCTGGGCAAACCAAAGCTCGATCTATTGAAGTTTCTGTTTAAGGTTAGCTATCTCAAACTTGCAGGCCCGCCTAGAACGTCCAGTATTTATTTTTTGCTTCTATACCTCACATAGCTGTACGGTGTGGAGCGAGACCTGATAGCAAGAGATGGCCTTTACCTAGCAGTCAAGCATCTATCCTCCATTACGCCGGAACAGTGTGATCAGCTGTTCGTTAAGGCAGACGCCACCAATCGAGGCCTCATCACATTCGGTATGATTAACGAACGATTCCAAAGCGTCATGGCGTTACTGAGCAGCAATTCATTCCAATTATCTTGCAGAACAATTCGAACGAAGCATCAACTGTCACCCGATTCTGATCGATCTGCAGGAACTGAACGAACCAAAGCCGTATGCAGCACCGCAGCAAGCGCAAACCAGCTAGACGCAAAAGGGGACGGTGCACTGGTTACGATGCGAACGGCAGTGAAACACTATTATTGCCAATTCCGCCAAATGCGTGTTGGTCAGCTTGATTTAGTGGTATTAGCGTAATGATAATGATGCAGATACGATAATGTTCCTTCCGGTTGATTGTGCGCTGTGCACGTACCGGCGTTTAATCGGTTTCGTTCGGCACGTCAAACTCCTCGATGCGGCAAACCAGCGGAACATCGATCAGGCGCGGCAGGTGGCGCGGTGCGTGCACGAGCAGGAAATCATCCACCAGCTGCTTGCGGTACCGGTGCCACAGCAGCTCATTGAGAAACCAACGAAACAACCGATCGCGTGACGGTTGCCGCTGCTCCAGAAAGATCCGGATACGGTTCCAGATGTTACCCCGGTTTTGTGGCTTCTCCAGCAGCCAGTAGCGCGGTATCAGCAAACACTGGACGTGGGTGCGGGCGAACACGGCCCGGTCGACCATGTGCTCACCGATGCCAAAGACCGAACCACGGCTGTACGTAGCAATGTCCACGAAATGATACTCCAACTTGGTCGCCCTACGTCGCTCGGTGGCAGGCACATGGCGTGTGCTACAATGAAGAACAGTAGGAACAATTAGCTAAGATAAGGGAAACAACGGCGAAAAGGGCAGACAGGGCAGTTTTAATCACACTATTGTATAATATCGGTACAAAATATCTCAATGTACTTATCATGGAAGGTTTTGCGAATTCTGAAGGTAGAACCTTCACAAATAATGTACATTCAAAGGTTTCTTGCGGAACGCTCACAGTCCGTACTTAGGGTAGACCTTGCCTTTTGTTTTTGGGAGAGAGTAAGTTTTAGGTAGTTTTAGGAATTTCCTTATGCTTCCAGTGTATTTTCTCAGTTTTCTATGGATGGAGCACACTAGTGTTAACCTTGTATCATGTAGACTATTAAACACTTAATTACTGTGGCGATATTAACGCTTGTACGCCATTCTAAACAAACATCCGATCATACCTGGCCGGATATTCCCCTGTCTGCGATGTGTCCGTACCCTGCTGGCGGCGGCGATGGAACCGTGTAATTTCATCCTCGGTCGGTTGGGCCCTGGACAGCCGATAGCGTTTCGCTCCGGTGCGCCGATCCCGGCGCCGGTGAAGCTTCAAGCACTGCAGCAGTCCACACTCACCGCTCAGCATAAAGTGCGCGTAGTTGACGGGTGCCTGCCCTTCGACGAACACGGTCTGGTCGGGTTCGAACTGGCGAATCTGTGCCCGGTGGCAGCAGTCCCGCCGCTGCTCGTCCGACCACCGATCGAAGTAGGAGAACCGTGCCAGCGCATCCAACAGGTCCTGCCCGTCCGGAGTCAGCTTGGCAATGGACGGCAGCACCGGATCCGTAGTATTTCTTCCACCGCGAGTACTTCGCACGACGACGTAGTACTGTGCCCGGTCCGGACGCGTCTGCACGGATGATCCTTCCGCGCGTGAAAACCCCGTCCGAGTGTGGTCGAGGTTAGGTAACAAGACCTGGTTGGTTTCCGGCAGGAGGAGGATGCACACCAAGAGAAGTGATATCGCGTGTGTAGAGGCTCCGGTGCGCGAAAGCTGTCGATGTCGAAATTTATGCACCTCACTAAAGGAGGGAATGGAGAAAGAAGCATGGTGGAACACGACCTCAAAACTGTGTTGCCAGCGCCTGTCGAATCCGCCCTTGAGCCGCGGCACCCTGTACTGTGACCACGCGCTTGCCTACATTCGGGCGCGGCCTGCGAAAGCTACGACGGAAGATGGGGGCACCGCCGTGCTGTTTTGATGTACGGCGAAAGTCACGCGATTTGACGCCACCGCGTGCCTGCTATGCTAATGTGACTGGCCATAAACATTGGCGGAATTGCAATAAATAGCGAACAGGGCGAAGGTAAGCGTATCGTTTTCGATCGTTATGCCAGGTTAGTGAAGTTAACGCAGGGGCTTTTTGGCAGTTATTGGACTGTCAGTTATGGGCTGGGTACATAACAGTAAATTTTATTCCAAATATCACAGAAACTGGGTATCGAGTAACAATTCCTCAAACATTGTGGTAAAACGATATCAATAGGACAATACCGGAAGGAAGTGGATACTTCTTCTATCTACCAGATGTCTCAGCAATATCCTCTTATTTTACACTTACCTTACCGTAACACTGGTGAAACACAATGATAATAAAAAAAACCTCTTTCAGACACCATCTTATTTAAAGTACCATTTATTTGTGAGAATTCCTGATCGATTGAACCGACCGACGGGCAATACAATATTAAAGAACTACTTAATAATCTCCTAAGCAAACCTGACTGCGTTTTTGCAATTTTTTTTTCGCCACAGAGAGTGCCCAGAGGGCTACCATCCTTGAGGTGGCTTAATCTTCCTTCTTAACGCCAGCAAGCAGTACGTTACAATTATTCTTACATTGCGAATGAATGAATGATGGAGAGCGAAGAAAGATTTGGTGTGGTGGCAAGCTTCCCGACAAGTGGTACACCGCGTAGACATCCCTGGAGGAATGTTAAAGCGACCACAACTTCGGTATATGGAGCATGATGGAGGTCAAGTAGAGAGATATAAAAGGAAGAACATAAGAGTAGGAAATGAACGATATGAAGAGAAAAAAAACACACACACATAGACAACTGTGTCTGCCCTTGCGAGACGCAACAGTTGTGACAATAATAAATATGGCAGAGATGAGGTTAGCTAACCAAACTTACGAGCACCACGTGCTCACCCACGGGCACGAACTGCCTAGCTACACATCGCTCTCGCTAACGCGTATGAGGAGGGGGAGTTGGAGTTGGTTGGGGCTCACTTTCGGAACAGCAGTTGCCGCTGCTGGTCGGGACTCAGCTTTGCAAACATGCGCTGGGAAGATGCCTGCGGGATGCCATGGTTAAGGGCGAGCACCTTCGTGATGATGTTGAAATCTTCCGCCGAACGGGACGTGATGCCAGACTGGAAGAGTAGATTCTGCAGATTCTGGCTATCGCTGAGCGGTACGGACGGTTGCCCATTGAACGCGAGTGGTTGCGATGGGCGGAACGGTGCCTGCTGTGGGGGACCAACGTTCAGTCCGAAGTTACCGGTGACCGGTTCCTGACGGAAGACTCGGTTGCGTTGCTGCAACGGTGGCAACTGCTGCTGATCGAACGGACTCGGCCCGATCAGTAGTGGTGGCAGAACGGGGAACAGATTGAACGGCTGGAACGGTTTGAGTGGTAATGCCTGTTCGCGGGCTAGCTGCGGTGGCTGGCTGATGGCCTTCACCTGCTCGACCGATGTGGTCGTCTTGGGTCCCTGTTGCTGCTGCTGCTGCTGTTGTTGTTGCTGTGACGGCTGTTGCGGCTGGAAGTCGACGGCTTCCTTGAAGGGAAGCTGCTGCTCCACCGAGATCGGGATGGGTTTGCCGCCCGGTAAGCTAACACTCGGGATAAATTGTACCGCTGGCCCGGGACGTGGCAGCTCCTGCACGAAGGTTGGCTGAGGTGCCTGCTGCTGGAGTGGTTGCTGTTGCAGAGGGAGCGGTTGGGGCTTGAACGGTGGTAACTGTTGCGTTGAGGGTGGCTGCTGTTGGAACTGCTGGAACTGCTGCTGTTGCTGCCGGAAGAGACGCTGCTCCTGCTCGAACCGCTGTATGCGCAGACGGGTCTCCTCCTCGAGACGTTGCTTCTGCTGTTGCAACTGTTGCTGCTGCTGCTGAATGATGGCCTGCTCCTGTTGGATCTTAGCGCGCAACAGCTGCTCCTGGGCACGCTGCTGGTTCTGTAGCGCAATCAGCTGCTGTTCGAGTAGTCGCGTCTTTTCCTCCAGCGCCCGGGTGCTCAGGCTGATCGGGGACGGTGGTGCTAGCGGTGCCAGCAGGGGCTGTGTTGATGGGACGGCTTGGATCGGTGTGGAAGCGGCTGCACCAACCGGTAAGATCACCGGCGACGGCTTAAAGTCGGTCGCACCCGGGGATTTCTGCTTCGGCGGTGTTTGAAGCAGTGGGATAACGTTGCGAGGTACACCGAGCTGATCCTGCTGCACGGTAAAGGCAGCCACGAGCGGAGCCTGGAATATCTTAACATCTTCCGACTTTACCTGCTCAATGTTCTCGCCATCTTCGTTGTGCGTTGGAGCTGGAGTTGTTGGTACCGGGATACCGGTCGTGGTTGAAGGTTGCTCTGTAGTGCTGCTAGTGACCGGGAGCGGTACTTCCGTCGTACTTGCCGTACTCTGATCTACCGACGGTACGATCTCGTTCTCCGATTCCAGCTTCGGGGCGCTCAGTGTTGCCTTCGGTTTCGCGATTATGATCGTCTTGATGATTTCGTTCGCATCCGACGATCCGATCGACACCGCACCGGTGTCGCGCTGTTCCACCTCACCCTCAATCGTGTCACGGTCGTCTTCCTGGGCGTTCGCGACAAACGTGTGATAGTCCACCGCGGACGTATCCCGGACACGTGCGTCACTATCCGACACCGTACTCTCCTCCAGCAGCTCATCCAGGATGGTGGTGGCAAAGTTTTCCTCCGTCGTGTTAGCATCACCCAACAGCTGTTCCTGCTTCTCCTCCTCCTGGCGTTCCTTAAGGTGGCGTAAGGCACGGAGCAGTGCCTTGCGCAGTGCTGGATCAATGTTCAGCTTCCGCTCGGCCGTACCGTCCTTTGCCGTCACCACGATGACCACCATCAGCAGCACACCCACCAGCAACACTGGTCGAAACATCTGAAGAGGAGAAGAAACAAAAAAAAACCAACAAAATCACACGGTAAGTACGGAATATAATAAGATGACGAAAGAAGCAGCGTAAATGGCACGCAGCTCTCACGGCGCGGCTGTGATGTTGTGACGAGGGAGTTGAAATTCAATCTCGACCGTCCCAACCATGAAATGACTGTTCGTGCACATCCGGCGCGAACAGTGTTCTCCGCTTATCCCCCCGAAAAAACAGATGCGTGCAGTTTTGGTGCTTAATGAGAATGCTTTTCCCAAAATTTCCCATGTGATTTATCTCAGCAATGTCGATTGAATGCCGTAACACTGTGAAGCATCATTCCGAACCCCGATCGTGTGGGATAGAAAGCTATAGCCACTATCGCTTTGCTTGAAAAGATTAACATCATCCGCCATCTTAGTACCGGCTTATCAGCTGAGCTTTGCAAGAACAGATCTTACCAGTCTTAAGCGAGACCATTCATTCTTATCGATCGTTTAGTGTATGCGTAAACGTGCTGTTGACCGCACGAATGATAAGCCGTCCGATTACAGCCGAAGAAGCACATTTCGTTTTATCTTGCATTTCTCTCTCTCTCGATCGAGTGGTGTCGGTTTTTGCTGTTGGCTGTGTTTGTGTTCTCCGAGATAATACTTTCCCAAAACCGCAAAGGGTACTATTTGCGGACGGCAAAAAGCGTCATGATTTGCCACCTAAGTATGTCCAAAATGTTAGTACCGCCACATTAATCCGGCCCACCTGGTTAATCAAAGTTTGTGTAGTGTGGGGGACGAAATTATACCGAACGTTGGCCTCGTGTTAGTGAGTTAACCAGCTCGTCCGTGCGCCTTACCCGGGCGGTGTCGCTGTTTGACAGTGCTGGGAGAATAATCGGATAATCGCGGATCATGCTGTTTATTGTCTGTGGGCTGTGGGATACCTTATCATTTTCCCACTAAATAGTCAGTGCGCGAAGATGATGTTTCCCTACGGTCGGCGTCCATTCCCAAATCTGTCCAGATCGACCGCAAGTGCGAATTATCCGTGCTCTGGGAGCGTGCCCCGAGTGTGGTGGTGTGCATTCAAGAGGCGGTGTATAGTTTGTGTGCTCCCGAGCGAGATGGGCAGAGATCGGTACCGTACACCATTCAATTCGTGCTAGAGGAGGAGAACGTGTGCGCACCCGGAGATAGTTTTGGGAATGGATTGTAGATAAGATTGCAAAAAGACAAAAAGGTACGTGTGTGTGTGTGTATGGTGGTGAGAATTCGGAATGCTTTTGTCACAGCGTCCAGTTTGCGAAGGTTTAAATTACAGGGTTTCGATGATGACAAGCGGAATCATCGATTCGAGTAATTCTCTGGTGTTGCAGCGAAAAGTGATGCCCCAAGTAAGGTCCAGTCATTCAACAAATGGTTCGAAAGTGAGGCTGTAAGTATACGTTTCATAAAGTAATCATTTCCTTTTCCATTTGTCTTGCAGGCAGCGGCACAAAGTTTAATAGAGAGCACATTGATTGGATTAGAAATCATGATAGAGACTTTTGTCTACTGTCCTCTGACATTTTACTACATTTGCGAGTCAAACCGGCACGAAACAAGCTGCTCTGCCCAACTCTTTGCGACGCTCCACCACCCGAAGCGGATGTATTTGGTTGTTGTTGGTGGAAAGTGGTGATAAATTATCACCGCTGGCATGTGGTACCATCATCACCATCCCATAAACCCCAACAACAAAGGCTGCAAATGAAGTAGGCGAAAATGACACGATTTGCACAACCGCACAGTCAGCTGTAAAAAAGGGGGAAAGACATCTGTTGTGCTGCTTGAACGGCTCGAGCGGCGAACTTTGACCAGGGGAGGTGGAAGGAAAACATCTCCACCGTAAAGCCAAAACACAACCAGTGATAACTCACCGTCCGTACTGGTGGGTGATACCACACGGCGGACTCATTGATTGTATTCAAATTTAACCGCACTGCATCCATTGCCTCCCACCCGAATTATTTACGTAAGCTCATCTCCCGACTCCATCGACAGCTACGAAAATCGACATCAGCTTCATACCAAACCAAAATCCGGCGGAGAAAGAGCAGGGGTTTTTTTTTATTTCAATAAATTTCCTACAACTTCCTGGGTACCGAAATCGTTCGGGAACGGGAAGGTACATCGTGAACAGCAGCCAACATGCGATCCGGACGAAAAAAAAACAACCCACCCGAGAAGCACCACAGGTAACTATTGTGTGGATCACAACGTGTTTCGGTTTGCGATCAGGTTTTGAGAGTTCCGATACCCTAAACTTCACTCAACCTGCACCGGAGCATATGGGAAAGATGCTGCGCGGTGAACTTTCTCCCGTGGAAACCCAAGCGGAAAAAAGCGGGGTAAGTGATATGGGGGAGAAGATCGAGTAGGTTCGATTAATGATTACGTTTATCTTCCTGGTAGGATTAAATGGCCTGTTCATCAATGGTGCATCGTTTCGTTGCTTCCGGTGTGACGGATATTCACAAGCAACCGGGAACCACCGCACGCCGTAAACGCCATGAACATAAGTCATCCCTGGATGCTTGGCATAATGCTCACGGTGGCGAAACCAAAAAAAATATATCCCCCTATATCGTGACGTGTTTATACGTCTTAGTTTGACGTTTAAGTAGCTGTCCATCTCGCAAAGCACAGTATGTAAACATTGTAACGTCAATCGATCATACTAGAACGGTTGGCACGCTCTGGCTAGCGAATGCTGAATGCTGTCATAATTACGCCTATTATTTACAAACGCTACCTTTTCATGGTGGTTCGTCTCACCTTACGCCATAGGAGTCGCTGTTTTGTTTGCTGCACTGTACTACTCTGCATCTCGTGGTGAAGCCCACTATCAATCGGGGGAGAAGCGTTCGCCTTCTCTCGCTAGAAAATGGTGAGATAACGCAGCCAGCAGCTCAATTAGCGCTACATCGATAGATGTTACACATATATTCCACCGACC
This sequence comes from Anopheles minimus, assembly GCA_000349025.1. Taxonomy (NCBI): domain Eukaryota; kingdom Metazoa; phylum Arthropoda; class Insecta; order Diptera; family Culicidae; genus Anopheles; species Anopheles minimus. Next base: position 1,880,125 of record KB664054.1, on the reverse strand, counting down.
GGTGATCTACTCGCTCGCGTTGGGATGAGAATGACTTTACCTTGTTTACTTAGCGTGCATCCTCCGGTTTGACGTGCCGGGGTAGTGGTCCGGGAAAGCGCGCAGGTTTCTTACCATGCAAAAGCTAAACAAGCGAAACGCCATCGTTAGATAATGCACTCATTAGGTAATAAATCACAGTTCACGACGCATCGCAGCTTGGCGGGTGACGGTTTGGAAGAGGCATACACACACACGCACGCACTGTACGTGTCGATTGATGCTTCATTACTACCATTATTCGTTCCCTTGTTGTTTGCGTTTCTTGACAGCAATGTAATCTCTCGACAGAGAGAGAGTAAGAGTGAGTCCGCGTGTGTACAAGGAATGTGGGTGTGTTCTCCCTGGTATGAGAAGATTATTATTAAAGACAGGGGGTGGGAGGTGGGCAAAATATTCGCGTCAATTGGGGAGCACAGTACGTCCAAACAACTCTCCCGCCAGGTATTGTCCAAAATGTCAAAAGCGTTGCATTTGTTAAACCCGCTGTACCGGTCAGCTGTTTTCACAACGTACACACCATGGGGGTCAACCATGTGCAGCAGCAAAACGGCATCATCATCATAATCATAGCGCCAACCCCCCTTTTGCCTACCGCCCACTCAGCATGGGGCATACCGCCACACCCAGTGCTCAGTTCACTTTATGACTGTTATTATCATAATTCACAGTCTCGGATGCCTCGGGTATTTCGAGGTGTCTCTGTATCCATGGGTCGTGTACGTTCCACCTCCTCGTTCGGTGGGAAAGTTTCCTCCGCACTTCTCCCCCCCCCTCCCCCCTCCCTATGTCTATCCTCTGGCGAGACATCTGCCCAACACTCCGGTACCGGCTCGTGTCTGTTGATTGATTTTGATTTATTGTGCACCGCTTACGTCACAAAAAAAAAAAATCATTCAACAACGAAGAAATAAATCCATCTGTGGTCACGTACCACCGCTACGTTAGACCGTCACTAATTTTTAACGAGCTGTTTATGATCCACGTGGTTTTTCGCGTACATCATCACTACAACATTCCGGAGCCGGGTGTCGCGCATGTGGCGCATACATTTCCTGCACGCGAATCCGCGACGCAGGAACGCCAACAGAAACAGCCCACTCGGATTGACCGGCTGGAAGGTTGGGAGGGGGGGTGGAGGAAGGGATTCACACATAAATATTTAGACGCAATGAAACACAGCTTCCCGCAAACAGTGGAGGCAGCGCAGAAGAAATGGAAAAAAAACACCCCGAGCCTAGTGAGGGAAAAGCCATAGTGAGCGCATCGTTATGAAATTGTATGGAAAATCTAAGACGCAACCCAATCGCAACAACAACATTCGGGCCACATCTTTTCTTATGCGTTAGCGAACGTTACGCACCACACACACACATGTGGCCACAAGGTATGCGGGATGCAGGTTTTATATGTTTGCTTTGCCATTAAATCTCGAATTCGATTTGTCTTGGATTTAAACAAAATTGGTTGCGTGCGGAGCCATTGAAAGTGAAAGTGTGTGGTTTTTTTTTCTCTCTCTCTCTTTATTCCTTCGCAACCTTTTCTTTGAGATGTAATGAGGATTTTATTGGCTGTTTGTTTAGGTAGTTGAAGATTCTCCCGAAAACAAACTGGAAGCTTCTGCAATATTTTCAACCGCTCATGGGGTGCAGTTTTGGAAGATTTCACCCTATCCTTTTAATAGCCTTTTAAAGTTTTACTAAGGCCAGTACGAGCGGGCTATTTTTGGGGGGGAGACGAGCATAATGATGATATGATTTTCATCTTTTAAAGGGGTTTTTTGTTACATCCTCCTTTAATTCCCTCCCATAAAGTGGTTCATAATTCACCTAAGACAAGCCGAAACCGATCCGAACCTACCTTAATTACCTGAGCATTAGTTTGGGGATGCGAGATGAAGAAAACGTGGACAGCAAAGATGAAAAAAAAAACAGACCCCTGTGACCCTTGAAGAGAAGAAATAGCCCCTCTTGGAACGCTCGGTGCCCCTGGGATATAAAGACCCCCGAGGCATTGGATGTCTGGAGCTGGTAAGGTAAGAGATAAACTTTACGAGCATCACCCTACACCGCGGTCGAACATCTTCGAGCGTCCTCACCATATCCACGGTAGCCCGAAGTGTTCCCTCTTTCGCTGGAGTGAGTCTTGTACTTCGCTTGTGGTTCAAGTGTTGGCTTACCGTTTGCGCACGATATTGCCTATTTAGTCGTCTCGGTAAGGAGCCGCGATGTTTGACATTTCGCCGGCTTGAGCGTGACCTGCCTCCCTAGAGGCCCTTTCATCTCCAACCGATGTCAACCTCATGGGCAAGCTGGCAAGTTCCCCAAAGGTTGAAGTCTCTATTCCCATTTCCCCATTGCGGGAAAGCGCATCCAGCATCTTCAATTACCGGTCAAGCGAATGGGATGCACTGCGAGAGCAGTCTCCGCTGGAAATAAAGTCACCAGGGACGTGAAGCCAAACCCAAACCGCCGGAATACCCGGATCTTTCGTAATTTCGTCGCCTACGTTGCAACGACAGTTTTGCGGACAACGGTGTCGTCTTCACATTGGAACTTTCTCCACCTCCTGCTTTTCTTTCCCTTGGTTCCGCGTACCCCCCCCCCCCTCTCCACCGCACCGGTGAAGATCTTGGAAAGCGCGATCCTTACCCGTTTGCCGGCAGTACTTTCGCCCGTCCAGGTTCTTCGGGTGGTTTCGTGTCTCACACAGCACACAAAACACTCGAGCCGCTTTTTAATGCTAATTCGGTATGTCCATAGCATCGTACCGGATGTGGGGAGATGCTGACATTAAATTGTTGAACAAATATGCATGGCCCGTAGGAGGGATCGTGTGTCTACCTGAGTATTGAGTTACATCCGAGATATATAATTGGACAGCTGAATGCTTCCAAGGGGTGCCACCGAACGGACACAATGCTCGGTTCCAGAATTCCAGTTGGAAGATCTTGTCCAAGCACCAGAGCACCTCAGAACTTTGGATCTTTACTTCTAAACCACTTCTTCACTAGTTGACTATTAAGGCACTTCTCACCCCGACCGGTCATTGACATTGAACGTATTTCTTTTCCTTTTCTTGTGACACAAATTTGATTCTTCCCGCCCGGGTGAAACTCCAATCACTTTCCCTTTGTTTGTTCCAAACCATTTCGCTGCGGGACGATTCTCACCGCGTGAAGAGGAGAAAAATAAAAAAATACAAATACACACATACACCTTTAAGCCGGTTCAAGGTCGAGCTGAAATTAAATTCGTTCAGCTCCGATTTGGATGTTTTGTTTGCTTTGCATCGTGAAACGTGTAAAAAAGGGCTTTCCACCTTCCGCTACGCCGCTTTTACTCTTTTACCACCCAACATTGGTCCGCTTATAATAGCCATATTTTGATCATTATCGATCCAACAAACAGCATTCCCAGTTCCAGCTCTGTGTTATGTGTTGATTTGAAACTTTAGCTCCATTCTATCTTTTCGCTCCCTCTTGCGTTCGGTGCTTTAAATTTGTTCCCACGGTCACAAAACTCCAACCAGAACACACTGATGGTGGTGGTGGTGTCGGTCGATAACTGAACGCAACTTTCTCCACCACGCCATTTTTCCCTGGGGGGAGGGGAGGTGGAGGGGGGTTGAAATTGTGACGCTAGAATGAAATCGAAAAACGACGCCCTGTTTTTTTTTTTTTTTTTTGGTGTGTGAAGGCTTCCCGGCCCAAAACGCATCGTCATCGGGGAAATTTCTTTCTTTTTTTCTGCTGTCAATACGGAAGAGTGGGGTTAAAAATTCAAACAGCTAAAAAAACTCCACCAAGGCGAGCGGTGGAAGAATATTAAAAAGACAGAAATGCATTGAAGAGGCGAAGGAAATTACAACCCAGACCAAGGGCTTTTGTTTTCTCCTTCATTCTGATGCGGTTCCTTTCTGTGAAAGGCTTCCTTCCACAGTTTCTACGCGGTCCACCAATGGCACTTAGGGAAAGAAAATAATAATAAGAGCTATTCATCAAGCCACCAAAACAAAAAAAACGGCACGTACCGAAGCGTAATGATGCATCGCAATCGTGCACATTTTCACACATTTCCTCCAATGCTCACAAAACGCCCAGATCATGCTGGGGGGAGGGTTTTTTTTTTAAATATGGAATGAGGGAGAGAGTGTGTTTTGGTTTGCTGTTTGTTGGCTCTCCGCGGTGAGGGCACGCGAACATTGGACAAAAGCGTCATACGTCACAATTGCGCGCTGCACGGTACATGCGGCCCCAAACAAAAGCCCCCGTGCGGGTGCGTACGTTACGAAATTGTGTGTGTGTGGGGTTTTTTTTTTGCTTGAAAAGCTCCAGTGATGGCTGACCTTTCGCTTCGCGAGTCACGCTAATTATGCGATTGAGATGTGCCTGTTTTCATCTCCGTTACAACTGGGCTGGCAAATGCAGGAGGGTGAGGAATTTGGATGATGCTTAACAACGAATGTTAAATCATAAAGCATCACGATCTGTAACAACGCAGCAAGCGAAGTATTCCACTTGTTTTTCCTTCTTCACGGCGAATGATTGCTTCCGAGATGAGATTAGAGGAAACACTTTTTAACCAAAGGGGTAAGATATGTTTTTTTATTTTGAGTACAAAAAATGAGATCAATTTCAATAGTTCAATTATTCATTAATAAAAAAACACTATGTGATTTTTTTATGAAATCAGCTTCAGTGTTCTTCTCTCACTAAAGAAGAGTGGCCTATTCGGCAACAGAGAAACCCTCTCGCATCTGCTTTCTCGTCCTGTTGCATAAGCCTGTGCCGCTCCCTCTCCGAGCAACGTAAAGAGGGTAAGTACCAAATAAAAACCATTCCTACAAAATGCGACGGATGAACCCTTCATGTTTTTCCTCCACATGCTGCGGCGAGGGTGTCTGATCCGCTTTTCATCGTCTTTCGATTGCCCTTTTACGTGTTGTTCCCTTTGGCGCTCGACAATTTACACCCCCCCGGGGCAGGTCGCATTAGAAACCGTGAAGAATGAGGTACCGAAGCATATGAAGCAGATGGGGCTGGCTCATCCTCGTACCGGGTGAAGAAAGCAAGAAATGAAAGTGAATTGTCCACCGTGCCGCAGCCACAACACGGCTTCTAAACAGCCGGTCGCTTCACATTAGATTCTTTTACCTCACCGAAGAAGGGAAAAGGACTGGAAAATTCATTTTGGGAAGGGCAAGGGGTAAAAGGGGGTCGAAATACATCGACCCTCCAGCAAGATGTTTGTCAGTAGCGCCAGTGAAGCAGAGAAAGAACGCAAGCAAAATACGGGCTCGGGTTCGTCGCCTGCGGTGTTGGAGTCTTTCCACTCTTAAGTAGCTATCCAGCTGCAGTTCGTTTGTCATCGCATTCCTACCGCTCGAAAGGATGCTGTGTGTATGTTTTCTTCTTCTACCTTCTCCCTCGATTAAACTCAGCTTAAAGGGCTCTAGCTGCCCGTGGCTTAATACACCCGTATCACCTCAGGCAAATGCCTCCTGAAGCCGTCTCGCGCACATTCCACGAACGTCACGAAACTGTAATTTCGTCTCCAATCGTAGTCATCGTGAACAGAGAAAAAAGCGGGAGGGCTATGCCTCCAAACATAACCTCTGCACATTTGCGATCGATTTGCGTCAAATGTCAACCCGCAATGGATGTGGCTTTTGTGGCTTTCCATACACCAGCCTTCAGGTGGTTATTGTCTCGCGGTGGTAGAACCGAATGGATAATTGATGGGAAGGAAAAGTTGATAGCTTATTTTTGCGACCGCTTCACGCCTTACGCCAGCCACGAAACGGAAGCGAAACGTGTAAACATGGTACTTCCGCGTGGAAAAGCGTTCGAAAATTGATTAATGCCACTTCAGGTGTGAAATTGGTTCCAAAACGGATTACCGGTGATTACTTGTGATGGAGTTACATTGGATAAATATTTTTTCAAAGGAAGAAAATAGTGCTTCAGAAAGAATGGAGACGTTAAACAAACAAAGAAAAAGAAACTACCACAATGAGACATAAAAATGCTAGCCAAACACCAAGGAGACTTGCGTTCGGAAGGGTTCGTCGCTTGCTGTAGTCTTTCGTTTTTACCAAGTCTTTCTACTTACCATGTTGGCGCTTTTTGGATGGTTTCTTTTCGTTTTTTTTTTCTCGATACCTTTACTGCAACCCAAGAGACACGTTCCAGCGTCGGGTTGAGCACGTTGATGTGCTGTTTGATCCCGTTGATAAGACCGTTGAGGATGAAACTGCTGGATGCAGGTGTTCTACCACCCCGTGGGATGGTAAATGTTTTTCTTTTTCGAGTTTTTTTTTGGTACGCTCACGCAAAATCCGATACACACTTTGAACCGTAACCGACACTCACTCGAAACACTTAATTCTGTGTTAAGCGTCGCGTGTTCTATGTCACTTGATCGACTTCAACAACTGTTTTGGGAGTTGTTTCTTTTATGCATCCCATAAACCACCACCGACTCGCACAAGTCACACACACACACACACACGCACACGGTATGGACCCACAGAGTAGCAGCAAATATGTTTCTTTTTTTTCGGCTGGTCCTTAAAAACGACACACACAAACACACGCGTGCATCACACACTCGCTAAAGATGTGGAAGATGTTGGGCTTTCCTTTTCTGCAAAGAGCTCCGTTGCTTGCACGGCGAACGTCAACGTTCGACTGAAACGGTTGCCCGGGTGGGCGAGAGATTTTGTTGCTTTGGAACCCCTCTTTGCACCGTTCGGGCACGCTGGGAAAAGCGCGCAAGGGGTCGCGTACGTGTGCTCGAGCGAGAAAGAGAGCGGCGCGCGCGAACAAGGGAGGTCGTCTCGCTGCAATCCGGCGCACATTTCGAACCGTACGAGTGATGCTGCGTGTTTGGGAACCGGTCAGTATTTTTATACGGGGAGCAAGAAGGAAGGGGGAGGCAGGGGGTAGAAGCGGTAGACATTTTCACGGAGGGTGGCATCTGCTCGGGCACGTCCCGTGGTCCGGCGCAGGTCCACCGTCCGTTTCCAATTAAGCGGCTACGGATTCACGTGCTGGGTGTGGTTCAAATTGTTCGGCTGTGATTCGGATTGATGGCTCCCGCTTCGAGCCCGATCACGATCATGATGCGTTCGTTTTTTTTTGTTGTATTTATTTATTTTTTGTTACCTCTTTCTAACCCAATCACCGTGGAGTACACCCTGCATTTCCAACGCTGCGCCTGCGAACGATCCGCTTAATTTAAAGTGAATTATTAGCCTTATAAACGAGCACGGATTGTTTGCAACCGATCCCAATCAACCGTATGGGGTAGCCCTTCAATAAATTAGTGCTTTGTTTCTAATACATTCATTTTGTTTTCAATATTGCAAGCTATAAACAAAATTGTCCGGTTCGTCGCTTAAACGCTAAGGTATTGAAGTCTTTCGACCATTTTGGCGTCTTAGCACAAGGGAAATGTTCCGAAACGATTTATAACTCCATTTTACATCAATTTCGGATGCTTTTTTTTTTGCTTACGCCCCAAAACACATAACGTCTCCTCATTAAGTGTGTGTGACCGTGGAAATTGAAGGAAAAACGATCAGCACTGTCCCATACATCCAGCACACGCATGGACAGTTCTGACGAAAGTGCTGCACGCAATCAACGCAGCATAATGTTTGTTTGTCCGAGCGTCAGGCGTCAAGTGTTCGAGATCGTTGCCAATTATGCCCATTAGGTGCGGTGGCGGTCACGGTAAGGCTCGGTATTGCTTCACCCCCTGTTCGATGTGATGTTCTCCCAGGCGTCAGTAGCCAGCTCGGGGGTTGATCTTGGCGTAAGGTGTCAATTTTTCCACGCCACCCAACAAAACAAAAACTCCCCCGAAAAACATCAAAAAGAAGAGGTTCGCTTTCGTATCGAAAATGTGTGTCCGGTTGTTGATGGGTTTTTTTTTACGTTGTTTGTCTCCAAGACATCGCTCCCTCTTCCCACCTGTTTGGTTTATTTTTAACCACACTGCTGTTGGTGGCACTTTTTCCCAAAACTTCATCGTATCCCTTCGCAACATTTGGTTCGGTGTCGTGAAATATTTTTTGCATGACAGCATCATCATCACCTGCTGTGTGATGGAAAAGCATTCGGCCGCATGCGGCGGGTAGGAAACCTCTTTCCACACGTTACGGAGTTGCCGCACAGTTCGCACCGGGGCTGGAGAGAGCCCAGGTGTTTAAATACTCGTTAGTATCTGCGCACTTACGCGACTCTCGTGGTGCATTGTGATCGAATCGATAAAATGAACAACCATCATGCGGTTGTATGCCCACCGGCACGGGACTTATGATTGATTAAGTGACGGCACTGGCGGACACCGGTAAGGTTTTCCGCAACACACACACACACACACACACACATGGGCCTCCAAGCTAAGCGGTAGCGTGTGAAGGAATGTGAACAATTTCGATTTTCGGTACCCACTTTCGACAGGTTCGCAGCCCAAGAAGATGCAGGAAGCGGAGAGTAGATAAAGCAGATGAGCTCACAGGAGGAACCCAGCCTTCCGATTTCAACCTCCGATCTTGCTCCCACCACTGTTGGTAACGGCTGGTGACATAAGGCGTAAAGGATTTCACGATTTCACTTTCATTCCGTACGGAGGGGAAAATGTTCGGCCCCAAAGGGTGCGACTACCCTTGCGTACCATTATTATTCCTCACTCATTACATTCCGGCACATGGAACGGTTTTTGGATAAATCTCTCGCTCGGAGTACAACGGAATACAACAAGAACGCGGGTCGCGTTAGGGTCATACAGGGTCACCGAAGATCGAACCTACAGTATCTGATCAACGACACGCGAGCCTACCCGGCAACATAGTTGGTAGCTTCCCATTCCATTATTGAACGCTTCTGGTAGCTTCTGTTAGAAACCCCTCCAAGATTCTTGCCTATTGCTGCTTTCCATCATCTGCATCTTCGTTTAGGGCGGCATTCTTTGAGTGCATCGCCGTTAGAATGGAACGGGTTTTTCGTGGTAAGCCTGATCGATGGGTTCATCCCCCAAAAACAGTCCCAGCTCAACCACCGCCCATCTGATGGGATAATTTATAGACGTTTTAATTGACCTGTTCCTGGATTGGAGATTTCACCCCCGGTTGTGTGGCTGTCACCGAAAGGGGCAAAGCCCGGGATATAATTCCGGGCGGGGGGGTTTAAAACCACGCCATCGGTAACATTTAGTTCTGGAGTTGGTATCATCTACCAAACCGCTTGAGCCGTGTAGAATGGGGCGCGTGTTTTGGCGTGTTCCACGGCGATCTCCCCCGAAGAATATCGAATCGCATTAAAGCTCTTCATCATCCGGAATCCAGGGGGGAAACAAAAGCAACAACAACAAAACAATCCACCCCGACCGGAGCAAGGGATGATCGTAACATTAAACTTTCACTAGCTGCAGGTCCGGTGCGGTCTGCTTTGTGAAAATAATATTACTCTTTCGAAGATGAGCGCGGCTATATTTTTCCCCGTGCGTGTGTGCGGACGCTGACACCCGGACCCCGTTGGAATGTAAACGGCATTGCGCGGCGGACGCTATATTATAGTGGGCAGACCTCCGGTAAGTGCGAGACATTCCAATTAATGGTTGAGTTCGTGGTTTTTCGAGTGATTCGGATGATGCGGGTATCCGAAAAAAAAACCCCCGACACACGGATAATCCGTGCCTGCTCCACGCTCAACCAACTCTCGATCGAACAACCCAAGGGCTTGTTAAGGTCGTTGCTTGGAAAATCCATACACGGCCGAACGGATTAGCATCTTCCCACGTCGGTTTCCCACACTCCCACGGGTTTGGTCCAGCTTTCAGGCTCGTTCACCGTTGTTCAACACCGACTCGAAAACGGTTCGAGTACACTCAAACGCGACAGACAAAATCGAATATTGAACACGCCACACCTGTTTGTGAAGTTCCTCCCTACCCGGCAATTGTCAAACGAGAGTTCCTGTAGAAAAAAAAAACCACCCCAAGTGTCACGCAAAGGGCATCCAGCTGGTTATTGGGTGTGAGGAATGTCAGCCACCTTGTTCGGGGGGTGGCTCCCCCTATCGAAGACCCCCCAGGGAGACTGTTCCCCGTTTTTTTTTTTCTACGCATTTTTATTTCCGAGTTCCAATGTGCTCACCAAACACAGAAAAAAGCAACGCAAACATTGGAGCTTTCGAAAAGGTTCAATTATCCAATACAAATTTCACCGTATCGCGAATTGCGACTGGAAGTGAGGTTAGGATTGGGCGATAAAAGATCGCGACCGAAGCATTTGCGTTGTTGAGCGCGTGTCCTCTGTTGCAAATGAGTGTACAAACAGATGCTCCGTGTTGGAATAGAAATCTCCAAGGTTTGCCGTTGCAAATGGTCCAGTTGTGGAGGTTGGTATGTAGCGCACCGGTCGGTTTTTCTTACCTTCACTATCATATCTCCCGCCGGCAAACATTTATGCTCGTGCGCTATCACTCACCAGTCTAATAAGCTACGGTATCAACCGAATAAGGCACACACTGGACGCATTGTTCAACGCGATCGATCAACGCCATCCGTGTGGAAGTTGGGATTGCACAACACGCGTCCTGCGGGTCAAATGATTGCTTTCTTGCTTGACCCCCGGTACCGAACACGATTCGCCAATGGACATCGTGCCGGAGGAAGGTTGCGAGTTTCGTTCCCAATTCCCCAACGCTGGAACTCTGGAACGCGTTCGCAGATCCATGCGGATCTGCTAGGCTTTTCAATGTTTTCGTTGACCTCGATGGTGAGTTTTGGAATAAAGTTTGACGGTCGGTGGAATCGGAGATAGGTGAGTAGCTTTGGAACACTGGAGCGTTACGCAATATGGCAAACACTCCAGATGAATTCTACACCATTACGTACCTTTCTCTTCCAACTTATCAACGGTACACTGGAGCTTTGTCAGCTAATACGGATAACCTCTTTACTGAACAAAAATATCCCCACCATTGGGCACGTATTGAGATGATCTACTCTAAACACTTTCGACATGAAGATGGTCGCCCATCCCGAAGGCTCCATTTTATCGATCTGCCCGATCGCGCCCATGTTTTGGTTAATTGCATTTGTTGATTAATTCTCCCCGCCTCCCCCAAAAACATTCTTCCAGATGTTACCAACACCGACACCATCCCCCAAAACATACCCTCAACTCGAATTGCCCGAAGGGGTCAAATAATAAAACGCGCTGGCTAAGCGCTTTAACCACCTTACGCAATCTTGCGGTTCCGTCAGTATCCTGAAGGCAATCGAAGAGATCGAGAGAGAGAGGGAGTGAGCTCATCTGCTTTGTGTTGATTTTTTGCAGCGGGAGGGATTATGAGCCCAGGGCTCGATTAAACAAGCGCCCGGCACTTGTTGCTACCACGCGTCACTTCCAGTAACAGATGAGTATCTCCGAAGGAAATGAGCCAAAGCGGCAATCGAAACGTGAGTTTTTTGAAGATGCATGTCATCGGATGTTCGGAATACCAGCACATACACACAGAGGCGGTAGTAGTAGCATGGGATTCTGCAAGGAGATGGGACTGTAAAGCGTGATTGCGTAAGGTGTAATCGACGGATTAAGTCCACGGTTTGCAAATGTCAACTGTCATTGGACTTTCTCCTATCCACGTTGAAGGTCTAGAACTTGGACTGGTTACTTTCTGCGTTCCATTGAAGGTCTGTGTCTCAAAATTAGTCTATTGAAGGGTCGGGTACTAGAGGTCCTTCACCAAGGAGATATGTATTGACGATACCCACACCAAGCTCCAGATAGAGAGAGATGATCTAGATAGACCGAAGTTAGCCGAACAATCTCCCTAAGGTTCCAAGCAAAGGATCTTCTTCATTAATATTGAGGTCAAAACGGAATGATAAGCAATGCAACAGGGCTTAATTTACTCACCGGTGGCGTAAGTCATCAGAACAACTTCAGACGTACTTAGGGTCAGAATTACTTCACCTCAAATCCCCAATGTATGGCCCCCAGACACTGAAGCAATAAAGGCATATTAATGTAAGCAAAGCTTAGTTTCAATCGGCATTGTGCCCACTGGTAGCATACGAATGGCAAGACCCCTACCAACTGTGGCAACCATTATATCTAGTACAACTGTATCGCACTTGCCCCGCTCATGCTAATGAACTATTGCCATATCCGATCCGGTGGGATGCTAATCTGACCCTCAAACTCGCCTCTGCTCCAAATGGTAAAACCCTTGCCAAACCAACGCCAACTTGCCGGCGTTGCGCATAAAGCGGAAAGATAATGAGCTGATCGTGTGCCACCCTGCCATGCTCGCATCGTATCATGCGCGGTGTTGCCGTTTTGTTTCCTTTTACCTTCACCGCGAGTGCCAATTCTCAGTCAATTAAACCGCCAGCGTTCGGCTATCATTGTTGGGCCACTGGTTTACTTCGGCATTCTGGTGTGTGTGTGTGGGAAATTTGAAGGGATGAAACGCAATCTTATCTCGTGCGGTGGTTGTTTGATAGTGGGGTAAGTTAACCTAATAATGATTATCAGGCGCAATCGCACGGATTGGAGTAACCTAAACGTGCCCCGTTACGGTTATCATCCAGTTGGGTGAGAAAAGTTTATCGGGAATAGATTAGATAAGGCATTGCGGGTTTGCAGAAAGAAGGGAAGGTGCAGGAGAGGTAGAGAGAAAGTTAATTAAATTAAAATTTCGTTTCAAATTAAAAAAAGCGATTTCGGTTACCTTAATAGTGGGTAGATAAATGGAGTTTACAACCGAACTGGATCGCATTATTGAGGGACAGTATAACAGTAGTATAACAGTGTATATTTATAGTAAAACTACTGTACTAATAACAGTAGTAGAACAGTGTGTGTTATACTAATATTTTTTATAAAATTCGACTCATCAGCTGTGCTGACCAGATGATAAATGAGTTGTATAACAGAGCTTAGTCGCTCTATTGGAAGCAGTATAACAGTTGTAGAACAGTGGGTATTAATACTTTTTTACTCCATTACAATTACTCCATTGTGATTAGTATAACAGTAGTAGAACAGAGTCTCTCAGAAGTAATAACTTATACATAACTCCATCTCATCAACTGACCAGCTCGTAACGGTGGAAGATTGGAACAATTACAAGTCATGTAATTTCTTGCAAAACATTCTCTTTCCATCTGGGGAAGGTGTAGAAACCCATCCACTAGCTCGTTAAAATCAATCGCGCATGAAATCGATCACAATTAAACAACATCCACCGGTTTTTCGTTCACACGGCTTATTTGGATCGTTTTCCCCCTTCTCCCCCCTTTTTTTTAATCCACCCTCCCCCGTCCACGAGGTTTGCTACTCCCGACCCAAAAAAGGGGAAAAGTCCCCGACGTTTGCTCGTTACGTTATTAAGCTTGCGGGCCGCACATCACCCGGGTCCCCGCGAAAAAAAAAAAACGCGGTTACGCGCGTTACCGCTCTTTTGACAAGCTTATTGTTTTAAGTTTTGCTTATTTTTGCTCTTTATTATTTTGGCTCGTGTTCGGGCTTCGGGGTGGTAAAACGCACAACAAAAAAAAACAAGTGGAAAACAAAAAATAAAGCAGCAAACGCCAGTTGTCATAACAGTTAGCACCAATTATTTTGATCTTTTCGCATTCAACCCTTTTTTTCTCCATTTCGTCGTCCCATCCTCACGCATCTTGGCTTTGTGTGTGTGTGTGTGTGAGGGTGATTTTTTCTCCATTTTCTTCGTTTTGAATTTCATAATGGGGCATCATTTTCTCGCCATTCCTCTGCCGCCTGCGATGGTGTAAGTGGGGTTTTGGGTCACTATTACTTGCCCGACGGAAAAGTGTTTTCCCTGTTATTTTTTGTTTTGGTGCAGCGTTTAGTTTCCGTTTCATTTTGGGTAAACAAAGCGTAAACCGATTCGAGTGCTGCTATAACAGTTTGTAAGATTAACTCATCATGCTTTTTAAATATTTTACATCGATAGTGGTGGTGCTGTCCGCCCGCAGACAAACGGTGTTGAGCGATAATTCCACCCATTATTATCTCCCGGGGTGACCTTTCGCAGCTGGTTTGAACCGGCTACAGCTGAATTGAAATGATTTTTATCTACGTTTTTGGGATTTCATGGCAATATTAATCAGTGATGGGGTTGGTTGTTGTTAGAACAACATTTCCTTTTTTCCATCTTCGGAGCACATCTTCTGTGCGATAGGGGGGGCGAAACACGATCATGACGGCCATTAGCATATGATTAACATCAGCGCGAACGCGTTGGAGATGTTTTATTGACCAGTCAGCCGGAGAGACGCACACCGAATCAGGTTTACACGCCTCCAGGAAGTGTTCCATGGTCTAGGATACGAAGGTCACACCGGTGACCACTAATGAGAATAACTTATGCTAAACAACACGCAAGCATACGGTTCTGGTGGCAGAGAGTGACCTTTTATCGGTAGGAAATGCGTGTTTGCTTCTACGCTTCCTTAACACCGCTGAATTAGCAGCACAAGCGGCCTCCTGATGGTGTTTTAATTCACTGCCGGGTGCTAGCCGATGTCTTTTCTACCACTTCCACCTGAAAGCGAATTATTTTTGATGCATCTTTGCCTTGAAAGATTGGTCCCAACGTGTTGGGAACGTCCTTTATCGAGTATATCGCGTGGACGGCAAGGGCACTTTGGTGACTTCCCCGCCCAAATAGACATTAGTTTTGATGTATCGCAAAGTGATGTGGCTATTGCTGTTGTAGTTCACGAACTTCATTTAGACATCTCTGGAATGTCCGGGGATCATAATCACCCGTGTAAACGGTTCTAACAGCTGCAAACGAAGCTTATTTGGCCTCACACCACTGGGAGGAACTTTGACTTTTCGCATGTAACGCTGCTTTCATGGGCGGTCCGGGCGATCCCGTGCTCTTCGGTCACCTTTGACCGGCGACCGGGTGTTGCATACAACGCAGAAAGTGTATAGCGAAGAGCCCGGATCGTACCGGTTCCTGCCTTCGGGAATTGTTGTGGAACTTCGGAAGGATGTCCACGGGTGTTTGTGACGATCAGCACCATCATAACACCATCAACGGTTGCATTGAAATTGCTGTATCGTACCGCTGAATTTCCCTGTGCTTGTGATCTTCGAAAGAAAGAAAGAAAAAACAGCTCATTGCATAATTCCAATGTCCGTACCTACAGCCCGGCGTACATTCGGTCGTATCGTCTTCACCTTCGATTACTTCATCCTGCCCATTTGTCGGCACCCTCAACACACACACTCACATACCGCAAACCCCTCCGGCCCATCCATCAGCTACAGTCCCGTGAAACGTTTCGTTCACAGTCCAAACACAGGCGAAGCTGGGTCCGCATATTTGGGCCGCTTAATTTCTCGATGTTTTCACGTTCCCTCACCGTATTTACGTGCATCGGTGTAGCGCGTTTTAATTTGTATATTTCCACCCGTCCCTTGGCGAACCCTTGCTACCCATTGTGATGTGGCGGTAATCATCGGTGTTTCATTAATTGCATCCAATGGGGCACGGATGGGGTGGCTCGGGGACGTCGCCATTAGCGCGCGCGAATAGAGGAAGCTGCGCCCGAAAAATTTGACTGACCGTTTGGCAAGATTGGTCGATGCGGTGCAAAAACAGTATGGACACGCACTTCGTTAGTGGCGGAATCCGAGGACACCCGAGCGCTTGCAAAATACAGCTAGTGAACCTACCTTACAATCGATTGATCGTTGGCAACACTTAAAACGATGGTTTCGCATTTGCTGCTAGCTGAAATTGTAGGTTAGGTTTAGATGTACGCGCGGCGATGTTCTTCGCTGGAACGGATACAATTGCTTCCGGTGCACTCTCCAAGATGACGCTATAAATGGTGCGAGCAAATTTTCCTCGCCCAGTGGTCAGCAAGGATTGGGTCGCATTTCCACTATTTAGTTACGTCTAAAATTCTACACGCTGTTAGAGTTTATCTTGAGAACAGTGAGAACTTGGAATCCTTGAGAAGTTAGTTATCAGTTTGGAGACCATCGAAAAATAGAACCGGAGCATTCATGTGTCCAAGCCCCGATGTTGACAAATTCAAATTGAAGTTTAAATACAATTATAGTGACTTTTTAACCACTAGAAACCTCTTAACTTAAATTAAGTAGATTGGCGTCCAGCAGATACAGGAGTATCGACACCATAGAACAGAACAGAAGTTTCGGTAAAATCAGCTGTAATCTTGAGAACGAAACCGAATGTTTTGGATCTTTTAAACTCGCAACTTGATCTTTGTTCCAAGAAGTTTGCCGACCACTGTCCTAGCCGACGTATTTGGAAAGATCCCACACAACGTTCAGAGTACCGTCCAGTGCAAGGCCAATCAAAACGCCCGTTTAGGCGAGCAGTCCCTTTCCCGGTGTTTGCAGGATGGACCCGCCGGAGACGGTACTCCCAAAAATGGCATCCAGAAATTCCCACTCGGATTGGTGAGGATCTCCTAGTTACATCTGCGACACCTGTCAACCTATTCGCAACGATGCACGATTCCATTCCCACAAGACTAACTGGCCGGTGCCTTACCCGTACCGGGCGACGGGTAACAAGCACTTGACATATAACGGTGCTACCATGGGGAAATGTCCGGCATCAACCGCGAGGCTGGAAGTAAACACCACCACACACCTGAGTGACAGTGCGCGTGCTGGGAAAGCGACGACGAGCGGCGGAATACGAAAATCGTGATCCATTCTCCGTATCATCGACAGGTTCCGGACAGGCTTACGCCATTAACACCGTAGTGATGATGGCGTCCTGGCAGAAGCGCAATCGGCTGTTTGCTGTTTAACTGTTTTGCAGTTTGTGCGGAATCGCATACCGGATGTGAAGACACCTTTTATCCCATTAGCGAAATTGTCGATGAGAGATCGACGCTCATTAAAGATGCGCACGTACGCGCGTTTTTTTTTACTGCCACCACTCTTTCGGTTTTTGATGGGTGTTTAAATTGAAGAGATGGTTAAGATTTCGCCACTACTGACCCATCTGGAGGGTTTTGAATTTTTTAAACCACCGCTTGCAGAGTCGAGGAGAAGCGGGAGCAGTAGGAGATGGTAACAAATGGGTAAATAATGAAAGAAAGTGCCGCATTTGCATAGCCACCAGCCTGGTGAACGTTGGCGTATTGGGGATGGTGATGGATTCCAAAAATAAAATAACCTGTAACCCCTTCGTACAAGCACGGGTAACTCCACACGCTTGGCTGTTTATTATCAGGCGCTTATGTATGTTTACTTAGACGTGGAAGCATACCCGGAGAGCGGAACATTCGATATTCTACTAACAAATTCGGCAAGTGTACGTAAAAATTATATCGAGACAAGGTGTTTTGTGTTTTTTTAATATATCTTTAAATCAATTGAAAGCTCGTTTGTAGTTCCTTAGCAATGAGATGGTAAAATTCGTTGATACATTTACATCAATGCGCGCGAACACGATAGCATTTCTATATATTTATATTTATAATCTCATAATCTCCTCTTCCAAGTGTGCTTGTAGTTTTTTCCACGCATCTTCCAATCGTTGTACGATCGTTCATATCTTTTCTTTTTTCTTTATTAAAGCTTTGAATAGCAAAACAGTAGAATGAAGAATAACGGACAACGTAACATTCCTTCCCGATAGACTATCGTTTCACTAAACTCATAACAACCAACCCACTAACGATGCACTATAAACAGAATCACAATGTCCAATGGTGGCGCTGCGTACCCCAACTGTCATCCGTATCGAAGTCGTTAGTGTACGCGTTTACACGAAGCGTTACGTTTGATACTACTGGTCTACTCCTTCTCTACTAGCACCTACACTAGCTTCCCCTTTCATCACTGACTCACTGATCCGTTGTACCTTATATACAATGCGATGGAGATAACGATCAAAAGGATGAAGCGTGTTATATTAATTGTCTCTCTTGCTCTTTCTCTCTCTCGTCATTTTCGGGTGAAAGCGAAGCAACTTTGCACTCACTTGCGTTCGATCGGCAAGTGAAGAAAATTGTCCATCCTTAGTATCTTTCTGTCTCATATCGTGTCGTTGTGCGTCTGTGTCTGGTTTTGGGAGCAGGAAATGTTCCCTCCAGAACTTTGTTCCTGGCAGAACACCTGTTTCCACCATATTTATTACTATGTCGGGAGATTTCCTGCACTACGGTAACTTCAGTTTTTGTTTTTTCTCGTTGTTGCTATTGCCTGCAGCTGTTGCAGTGTTGCTTGTCGTACTGTTGGTAAACTGGCATGGTACAGGTTCTGCTTTAGCGGCGTGATTTGTAAAGCAGATTGTCCAGGTTGAGCTTGTTCTTGTTCGGCAGCGGGGCACCGTGACCCGGCCGGCCCCAGAAGGTGCTCCACGTCTCGAAGTGTTGCCGGCTCGTCTCGAACTCCATCGCCCGCACCGTTTCCACCTTGCGCTGCTTCTGGCTCATCTGATTGCACAGGTCGGTCAGGTAGCCGTCGTCGGTGCGCCGGGCTAGACTGCTGCAAACCGGGTCGCAGAAAAGGGGGAGCGAAGGTCGGTATTTCGGGTCGAGAGAAGGGAAGATAATACATTGGATGCGTAAAGAAATGGTGAAATATATCGGTAGATTGTCTAATGGTTTAAAAATTGCCCGCAACGCCCTCGACCATGGGAGGATTAGTGGGAGTCGTAGACTCTCTGGGAGATGATATCGATTCGAGCACTTCTCGAAGGGGGGGTTTGAGGGAGTTTGAGTGGACAGGTTGGGCGGAAGGGTTGTTGCTTTTTAACGGCTAGACGTCTACTACCACTATTACCCGTTTGCGGTGTACTTATCGATCTTGGTGACGTCGGTTGTGCCGAGGCTGATGGGACGTGGTTGGGAGCGCCGTTTGGCGAGCAGTGGCACCAGCTCGACACCGCCCGTTATCATACAGTTGCGCGTCGGCGGAACCCGCCCGCCATTGCGCCGCCCACCCCCCGCCCCTGCCTGTTGTTGCTGTTGCTGTTGTTGTTGTTGTTGTTGGAGTTGTTGTTGTTGCGGCTGCTGCTGTTGCTGACTTTGATTGCAGAGCCTTGGAACACGGCGATCGGACATTGTTGCTGGTGCTGGTGGTGGCAGAGCCTGCAAACCTGGCGCAGTCGCAGGTGGTGATGGGTGATACTTGATCGCATCGCGGCCCGCACCCGCACTCCCGCCCAGGGCTGGCGCCGGCGCCTGCTCCAGGCTGTTGCTGATGCACTGACAGACGCACCGTGAGCAGCAGTTGGAGAACCGCTTCAGGAAGCGATTCTCCTCCTCCAGCTGGCGCTGCATCCTGTTCACCAGCTCCAGGTCGAGATCCTGCAGCGTCTCCTTGTTCGTCCAGCCCATCGACTTCATGAAGTTGTGGCCGACATTCTTCGGCGGACGCCACGGTTTCCCGCCCGGGCCCGGTTTCCCCCAGGGGCCACCGTTCGGCCGTGTCGTCCCACCACCGCCGCCCGGCTGCGACTGGCACTCCGCCAGCTCGGAGCTGCGCGTTTTCCGCGCCCGGTTTTCCTTCTCCGCCACGATCCGGTCCAGCTCCGCACGGTACGTTTGCTTCTGGGCCGGCGACGTTTTGTACCGCAGCTCGTTATCCACATGGTACCGGTTCGCGTCGTTGAAGCTGATGATCGGATCGTCCGTCAACCCGGTCACGATCTGCCCGGATGCGCTACGGATCGGTGCTCCACCACCGCCCGCACCGACACCACGCGTACGTCCCACCGACACCGGATTCCGGAGATCCTGTGAAAATGGAAAGCAAGATCCAAGTGCATCAGTTAGGCACCGCCCTCAGTGTGAGGTCCTCGGATACTTACATTCTTCGTCTCCGGATACAAACCCTGCAGCTGTATGTTGCGCATGCGAATCGTATCGTTCGGTGCACCGCCCCCCTTACGTCCCCAAGGTGAGTAACGCTCCATCACTTCCCGGTACTGGAAGAGGGGAAACTTTGTCGATGAATATTTAGTTCCTGCGGGTTACTATTTCTGAACTTCACGCAACACAACGGCAGGAAGGGACATCGCACAGAAAACAAAAGTATTGAAAAAAGGGGAATGAGGGAAAAGGAATGTTCCAGCTGGTTCTAGGCATCTGTCGCTTTTTGGGGGATACGTTTGTGTCTAATTGCCTATTTTTCGCATTAGCCCAACCTCTGGACGACCTAAATGTAAGCTGTAGCAAACTTTCAAGGACTCTTGGGCAATTTTTTTGGCATCTTGATTTGCAACTTTGTCAATATCATGCCACAAATAGCGTAGTATCGCTTCAGTATCGCGGAGGATACTAGGAAGGTTGGAATGGCGGTGGAAGCCCTTGAATGTTTCGATCCAGCGAAGTTTGCCAGTGATAGTGCAGTCGCAGCACTGCTTTTGGAATGTGAGAAGCACAGGTTTCGATGGAACTTCTGGAAGGACTCTTACTAGGATAGACGGTGCGGTATGGTTCGATAGATTTATCTACACTTTATCGGATCGATACCCGTCCGCTACAATCCGCCATTGATTTCGCCTTCCTGAGCTAAGCGTGAAGAAGAAAAACAGACAGCGACAAAACGATACCGATCCACCGATGTGGACATACCTTCGCGTAATATCCGCAATGACAAATGATTTATGTCAAATCACAACGATTACGCCCTCTTCCTGCTTCCTTCGCGGATGTGTGTAAGGTAGGGCATGGTTTCACCATCCAAAACGAACCACCATTTCTTTTACTACCTCACTCTCTCTCTCTCCCTCCATTGCAGTGGGTTCATAAAACAGTAAACAAGCGCACGAAGGACGTCCGCAAGGAAGCCCTCGTGCGAAATAGGCATCGTTTCGCCTTGGGAACAGAGAGGGTTTCTTTTGCCAAATGACAACCCGTCACGGACCAGCCACATCCTCAAATGTGTGTCATCCAATATAAAATATTTCCCCCCGTGCTACCGATACCGCCCGCCTAAAGTTAGGCAAGTAATTTGTTTGTTTACCTCTAACCTGCTTTTTTCGGTTTGCGTACGGTTGGAAACCAGGCCACAAAACCACAAAACAGGCAATGTTCTGGAAGGTCATTACAGAAACGAATTTGAATGTAGTCGAGGTGGAAGGGAGTGGGAAGAGTACGCTTCTGGATGGATGTCACATTTTGGGAAAGAAAGGGGGGTTTGGGGGGTTGGGAATAAATTATTCATCGAACTGTATCGTCTCCCCGAAAAAACATCACGGTAATCAATAACCCAATCGGATAATATCGAATGGTTCATTCCGCACGAATAGCATTAATGTTGTTTAGTGTAGTAATTTGTCATCCTGTTTTGTATTGGAAGGAAAGGTAGCAAGAGGGAAGGAATGTAAGCATGGATGGCATGGTTTTTTTCTCAATGGTACATTCGGCACACGTGTTTTACTCTCCTCCTTCGGAAGTGATTAGAGAACAAAGCGCCTGAAAGTATGCAACCACAACGGTTTTCGATCCTTTTAACGCGGGCAAGTCTTCGTATTGCCTACTTTTAGGCGCACGCACTCCAAATCACTAGCGCAAGGATGTAGCACACGTACAGCTGTTTTTCGGCAGTACATTAATTGGTTCCACCTGTGTTTTCACCACTAGAGTAAGAAGCGGTCTCTGCAAGCGTGTAGGTTGAATGATTGCGCACGGAATGCGGTTGCTTGCTGTTTTGTTGTTTCGTTGCTGCTGATTGGGGAGGAAGTTACGCAGACAAGTGGAAAACAAAAAAACCAAAAACAAGAGCAAAAAAATGACACGTCTTTCACACACCTGTCTGGGCGCGGGTGTGATTGGAAAGGAAACGGTGTGCCCGTTTTTTTCACACCCAACACGCGCCTACCCGTGTACCGCTCGGCCCAATCGGATGTGATGAGGATGGTGATGAAAAGGTGAAGCCGAATGAATGAAGCAATCACCGAATTGGATGCACTTTCCTGAACAGCGCCTAACTGTAGGCAATCCGCAACCGAAAGCTCACTGGTGCGTTTTCGCGCGCGCGTTCGCTCTTTTACACACAAACACACACACACACACTCACACAAACACGCAACGTAAGGTGCGTAAATGTGATGCAGGCTGCTTACATGGGATTGCTCCTTCGCACGGGAACGCCGCTCGATCAGCTTCCGGTTTTTCCAGTCCCGCAGGCTCTCATCGGCGATACGCTTTCGCTCGTAACGCTTCAGCTCGTCACACCAGAAGATCGGATGATCGGATGGGTTGCGCGAGCCCATGCGCCACTCTCGGTCCCGGTGTACCGCAAGCTCAACCTCCACCTCACTGGACGGTGTACCGGCACGTGTCGATTATTGGACGTTGCGACGCCAAGGTGCACATGTTTTTCCTTTCTTTTATTTTATTTTATACACACAAACTGTCAGATACGTTACCAGTCCAAGGGATGGTGAGTAAGGGAGGAGGGGGGGGGGGGGGGGGAGAGACACTCCTCTGACACACTGTGCCAGTTATCGGCCACACGAAACAGAAGGGGGAAACCTAAATGCGTTGCAAATCACACTGACAGGGCCCTTGTTTCCCTTTCAAAGCAGTCTGCAATTGTTTCGCACCTTCCTCTCGACACACAAAAACACACTCGCGCGCACACACACACACACACAGCACAGCAAGGATTGCACCGAAACGGGTATCCCTGTTTGTCGGTTGGAGCTTTTGAACGGTTACCGATCGCACCCAGCGTCGGTGGAAAACTGGCCGTACCGTCAAACGGTTGCTTCTGCTTTTACCCACTGTTCTGCACCGTGTCCGCATTTGTGCATTGGTGTTCGGTTGAGGCTCCACCTGCAGCTTTCCTCTCTCTCTCTCCCTCCCTCACCCGTAATACCCTATCCACCCCTATTTGACTGTTTGTTTTTATTTCATAGCGTTAAAGCTTAGCGATTTGCCTACTATCAGGCGCTTGGGAAGAATAAAAAACAACAAATCAACCCAATAACTAGAAACAGGGAAGCAAACGGTGGAACGCAAAGCAAAAAACAAAAAAGGCATAAAACAAACCCACGTGGAGTTTTTCTTTTTCCTAGTGGGAATGGTGGAAAGATGGTTTTCGCAAACAAACAGCAGCAGTAACCTCTTCCCCCCGGGTTTTGTTTTCCAAATCCCACCAAAACCCTCGCGTGCTACAGTTTCAAGCGCAAACTTCGATCCAACATCAGTGAGCTTTTGCAGTTTTCTATGGGGAAAAGGGTTTTTTGTGATTATAAATGTCGAGGTTGCTGTTGGCTGCTCCGTACTCCCCGGCATGTTGGGCATGGGGTTGGATGGAGCTACGCGGATAACAAGCAAAACGGGCGCAGATGGGCAGGACACGCAACGGTGATGTCCTAGGACAATGCGAGCGCCGACGGTTGAAGGCAGAAACATGCTGCAGGGCCTCCAGGGCGAATACTTTCCCCTTTCATTGCCGAACGTTTGCACACACTTTACACAACTTCCACAACCATTCCTCCCCCTCGGGAGTTTTCAAGTGGTTTGACGGTGATAATGAGCGGCAATCGAACTGGTCGTAAGGGGATTTCAACTACCTGGAGCTAACCTCCAAGGGGGGAGTGGACTGTGCCATTTGTTCAAGGAAGCAGGATGTGTATGAAGGACTATTTCAAGGATTTCTTTCCGAAGCGACCGTTCTTACATTCCGATGCCTGGTATGGGGGTGAACCGAACGCTAATGAATCTTATTCATGAGACGACACTTATAAAGGTTCATGATTTTCTCACAATTAACAATTTCACTCGTAATCTATAAAATTGTCTTCTTTTTTAGTTAGTTTTGTTGTTTTGTTATAAGGGTAACACATAAAAATTTCTTAATTCATGAACCTTGATAAAAGTGAACCAGATCCATCCGACTATAGGTGAATCAGCTAGTAAACACTTAAGCTCTAAGTCGCACAGCGCTTGGCTGTCAAAAGTGACAGTTAATCAATACAAACTCAATCACCTGTTTCATCTGCCAAACGACCAATCAACACCGAAAATGGACCAACAAAAACCACGCAAGGCAAACCGTTTACACCACGTGACTGATTTTATATTTATTACTTCTCTCGCGTTCGCCCACTCCCTTCTGCGTTGCTTCGTTGCCACACCATACACACACACACACACACGCGTCAGTGTACCATATGTATGTATATTTATTGTATATGTATATATAATATGTACGGAAAACATGCTCACAAAAATAAACACCGGGATACAACATTGTTCCATTCGTTACCCATTTCCCCTTTCCTCACCGTTTACTTTCGCTCCATTCGTCTTCGGTTACCACGTTGCTAACCGGTTTAAAACCGTGCGCAGCACAGCTTAACGCGTGCGTCTCCACTTAGTCACTTTAGTAAATGTACACTTCTCATTCCCTATTAAACTACCCGCTCCTACTCTCCACTTCACCTTTTTTCACTCTCTCTCCCTCTCTCTAGCCTTCTCTTTTTCCGAATGGTTTGACGGGTACTGGTTGTTGAACCTTCTTAAATTCTGCTAACTCAAGAATCCTTCCTCACTTTTCCCCCTTCGCTCTTCACAATTTTGTTTGTCGACAGTAGTTTTTTTTTCCTCAACCAACCCCTTTTACAATATTCTTTTTTCTTCTGGAGTGGGTGACAAATCACGCTGCAGCTACTGTACGATTTGTGGGCTCCCTTCCTACACCTTCCACTGACTGCACGCGCCTCGACCAGGGGAACTCCTTTTCGAGCACAAGGCAATTGTGTGATTTGATGAGTATGAACGATGCTTCTGCTTATCAATCTATTTCAACCAAACGAAAAACAAACATTAGACAAACAAACAAACTTCTTTTTTTTTCGTACAAAACCCGTGCGCCTAATTTTTGCATATACATATGTTTGCTGTCATTTCTTACCGATAGCAACATGTGTGATCTTGATGTGCACAAATGTTTTTTTTGTTGTCTTCTCACCCCTACCTCCTCTTACGTGTTGTGTTAGTTTACTTCATTTACAAAACTTCCATGCAATGTTTGTTTTTGTTAATGCTTAAAAATTATCAAATCGTTCATTTGCAATTTTTTATCCGGAAGACACATACTTTTGGGGAAAACTTTCGTCCTATTGCTACACACAGTTTGCGCTTAATTAGCCTACCCGCGTTCCGAAAACATTGACCTATAATACACACAGACAGACACAAAACACACATACTACCCACGTATATAATTGTAATTTTCCGTGCGTGTTTATATTTATCTACGTAAAATCTTTGTGTGCATGTGTTAACGCAACGAACGTAAATACGATTAGGAATGAAATGATAGTGATAGTAAAAACGAAAAGCATGTAATAAGGACCTGTTTTGTGTTGTGGGTCCCTGTAAAGCACAGGCTTTCAGACGAGAACCGAACGCCCCAGAAAACGTAGAGAAAAGGTTTGCTGTTTGCGTGATGGTGTGGTATACGTGTGGTTGCGTTTGTGTATGAGAGGGCAACGTGGTACGTGGCATGCCATACAAGGCACATTAAATATTAGATACTATGTACAATATAGGGTGGGGAGGGGATCCCGAAATCTTATCTCACCAACAGGGGGTTTCTTTTTGGGGGGACGCTCCATTTTGTTCCATTTACTACCAGGTTCTGTGTACACCGTGTACACAGCAGCGGGAGGAAAAGAAGAATTATAAAGTAATTGAGCAGACGCTTACATTCGATACGGAGCAGTGTAAATATTTTTAAATTGTAAATTAGTGAGCCCACTACAGACGGCAACTTACACAACTAAACGTTCACTTATAGCTATCCTGCTTGCAACCGTCTGCCCTTACTATATGGTCGTACATGTTTTTTTTTTCTTCTTCCGTTTCTGCTTTTCGTCTTATCTGTTTATATATTAAGCTACTACCACCACCCCTTGTTACAAACACTACACTGTTGCGCCTCCCTTGCATTAAAACCAAACGCAAAAAAAAGTAAACAGAAGAAAAGAAAGAAAATTTAGCAAAACACCCACCACCATCCCCACCTGCCCGTGCGTTCGTGTGCTCGATTTGTGCTAACATTTGACCGCCTGTTCAATTGTTTACAAATCTTACATTATACAGATATTTTTTTAATATTTTTAAATGGTGGTTGGGAAGGTGGGGAGACGATGGTGGGCCAGGGATTGGGTCACGCTATGTACAAAGATCCCACCCAGGTGTGTGTGGCCGCCGGAAGCGCAACAGTGCGTTTGGCCAGTGTATGTAACACAAACTTAACTATCCCTATTTGACACATTTATTTTCTTGCGCGTGTGTGTGGGTTTTTTTTTTATTTTGTTTGTGTGTATGCGTGTATGATTAAAAAAACACCCAGCTTCTTGTTTTTCGACACCCCCTATTTCACTACTGTACAGGAGGGAGTATAAGAAATGTGCGGATGTTTCTGTGTGGGTGAATAAATAAAGCAAAAACCGGTATATAGGTGAACAGTTTTTTTTTGTTGGTGTTTTTTTTTTTTGGTAATGCAAAAATAGGCTAACAAATCTCTCTAATAACCCAGCAGCTAACCGGCACTAAGGTGTAAGCGAATTATGTTGTAATATGTTCTGTTCATCTTCGTTTTTTTCTCCTCTTCATCTTCTATCCAGGGGGATTGTTTTTGTCGTTGTTGTGTGTGTATGTGTGTGTTCATTTAAATCAATCATTGCACGTCGGTTACTATTGCCCATCACTAGAATAATGCTTCGAAACCTTTGAACGCTTGCATACGGAAAGGTTGAACCACCTTTTTGAAACAAACAATAATTAAAGCAAAATGGAATGCAAAATAATAAAAAAAGGTAATTAAAGAATCATTATGCTCACTTATCTGCAACAACACGCATATTCTTGGTTAATAACATAAAGTAACACATAGTTATAGCCTGCTACCATTTCTTCCCCTCCCCCCGTTTTCGGTCCCCCCCTCCCCACTCCCACGCCTTCCACTGGCTTAACCAAAACACATCATACACATTATGCCAAGAAGCAACAGACAAAATAACCTTTCCAGCATAATTCTGTTGCTGCCTAAAATGACCGAACAGCTGACAAACAAAATCTTAAAAAGGATTAACTTCCGCTTCGGCAGCGCGTTGACATTAAAACACAATTTATCACCATCACCGGAAGAAGAAGATGGAGCAGTGTGGTAGATCTTGACGAAATGGAATCTTCTTTTCGTGCTTGAGTTTCACTTTGTTTTGTTGGATGTCGTACGTCACTAGCTACGTTGGTACACTAAACGACTAAACGGTGTATTGCTAATGGAGAGGGGCGAGCGGGGAAGGGGGCCTATTGGAGTTATACACCATGTAAGTCTGCTCCGACTGGCGACCATTTTGGAAGTCATCCAGACACGCACACACACACACACACGCGGACGCGCACATGAAGTATTGTCTTTTGGAATTTCTGAATTTCTGCTTTGCATTGTCTGCGATATTACTTCATTTCCTGAGGCTATTCCTGGTGTACACGATGAGGTGAATTCCACTCCCTTTTGTCTTCCAAATGACCCATTAATATATGTATATGTGTGTGTGAGTGTCTGTGTATATAAGAGGGAAGCTCTGTCGTCGATACGAACTGGAAAAATAGGTTTCGCCGAGACGTCTGAAAGGCTCCCACCCGAACGTTGGCAGAGTGGTTGCGACACTGGGCGCGCGGGGGTGTCTACTTCATCCGGTTGAGCACGAAGTCACCGACGACGATCAGACCCTTCTGGTATGGTGATTCGCTGATCTGGGACGCGAGCCGCAGCGCCTCGATGCAGTGCTTGCGGGCAAGGAAGCGCGTCTGCTCGAGTCCTTGCGATTGGTGGACCAGCTCGTACGCCCGCTCAACGTCACCCGGTTCGCGGAAGCGGCGCAGTATCATTGGGTTCAGCTCGGGGAACTAAAATGGTACCGGTAGAATGTTATTACACTGCGTGCAGCGGGATGCGTACCCGGTAGGACTGTGCGGACTTACCTTCTCGCAGGCGAATAGTACCGGGGCGGTGGCAAGACCCAGCTTTAGATCGGCTGCCGCCGGTTTACCCATCGCTTCCGAGCTCGACACAAAGTCCAGCAGATCGTCGACGAACTGGAAGGCGAGTCCAAGGTTGCGCCCGTACTGGAAGCTAAGCTCGGCCATCTGTTCGTCCGCACCGGACAGTACCGCAACCTGCGAGACAATTCCAAGTGGAAGTTACACGATTAGCGCACCGCATCCAACTACCCGTCGCTGTTTGTCCACACTTACCGCCTTCAAACTGTTAGCTATTAACGACGCTGTCTTCCGGTACGTCTTGGTGAAATAGTGCGCAAAGCGCTCGTTTTCTGTTTCCTTTGCGCCCAGCTGCATAAACTCGCCCTGTACCAAATCTGTTAGAACCTGTTGAGTGCGGAACAATCAAATGTCGATCAGAATCGGTCATTAGCATGGTTACGTAACACGTGGGTTACAGCGACTTATGTCAATAAATCGGTGCGTTCGGTGAGCAGCATCGGTTGTAGAGGGAATAAACGCGTTAATTATAGACGTTTGCTGCTACTGCTCGCTGTGTGCGATACCACACGACCGGGTGAGTTCACATTAATGGAATTGCTCCAGCGTATGTGCTAATTTCTGCGCAACACCAAACGGCCCTCAAGATTTATATACACAGCACAAGAAGACGAGAAAACCCCTCCAGGAATATTATTTCTCTCTCTCTCTCTACCTATCGCTCGAACTCTGGGTCTTCTACTTCTTTATATATCTATGAGGCACTCCAGTTTATATATCTGTATGGAACTCCAGTTTGCTGGGCCTTCCCTTACTAATCCATCCAGTCTGGGTCTAATCAACACTAATAGAATGTAATACAGATGGAAAAAGAAACCGAAGCATAGCGTCTTGGTGCAAAAAACCATAGCACAGAACGGCACTCGGCAATTCGGATATTCCAGAGTTCCACGCAGATCTCACTATGATTCACCTTCCCTAATTCATTCAAATCCATTCCTGCCAGCTGAATGGAATGATGGGGCACATATGTTTGTCCTGCCGACACCCGGAAGATCAGGTGTGATGAAGCGTTCGGATATGTGACAACTGTCTTTAACGGCGTACGGTGTTTGCTGCCCGTCCCGAGCGCAAATAGAACCACCACGCTGATACAGACAGACCTCTGTTTGCTTTTTACTGCCACGAAACAGTTACAATTGTTCGCTTTGTTTGGTAAAGTGCTATTGTTTTGTTTTGTGTAGTGGTTGAGACGAGCACAGATTCTAATGCAAAATTAAACGGACACCACATGAATATGCAACCGCTAAAGTTTTGCTAATGAAGTCGCCGTACATCCGGTTCTTTCGTGGACCAAACATTTATTATTTGCTCACAATTGTCTCGTTTTGTTTCCAACAAGTTGATGGAGTACCCGGACGGAATGATAGTATGTAAGAACTGCGCTTACTGAGCACTACAAAGAGTTGCCTTAGAGTTCCAGGAGATCCCAGAATTCCCTTCCAGACTAAGGAGATGGGGTGGATTGCCACCTCGAGGAAGAGATCCGAGAGATTTGTACGATCCAACTAGTCTCCAAAGGTATTCTGAGATGTTCCAAACATATTCTGAGGAGTCCTTAGATATGTTCCTCATGAACAAAAAAAAAATACATTCATCAAAAATTTAGTAGTCAAACCAATCATTTTGCAACCTGGGGAACCTTCTCTGCTCAAAACATTTGTCCGATGCGATCGACTCTAATGTCTCATTTGTGTGGAAGGGCAATCGAGAAATCTCATTAGAATGGAACCGGACCATCCGTAAAGTCTTTTGAGATCATGCCATGGGTTTCAACAAAACAAAATTAAAGATGCAATGATGAAGTTGATTGACAGACGAGGACACTCGACCGTGAGCAGCTCGAGTTTAGAGGACTTTTTGGGCAGCAGCCTAAAACCACTAACCGGTTGCAGTGCGCGATAAGTAAATAAGTGAGTGTCTCCAATTATCCTGTTCAATGTTCTCTTCCATTATCCGCTTGCAAACCGCACCCGAGGTGAAGGAAATTTAACCAATTTAATCAAACGTACTTGAAAAAAAAACGCGACAAATCGAGCGCTAATGTGTGTCTATTGTGTCTGCGCGAGAGTCTATCGTTCTTGTAATGTCGGACAGTTGAGGGAAGAAGAAAAACTCACACACAAATATACAGCTGACCGTGAGAACTAAACCAATCGGAGTTCGGGCGAGCAATTACATCAATTCAACAACAGCAAAAAATCGAAAGCGAAACTAATTCAATGATGACGGGTTCAGACCCATTTACTGTCAGAAAAAAAGGGAAGTGAAGACACTGGGCTGGTTGAAGATGAAGGAAAAGGGATGATTCGTTCTGTTTGTTTCTAGTCGTGACGAATCGCATCCGTGCCGGGTTCGGAACAATATATTTAAAGACATTTACTTTGCCTTTACCGTGTTCACGGCCTTTTACACGGGGGGAACCCGGTGAGCATCATCATCATCGTTGTGCCACGTGATATTGGCAACCAAAAAAAAAAGTAGACCACCAAGAAAAATGAATGGTTGCGTAAATGAGTTTTGTCTTTTTTTCTTTTACTATAACGGGCCTTACAGCAGCTTGCGAATGGGTTTATTTTTACATTCTTTTTTGTTGTAAATAAACATATGTCACACCTGAAGCAACAGTGCCAAACGATGCTCAGACCAATTCGATCCATCAAACGGGGCCAATCATCACCCGGCACGCGTGAGAGCAAGAGAGAGAGAGAGAGTGAGGGGAGGAAACAAATCGTGCATCATGTATCGAAAGCGCAATATTCCGTACGTCGTACCATCCGGCAAACGCCAAGGCTTTGCAGCACAAGCACAAGAAGGTCTTGGCCACGAGCAGGAGAGTACGCTCACGACCGGGTCGCACTGTTGATCGTACTAATTAGCGAACTCAACTGCCTCGATCAACACCACACAGGTGCGTTTGCTGCTAGTGGCAACAATGTACCATGGAGGCAAATATCTCCCCCCCCCCCTCCTCCCCTCCCCTTCTTAACTCTCCTCTAGGCAAACTCGTATCCAAACAGTTGAGAAATGTTTGACAGTAATAACGTTTAATAATAATAAAAAAACAACTCCCCGCAACAAACCGATTACGGAAATAATGACTTCTTTTGTCGCATTATCACGTGCCTGTGCTACTAAAACACTAACGTCGTGTGTAGCACTGGAACAGTTTTGTGAGTGGAAAATTGTGGTAAGCGTGCCAACAACATACATCTGCAACAAAACGATGAAGCACGCGTTTCACTCTTTAGATTTTCCCACCTATCCGTTCTCCATTATTTTTTTTATTGCAAAAAAAAATCCCAAAGCCTAGCATCATCATCTACCGACAAGGTCGCGCGATCACTTTTAATAGGCACCGTTATATTGCACAGTACAGGCCGGAAGAATACACGATTGGGCTAAGGGTGGGGGGGGAGGGTGCGGTTACCAAAGGGACGGATGATGGCACCATATGTGGGTCAATGATTTTTTGTTTTTATTTTTCACCGCCGCGCACAGCGGGCGACGATAGCCAACCGCCGCAACCAGTTGGTTGGAAAATTGCAGCAAAGCAAGCTGAACCAAGCGTTTGATAAATCATGGCCTTGCCGGTGATTGTTGATGATTAGAAAAGTAAATGGTTTGAGCTTCTCGATGTGCGAGGGGGAGCGAACAAAATAAAAAAAATAAGCGTAATCCACTGACCGTAACGCACACCGTGTAGAACGGCTGGATGGTGCAGCCGGTTGCAACAGAGCCTTGGGTGACCTTGAGCGGTGGAAAGAACGCTGACCACCGCTGATCAGTTTCTGATGCGAGAAAACGTTTTTTTTTTTTAAACAAACACACAAGGGGTTCGTCGCTTCGTCGGTGCAGCAATCAAATCTTTCAATCACCATCAACCCGAACAACAATATAAAGAAGAAACATGGAGTAGTGTTCTTACAGCGAAGGGCTTACGAAACCATTACGGTGCCAAAGATGCTTCAGTGTTTCGTATTCTGTGCCGTTTCTCGCTTACGCGCCCGTCGAAGTCTTTCGTTTTCATGCGAAACTGGTCCCCAAAGCGAACCAAGCGCAAATGTGCGATTATTATGATTTTATTTTGGTTCTGTTTCGTTCCAAAAACAACAACACACACACACAAACATCCATTGCGGTTCGTATAGTTCCGTACGGTACTTTTGTGTAGAGTGTGTGCCTAAAATTGCAAACATTATAATAAAAAAAAACAGTTCACAACCTTGTTGTGGAGGTTTCGTTGATACATCGTTAGCGATGCAATTTAGATCGGTACAAGGTGAGATTAAGTTGTGCAGAATAAGATAAACAAAAAGCATTTTGTTAGCACTTTTTCTTCACAGTACAATACTTTCGGTACACACTGTTTTTCTTTACATTTTGCCTTCTCATTTTTTTCACTTTTTTTGCCACAGTGTCGTAAGCTATCATTAAACTGTGCACTCGTTTTCGATCTCGTACCATAAGATCGCCAAGTACGGTGTGTGTCCCACATCGGAAATGTTGTTAGTGAGAACATTGCCCGATGAAACGGAAAGTTCCGCCAATATGGATGGATATCCAGAATAGTAACGAGGTTCATCTCGATTCATTATTTTTTCAGGATTCAGGATTTTTTTTGCGATGAAGAAAAAGAAAAATTGTATTTTTTTTTAAATTGTTAATTAGGCATTAATTTAAGTCCATTTTCATGTTTTTCTCTAACTCTCATGTGACACAATTCTTTTTAATGAGAACTGTTCCCACAGGAATGATGTTTTTTCTCGCTTGGTTTGCTTTTTAAAAGGATGCTTAATTATTTTTATTTCATCCACCAAAGAGGAAATCCTACCTAATGCGGCTCAATATAAGCAATGCAGCAATTAAATTGAATTATGATTTCCTCTAAATTCATCGTTAAACAAAACCCGAACACACAAAACAAACAAACGCCACTCGGTGGTAAATTACATTTCCGTGAGTGGAATTAACAAGAAAAAAAAACATATACAGAAATGAAAAAAAATTACTGAAGGTAATCGGTTTTGGAGTGATTCGATTGCGATGTGTCGATTTTATGCTGTAACCTTCTCCGTTTCTCGCGTTTCCCGCCGGCAGAGAATGACACGACGGAAGCGTTACATGAGCACCGAATTCATCAAACATTATTATCCACCCTGCGAGCGACGGTGTGTGGCCCTGGGCCCCCAAGACGACGACCATTGATTTTCAACTATTTTTATCTCTCCTTTAGCTTTTTTTCCCCCCTCTGTGCTGTTATGTTTATTATTGCTTGCTTCTTGCACACTTTTGCAGCCACAATCGAATGCATCAGCTGTGGCGCAACAAACGGAACGAAGGGAAACAAAATAAGGGGAAGAGTTGGTGGAGGGGGATGATCTTTACGATCCGTCTAAATGAGCACTTAATGTCAGCGAGGGAGCTCGACGATTCTATTTTACCTGGCCGTAATGCCACGACCCCTCCCTCCCCCCCCTCGCCCTCCTCGTTTCGTTCCACCTCACGAGGCTGCTTCTGTTTTATTGATTTTACATTCATTTGCTCATTACTGTCAAGCTTAATGTACGGCTGTTGCACTTTCAACCGACACCGACACGGTGGTGACCGGTCCGGAAGTGAGCGGAGCAGCACCAGCAATCAGATTGAGCATCAACATCAACAACAATAAATTTAAGAAGGCAGGAAAAAACAAACATGAGTTATGGTCAGTACCGATTATATTATGTTTCAATCGTTTTGTTTTTAACTTCTCGGTTCCACGTTCAGAAAAAAAATTAACATCACGAACACAGCTTGTCGTGTCGTTTATCTTCTTCTAGAAAAAAATATTATAAAAGAATTTAAAAAAACATCTACATTACCATAATTATGACATAAGTTTGCTATTTTGTCATAACTTCGAAAGGCAATTATGGCAAAACATCTGTGTGACAATCACGATTCAGTTTGCTTCACAAGCGCTTTGATGTTTATTTTTTGTTTTGCAATGAATGGTTTTCTTCTTCTTGTTTCCCATGCCCTTTAAAAGATGCGATGTGTCCCTTTTCGTATGCCACAGCTAGCCAGTCGACATAATTTGTCGACCGGTCGATAAAATAATTACTTTTCACTCCGTTTCACCATATGTTGATGGATGTGGCTAGATTTATTCTCTTTCTTTTCTACGTTTATTTTTTGTGTGGGGTGTAGAAAAAAATTAAGAGAGAGAGAGAGAGATCGAGGGAGAGTCATTTTTCTGTGCTGTTCATCCCATTCACCGTACAAAGACCACAAATTGCGTGACTGCGTGACACATGAGAATGATACGCACCACGCAATCACCGTGTACCATCGTCGTGACGATAGACACTGTCACACTTTTGTTTTCATCTTATTGTGTGATTATTCTTCTTCCAATTTTTCAACATCCACCATTCGCACCAATTATATCACAACACTCCGGAAAAGCCCTCCACCCCCCCCCCCCCCACAATCCTGGGTCAAAGAGAGAACGGTACGCTTTGTGACACAATCAAGATGTGTGTGTTTTTTCCCACAGGCATCCCCCACAAGAAGATCCCATCTGTGCCCCGGTGACAAATGAGTTTCCGGCTCCCACCATCCTGAACACAACAGTTGTGTTGTTGGCATTGTCGTCGCTTAGAGGGTAGTGTTATTTTTTTTTGCTTCAAAAGCTTTCCAAGAAGGAAGACGGAAGACATGTTGGCGACAAAACAAGTGGAGATGTGATTTATTTTTTTTTTACTTCATCACATTCTCATACCGACCCGTCATACAATGCCATCTTTTGAATGTTCGATGGATAGCGAGGGGAAAAGGGGAAGGAGGGCGGATGGAGTTCACGTTTAACCACAGCCGAACGTATCCATCAAATGTCATCTGCGGATTTGCACCGATTCGCAAAAGAATTCCCGTTAGGTGTGCGTCATCTGCCGCCTAGTACAGTTTGCGGGGTTCGTCGCTTGCGTTGAAGTCTTTCGTTTCGTTTGGGATTAACGCGATCAACCGCTCCGTAACGATGAAGCGTGTGCATTATCAACCGTTTGGAATGTTTGTTTGTGTCTCGCACATACACATATACAAACACAATAACACAACAAAAATAACCTCCACAACCACAACCGTGATGCAATCATCATGATCTACCAACTTTATATCGCTTCTTGAACGGGTGGTAAGAAATTTCATTAAGCTCCGCAGGCAGACAACGCGCGGCGGTGTACAGAAACCCACCAAGTCCTCCCGGAGGCGATTTCAACATCGATTTATTTGTATCATATCTGTGAACCCATGACAGACACTTGACGTTGGCTTTCTCCAGCAGCCGGTCGGGTTCGTCGCTTGATGCTTAACAAAGAAAAAAAATCATTTACTTGTGGCATAATGTAATAAGTAATTCTTTTTTATTTCTTTTGCATTTAAAGCACAATATAAACGTTGTTTATTCATGAAAAAAAGATTGTTTTTCGATGGCTCCGGTAGAAGCTGACAAATGTAACGTAAGCTGGATAAGAACTTTATATAAGCATACCGAACCAGATATATCGTAGACAGTCGGTTTACTTTGCTAAAGCAGGTAAGCAACGCAACACCTCTTATGTGCAAAGAGGTAATCAACACTATCGCAAACAGGTGTACACACACACACATGATGCAGTACTCGGCGAAAAAAAAAGGAGAACTCCCCCTACTCCCCACCAAAAGGGGTAAACCCATTTGCTTACATTCCTCCCGCAATAATGCGCCAATCGATCCGGACCGGTCAATTCGATCCACAGCACAGAGCAAAAGCTTACCCACCACATACCGCATGATATAACTGTATCGGTTGTACGCGAACAGGATGGATGACTCGAGCAAAGAGAGAGAAAAAAGTACTACAACAACAACATCAACATAAAAAAATACAGACCGTCAACCGGATCGGGCAGCAAACGGATTGCGACGAAACGAAATGAAATAAATATAAAAAATGAACAAAAAAAAACTCTCACACACACACATTCAGTTGGCGATATGTGGAGTTTTTTTCATAATCTTTTTGTTTTGTTTCTTCTTGTTGTTATGACGGCCCATTATATGGGAGCTAGTTCTTGCTTGCGGTAAATGTACCCTGCTGCTAACTTGTAATCCCCATTTGCCGTCTCGTTATTGTGCGTGTGAAGCAGAGAAGCAAAAAAAAAAATGCGTCTTAACTTAAAACCCCAAGAATGTGCTACCATCTGACCTCGTTTTGCAGCCAGGTGAGCGTGAGAAATTCCTTTCCGTTTCCTGTGCGGTCAGCGATCAGCGAAAGTTTTTTTCCTCGCTTCCCGCTTTTGTTTCGCGAGCCAGACGAGGCGAGTGAAAGGAAAACGGAAAGAGATGATTCATGCCAAGCGCGCGAAAGGGGCCACGAGGGGAGGATGTGTGGGGGGAAGGGGAAGAGGGTGAAAGTGAAGGGAGAAGATACAGCTTGGCTGCGAGCAAAAAAAAAAACAACAAGGAGTCATTTTAAAAACATTTTTCGAATTCCACAACCGTGCGAAGGAAATTTTCCCGGCTTTCATCATCCGCTTCGCCTTTCGTTGGGGAGTAATTTTCCGATTAAAATCGAAAACCTGATGCGTTTTTTTGTTTCTATCCTCTCCAAAAATAAAACCCCTCTCCCGCCACTAAATCATTGGGATGGTATTTTTAAACCCAGCTATTGCATGATGACATCAGGTTAGTGTGACAGCAAATCAGCACACTTTCTCCACAAAACTCACATCACATAGTAAACTCAGCAAAAAAAAAAACAACACTCCTCCTTGTCGGGTGTGTGGATGCCCATTTGATTGCTCAATAGCGTTTTAACGCCCGAATAATCAAACTTACTACGATTACTAAAACATAAAAAAACGAACAGCGGGCGAAAAAGATGAAGTCTTGCAATCTGGCAATCAGATCACAGATCGGCTGCGTGCGAGAGTCGAACGGAAAGGAACCAACCCTCCGGGCAGAAATAATTCAAGAGAGCAGTACGCCCCTGACCCGCGAAAAAAGGAAGAGAGAGAGAGAGCTTTTCCTCCGGATAGATTGTTGAGTAGGAAGTGAGAGGGAGATGAAGGGCAGAAGGAGAAGAGCGTCGGCATGTTGTTTACTTGGCATACTGTGTGCTGGCTGTCACGCAACTTTCACAAAATTCAAAGATGTCGCACAAGCGCAAGCTTTCTTCTTCCTTCTCCCTACTGCTTCTGTCCGTTTACGTTGATGCTCTCGATTTTTTGTGTTTGCTATTAAGTGGAGTTAATTTTAATCGGTACAGTTTTTAGCTGGTGTCGTAATAAGAGTCGGCTTTTTTTTTGCTCATGCTTTAAAGTGCAAAACCTCATTCTAACTGCCGGGATGCGTTCGATCGGGGATTATGGTGAAGATGAGGCTACTCACCTGGCTGAGGATGTGTGTCACTTCGTCCCGCTTCAGGCGGGCCAGCAGCATCGAGGCAACGGCAAGGATGTAGTCACCGGCCTGCGTCACCTGGAACGGTAGTAGGGAAAACGGGGAACCGATGAGTGGTGGGGAAAAACCCGAAACCGGCCGTAATGCGTAACCGATATCGTTAAATAACCAGGCGGGATGATGAAACGAAACAACGCCAAGGATAAACATGCGGTGCAAGGATGCCGAAACGCGCGAGAGTGAGAGTGCGACCTAAATGTCAACGATAGCGTTCGAAACATTCGATGCCAGATCGTTCGAGTGGTTCACTAATCCAACAACAAAAGGAAATTCCACACCCCGCGAGAACCATATGTCCCTGAATTATTTTGATTAAATAAAACAAAAATAGTTACTCACAAACAGTCCATATTGATGTTGCGTCCAATATACATATTCGGAGAAGGATGCACTTCCTTCACTACCAAACTTCATTCCAATCACCAGACAGCAGGTGATTTAAACGGCACTCAAAACAAAAAAAAAGCAACATACACCCCAAAGTCGACATACCAGACGCGTGGTATTTAAGCTTTCCTTCCAACGGAACAGGTGACTCTTGGTTGTTGATCGTATCGCTTCAAACAAATTACCCATCCCGCACGCACTCCGGCGTCGAGTTGGGGATACCAACCAACAGAAGGAAACAAAAAAAATTCAATAGGTCGTAAATTCACTTTCTTCTCCCACCCTACACGGCTCTGGAGCGACGGCAAGGTGTAACAGTTACACGACCCTGTACCGCTCAGTATGCACACCCGCCATTGCACGTACCGGTAATATTGAACATTTTCACGCCTTCAGCACAGGTCTGAAGTTCGGCACGAGAAGACCAAATCACGATAGCAGTCTTCCCTTCGGCCTTTTTGTGGATCCAGTGGTCCAATATTGAAACCGCACACTGATTGTTTATGCAGCAGGACGGCATGGAACGTAACGATTTAATCGTAACCATTACAGGGTGTTATTTTGGTTTGCCGGACGAGTCTTCAGACGAAACGACGACCTGGAATGTTCAATGTATTCAATATCCCGGCTGTGTGCTGGTTGGCAACAGCTGACGGAATCGGTGGACAGTCCTCAACAAAATCCTCTTGGAACTTGCAAAAAAATAAAAACATTTTATATGTACATCTGAAAACAGAATAACTCCTATCCTATCTAACTAACTCCTATCTTGTCTAGCTTACTAATCAAGGCCGTCCGATACAAACGAGCAGGTGTACATTCAAAATTATATCCTCTCATTTGGAATATTGGAAGAAACATTCAGTTTCTTGTGCATTACTAACGTATCCAAGAGTTCCTAGAACTCGCTAGATCTTCTATCTACTAGCTTGTCTATCTTACTAATCAAGGCCGTCCCCGATGCGTAAAACGTCATCACAGAGCACACATCAGGGCAGCACATCGGTTCGAATTGAGAAGTTTTTCGCATCAGACATTTGTCCATCCATCGTTTCTATGAGCTCAGGCGGATCTAAGTGAAATCCGTCCAGCCAAGGTCGCCACCAACAACAGCAGCAAAAGGGGGAGATGGTCCACACGCGGAATACCGAAGCGTACGGGCACCTTAATTGCCGTCCTAACGCAACAGCCGCATTCGGCAAACCTCAACATCTATCCGGTGGCGCACTTTGCTAATTTCGTTACACATGTACACAGCCACACTCATGCACGCACGCGTGGTGTTTTCCGCAGTCCGCGCCCGCACTGTGCCCCGGTTCCGTTTCCGTATTGCGGTCACGATTCGGCTGTTAATCGATTGTTCGCGTATGTTTTCGCGCAGAACCGCAGTTCACCACCGCGGGAGATGGATCCATCCGTCATCCGTCACGTAACACGGACATATGTTGGGTGGTGGTGGAATGGGAGGGTGAGAGGGGGGGGGGGGGGGGGGGGGGAAAGGTTTTCTGGCGGTTTTGCTTCAGTTTTTGTTCAGTCAGTTGCAATGAATTTCGAAGTAAATTAATATTCATTTCCCCCATTTTCCCACGTGACGTGCAATGGCTAGTAAAGAATAGGGGTTTTTTTTCGGGACAAAAAGCACCAGAGAGGGGGGGGGGGGG
>KB664054.1:1738509-1840454 GCA_000349025.1 Anopheles minimus | reverse complement strand
GGGGGGGGGGGGGGGGCGGGGAAAGGGGTTTCTCGTGTAGCGTGAAGTGAATGGGGGTTGGCCGGTTGTTGCGTGGTGTTTATTCAAATTAAAATTATTGTCCTTTCCTACCATCCTTGTCCGTTTCGGCTTTGTCGATCATGTCCGGAGATTTGGAGTTCCCCGTAACGATCTGATCTTTGGCTGCGATGCCGCCGGATGATTGCATTTTTATTCACACATACCACGAAGAACCTAGTCGAAACTGACGTCAAACGAAACGGGCGACAACGCATCTCAAGAATTGATGGGGGAACTGCACCCAAACGTTCTAAAGTGTCAGAGCTGGGATCTACCCACTCGTCAAGACACTTCCGGATCTAACCGGACCCTGCACGCGAATCATATGCATCCGTATTTAATTGAAGTTACCTAAAATTATGCACACGAAAAGTTTACCTTTTTGTGGTTCCACAGCACGTTGACGCTCGGTTTACCTCGCCTGGCAAACGACTGGTCGATAACGTCATCGTGCACTAAGCTGGCAGTGTGAATCATCTCCGAAATCATTGCTATCTGTCGCTGGGCGTTCATTATGTTGCTGGACCGTACGGGAAGTGCGGGAAGCGAAAAGAAAAGGAAAGAGAAAAGAAATACGTTAGTAATGGTCTACTGAAGGTATGGCTAGACATTCGGTGACTCTTTCATGTCTGGAGGACCATAGTTGACTCATCATCTCACCTTCCACCCAAAAAAAAAAATGAGTAATCTTCGAGTTTAATGCGTTATGTGTTTAAATCACTTTAGTTATCTCATGCCTATTCACTATCAGCCACTACGAGACAGTAAACGACACCGTACCTAACCTCACAAATCTTGCGTTTGCAAGATTACTGAAAGGTTTATGCAAATCAACCACCAGCCAATCCTCTTCGTTCGCGAAGCAGGTGCGAAATATTAGCCCTGTGAGCGTTTCGAGCAGCTGTAAACGATGTTCTTCCAAAAACAGCATAAATATTAATACATTGAAGAAGGATACACAGCCCGGGTCAAGCATGCCATCCATCTTTACCGATGGCGTGGTAACAGAACCGCTAGCAAAAACTAATTTTTGGGCAGCAAAAATTCTTGGACCTTCCACAGCCCGTGTGTCCACCCGTCCAGCATCCGTAGAAACGCTTTCTCACCGCTGACAGTGGAACGGTTTCGGTTCGCCATTCCGGTTGGGCAATTTATCGTCTCCGGCGGCAAACCCTAAAACCGTGCCATAAATATGCATGAGTAGGTTCTTGCTGCTTTTCCTTCGCCGCCCGCCGGGCTTTCCACCCCGTCCAGAAGAAGAAGAAGAAGAAAAAAGAGTTGAACCGGATTAGGTTTGGGATCCGGTTGTAAAACCGGACCAAACACCAGACATCACCAATAAACCTTTTGTCATCTTTTGCAGATGTCGTTCTTCGCCGACTAACGTTTAATTGGTGGTAAGTTTTCTTACACCCCTTCTGGAACGAGTGTGCTTTGATTGGGGTTTGAAAAATGATGGTCCGTTTTTTTTCGGCGTGGTTTTTTTTTGGACAAAACCAAACCCGCACGCCACCAGGATATCTTGGGACGATCGGCGGTGTACGTGACTGGACACTTGTAGCGATATCTGCAGCATCCCGAATGGTCACTGAACTTTCTCAACCCACCCCTTTCGGCTGCTGACGTCACACACTGGTGCTCCGTTGAGACGTTGACCTCTGTGAGGTGTGCGTGTATGTAAGAAGGATACGGTGATAAAGTTGCAGCAGGCGCATTGCACACCGCCCCATTCCAGTTAACCTTCAACTGTGTCCATGTACCCTGCCCGCACGTTGCACCTCTAATATCGGCTGGCAGCGGAGTGCCATTGGCCGAACGTCATGGGTCACGGTCAGCAGATGTACGGTCTTATCCGGGTTTCCCACCCCAAAGAACAAGAAATCTGGTCGTAATGCGATTTGGTGTTGTTGTTGTTGTTGCTGCTGTTGCGCATTTAGGATGACATCAAACGTACCTGTTTTCGTTGTGCATGTGATAGTTCAGTGCCTTCGCCATCAGTATTGCCACCATCGGTCGGAAAGCTTTGCCCTGTCCATCGAAGTAGTATACGGCTATTTTGTTCAGCTCCTGGTGATTTGTCGCGCGGCTGATTTCCTGTAGTAAAGCAAGAAAGAAAAAATGGACGGAGAAACAAAGAAAGAGTTGATCAGAAGTCCGTGTAACCAGAAAGAAATGCAAGTAAAAAGACTTAAAGTGCAATGCAGGTGTATACTACTAGCGAGCCCACTCGCTCTGCCACTATTTGCTATTCTTTGTGCATAATTGCCTGGCTGTATGTTGCCGGGATTCACACGCCCGGTCGCAAAGGCCAGCAACGCCTAGAGCGAATAAACAAAGGCTGCATCACTAGCCGGTTGCTGGATAGGGATATCTTCCGGGGATTGTCCCGGGGAAAATCCCAACGTTAAGAATAACCGGCCACCATCATTTTCATCGTCGGGAATGCGCTTACCACACGATTGCGGGTCATTGCCATGACCATGAAAGTGAGCAATGCCCCAGCAGATAGGACAGGCGAAGAAACCGTTGATGAGATGGTTGCATCTCCCGTCATCTGCGCTCGATACGGGATGGAACATCGTCACGAACGTTCGGCAAATCGTACTTCCAAAAAGGTACGGTTGCGCGGT
Organism: Anopheles minimus; assembly: GCA_000349025.1. Lineage (NCBI taxonomy): Eukaryota > Metazoa > Arthropoda > Insecta > Diptera > Culicidae > Anopheles > Anopheles minimus. Next base: position 1,837,764 of record KB664054.1, on the reverse strand, counting down.
ATTGCTCATCCAAGCGAAGGTTCCAAATCTAGACGAACCGCACGCCCTTCCCAGACGATGATCTCAGTGCGGCAGGCTTGAAGACCTTGGCATGAACCCGTCGCTCTCCCCACTCCACGCTTCTGAACCGGGGATGATGGATCCTGTCCAAAAACTCCAAAATGCAAACAGCCTTGAAGTAGACCACGCCCCGGAGACGACACACACGCACACCCGATGTCAAATAACATCTTACCCGCCCGCTGTGGTGCACTATTCTTCCCTCCCGGCACAAACTTCCGTACCGAAAGCCTAAAGCCTTCGCTTGTTGGTGTCAGTTTCGGGGTGGCTCAGCTAACAACACCAACCGCGTACCGTTGCAGGACGGAAAGCCGACCCTGACCGAATAATGTAAGGATGCGACGATGCAAAACATCGAAATACTTCAACATTTCTGGGCAAACGTTTTATCAATGTTTGTCCGTCTCCAAAACCCCGATCCGGTCTGTGTGTGACTTTTGAGATGTGGCAATGTTGCGTTGCAATACCTCTAACTCCTCTGCCGAGATCTTCACCCGGCAAGGTTTCGGTTCAAAATTGCGTGTGACTATTTTTTGATAAAATTGATAAAGCACGCAGTAGACTAAACAGCTGCAAAGAAGAAGAAAAAAAAACTAAAGATGCTTCTTCCATGATTTCTCTCCCACTGTCTTTGTTTTTGCTAGCGTTCCATGCCTCATTTGGGCCATCAACCAATGGCGATGGCGATACCGTGCCTTTGCTAATAATCCGCTCGGTTCGAACATCAGCATTCCGAAATCGGGCCGTCGATTGCACAAAGCTCTGACCCGAAACTCGTGTGCTCTTCTCCATCTTTGTGCTTTTCGGTTGGTCCAACGATTTGGTTGCGGAATGTGAATCTAACACTAACTGTCAATAAAGCGGAGTCCGTTGTTTCACGGTTACCTCCAGCTTTATGAGGCCCTCATGTAGCGCAACCCGGAACCCAGGACCGGCTCGTTGGGATTCTGTTTGCTGTGCACAAAAACCACGAACGTGCGTGAAGATACGTGAATATCAATAATTAATATGACACAAATATTCATTCTCCCCCTCTCATAAATAAAGATGACCAGGTGAGGGGGGGGGGGAGAAAAAGAAAACAACAACGAAAAAAACACGATATGTTGCAAGCACGATGACACCAACTTCACACTCACGTCTAACGGGAGTTGGCTGTCATAAATTGGGGCGCAATTAACTCGCTATAAAAACGCGCCACAAATTAAGCGTAGCGCGCGAGCGCGAGTTTAGCATTCTTATTCACCAAACGTTTCGCAGCAAACAAATACCACAAAGTGTGTGTGTGTGTGTGTGTGCGTTTTTTTTGCTCTCCCTTTTAAATGTTTCTATTTTCCCATTTTTCTTTACCACTCCACCGGCTCGCAGAGGACGGCAGGGCAAAGCTAGCAGATGTCTAGGTAGCTAAAGCTTTTTTTTAATGACTTCTTAAGAAACTCAGTACGTCCAGCTAGTATACCAACTCTAAATGAGTTCTCTCATTGTTGTACTGTGTTAATTAAATTACAGTAACAAGTAGATTTAACGTTTAATTGCCTTAAGCAAGATGCCTTAAACTCTGCCTAATGTCTGATTAATGTAATTATTTTCCATTCCTCTTAGTGCCACGATAGCTTCTTAAGTATTCCATGAGTTTGGGGCAGTTGAAATTCCAATTATTGGATGGATAGTATGACTTTAATCTTCAATACTTTTAACGTCAATTGTCAAATAGTTATGGTAGCGGTCCGGTGGCAGAAGCGATAACGACCTTGGTCTCATACTGCAAGACCGGGGTTACGTGATAACGCAACTTTCTTATTGATTAATGCTTTGGAGACCTACAATAGACTGTGAGATGTAATGAAGTGTTATAGAGGAACGAAGGATACGTTTGGGAAATTTTTAAAACTCCTGCCTACGACACTTACCTGCCTGATGTCCTCGAAGATGTATTTCAGCTCGTCCTCCAGCAGTATGTATGGGTCGATGTTGTATTCCCGTATCGGTCCGGCCGGTTGCTGTGTGTGTACGGAGCTGTACCCTCGCATACAGGGATGCAAGTTCGCGGTGGAACTGCATTTCTGAAATGGGAAGCAACACGAACAGCGGTTCAGTTAGTTGGTCGGGCGACTACATACCGTAATGGTAAATCTAAAGCGAAAAACAAAAAGGCAACAAAACCCCAAACTTGTCTAAATGCTCTCGTCTCATTAGCGTACCCGTCCGGGGTAGCAGCCTGCGGCTGGTGCAAGCAGTGAAACCAACCAACCACATCACCACCAGACAAACATCTCATTACGGATTCACATTCGCGCGATCACACTCCGCGAATAGGTAAACATGCGATTTTAATGCTCTTCTTTGGAGCTGGTTCGTTTTGGCTAATGGACATCGCACCCTGCATGAGCGCGCGCGTACGCACGGATATTTTTACAGGTTGATAGGATACTGGCGATGCACACAACTGTCTAATTGAGTCCGCTGCTCAGCAACTTCACGCTGTCTGCAGTGGAGGATTGGGGCTCGTTCGCTTCGGGGCGTTGGTAGTTATTCAAACTATAACCACGGTCCATTCCAACGATTTCTTCAAATACCGAGGGCCTCCAAAATTCCAAACAACCTGCTTTAAGGGCAACGGCATTTTTGTTTTACTGCCCCATCAGCGTGTAGCTCAACTGCCCAGCCCAGGATGCAGGCGGAGGGAGAGCGGTGGTGTGGGATTTAGCCTTGTAATTCTACTGTCTATTATACGTATCATAAAATCAACCCAAAACCGGACCCCATTCGAGATCTACCTTCGATAGTTTGATTCGGTATCGTTAAAAACTTTGATAATCTCCGTCCCATGGTGCTCGAACCCATGCGGACATCCTGCCACCGGCCAGGTGTGTCGCAAGAATGGAAGGAATATGGGGAACGCTGGGCCGGAGGAGTTGCCATTAATGTGCCGTCTTCTCGTTTGTCTGGTGGAAAAACAGCTAACCTTGGGTGGCTGGGCTATTCTACATTTTGGGGTGTCTGTGTCTGTGGTGCTTAACCGAAAGAAGAGAAAGAAAAACCATTAACGCACCTGCTACGGACAGCACAGATTTCTGGAGGTGCTCAGAACATTCCGGTTTTGCAATGCGGGACAACAACCGCCAACGTAGAACACACAAAAACACTAATCGGTACCTTTCGATGGGCGCGCTATCAAAACAAATCACATTTATAATTTTCGTAACAAACTTCCCCATCTTTCTCCATCGATAAATCAAATCGATTCCCCGTTTTGCGTCGGCTTGTCCACCCGCTGCTCCGCTCATCCGTTCGGCACCGCACGAAATGACGAACGTGGGAGCCGAAATGCGAAACACGAGTGCACACCCAGTCGAATGACAATGACGTTCGGCGATTAAGTAATCGCCTTCGGGCAAGGGGACCCAGCAGGCGTGCAGTGCGTGGTAGTCGGTGATAGCAAAGCGGGGAGCTGGGAGTGCCGGGAGTCGGCGAAAGAGTGTGTGCGTTACGATGGCGACACGTAACGTTTCAACTTTTACCGACCACACGATCCAAAGTGATCAATGAAAAGCAACGAACACACGCCGTACCTGTGAGGATCGGCAGCTCCAAATTAAGCAAACATGTGTGTATGACAGTGAGGACGAAAGAAAGAAAGAGAGAGAGAGAGAAAGAAGTAAAGATACCAAAAACTTGAGTGAACGGAAAGACACAGGACTAAAAAGGAACATCCGCTACAACAGTATTTTGTCAAGATGGTTGGAAAGATACCCGAATAGCTGAGAAGAGTTTTTTTTCCATGAGAGGGAAAGACTTCACCAGAGCAGAGATCATCACAACGTGCGAATATTTTAGGCTACTTTAGCGAGCCTTCGGCAATTATTTGCTGTCACATCTAAATCTGGATGCCGACGGATTGGATACCGTCCAGAAATAAAAGTTACGACGGATTTACCGAGAGCATACTGGGAGTCGGCTAGTTTGACAGCATGAACTTTTTTACCTCGCTGGCTGAACTCTGCTGTCACAATCTTGTGAGCCGTACCCAAGCTGACCTTTCCACTGATTGTCCACGACCAGTAATTTCCAATAATAGCCACAAAGGTAAGTCGATGCGGAGGGATATATCCCAACGGTATTCCGATCGTGCAGGGCTATTGGAGGTGACGTGGAAACCTGCTATCGTGTCGTTGTTTGGACATGTCGTGGTGTAACATTACCAGCGGATAATTCCCATTTCTTTGTCCAGTAGATTATGCGCGATACAGACGCCTGCGTGCCAGATAGCTGGGGAATTATAAAAATGCAAACTTGGTAGTATGGCGCGAAAATGTAGCTGTCAGAATTATATCTCCCACAATCGTGACGAAGAAGATACTCCGGTGTTAAGCGAGACCCAGTGCACAAAAAGACCTAACCATCGCCTATGGGCAATTCGCTCTCACACCGATGCTTAGCGTGCTGAAAGTCTATGGCTATGGTGGTCGTGCGAACTAGTATTTCCAGTTTGGCGATTTGCGCGTAAAAGCCAAGTAGTAGCCCCCACTATGAAGGGAATGAGGCGACCGAGATGGTTCTCTGCTGGTTGCACTAGTGCGTCACGTTGCAGGTTGTGTGCTCCGGTGCAGATTCCAACAACGCCGAACGCACATCAGCACACTCCCACTCCGAGTCCACGAAGTTCGCAGCCAAGTCTGGCGGGTTTTGCGCGGTCACCCGTCAGGTGGCGGCAAACGCATGCCCTACTTGCCTCATTACGTGCGCAGCCACCTGAGGTTTCGCTCAGGCCACCGGTTTTCTCAGGCACGCTCCACACTTCGCCAGATGCCCACATTCCACACCGAGTGCGTTCGAGAGCGGGCGGCGAAAGGATTTTCCTCCGAGCGATTGGTCGCGTTGCTCACTAGGGACGGTCAGCCGTGTAATGCGGCCAACGGGCTGTGTCGGGTGGTGATCGGGTCGCATATCGGACCGGCGATGCGTACACCAGGTAGCAGGTAGGTCTTGCATTTATATAGCCTCTAAATCGACGACTTCGAACTAAACGAGGTCCCCTTAGCAACCTTTTAAGATCACACACTCCGAAGTGTTACACCGAGGTTAAAGACGTTCTCAAAAATGTCTCCGGTGAAGACATCAACGCCTGCCTTCCGTAAGAGACGGTGGCATACCCTTGTTTTGGTGATTTGGCTCAATAAATAAGCATCAAGTGGGGTAGGTATTTACGGTGATTGATGAGCTACAGCTGCTATGGCACGTCAGTAACGCCCCAAACTTCCAACAAGCGACGTCCAAATGTTCAGCCAATAAGTCTCGCATACTGATACCGATTGCATCATCTCCACAACCGAAAACTCCAAGATGTCTGGGTTTAATGCGACATCCAACTGTCCGGATGTAAAATCCGACAAAACTTTCCTTCACCCATTTTCCCAACAACGCCCGTGCGGGAGGTGGGGAGTTATATATTAGGTCGGACAAGCGTACCGTGTCCCGGTTTGTCCCGAAATTTAACACTTTCGCTCGTAGCCGCCGTTGTAAGTACGTTAGGTACCGTAGTTCCGGCCGGTGGATGAGTGATGCAGTGTGAGAAGTTCGTTAGCTGCGAGGCACTGCTGCTTGACTTGCACACCATTTTCGGACAGGTGCGAGCAGGAGAAGAACCATCCAGTACGGCACGACGACACGCCGCGGACAAAGGGAAGTACGCTATAAAGCGTACAGTAAATAAAAGTTGACGCAAGACGGGTAGTTAGTGCACAACTCTGTCATAACGCAATTTCGCACGTTTATAATTGTGGTACGGTGCGGGGACTTATCGTTTACCGCTATCGCTCCACAAGCGGATGACAGTCGGTGTACGGAGACCTATTTCCCGTGCTAGCGCGGGCCTACACCTACCAGGGAGAGAGAGAGATATATATTGCTGATAGATCAGGAATGTAGTGGTGAGTACCTTGACTTTGACTGGGATCTTTGGGCCGAAACTGAGCTTGTCTATCGATCAACCTTTATCTCCCTTTAACATCTCGCACAGAGGTACGCATGACGGAGCAGTCAATATAGAGATTTACTGCCATCCGACATAGCGAGTGATGAAACTAGTACACTTATTGTTGACAGGCTCGCTCGATGTAATAAAAGCACACGGTAAAACAGATCTTAGATAATCGAATCAATGCAGAGAAATCAAGGCACCGACGTATGAACCGTTTGCGGTTACTGCGGGTGGATACCTCTAGCCTACTCGCTTCTTCCTCCATGCCTTACGACGCGGTATTGCTCCCATACAAAGCACGTGATTTGTAATTTTAACACCGCCGCTTTTGTGTCTTAGTGCGTGCCTAGTGATGGTTGACCAACGCGATAAGGATGCGCGAGTGTGAACGAGCAGGAGAAAGCACTCGGTACCGAAAAACAAAACACGCGAGGGAAAAGGAAAGCCTCTGCGCCGAAAACCAATCGGCTGGTACGGACGGCCGTTTAAAAGAGAAAGTCCAGTACGGTTCGACGGACCCGGACGCCGGACGCAAACCGTCGACATCAAAATCGTTGCTTGGGTCTGGGTGGAGTGCTCCACAGCGTGCGTGTGAGAGCGTGTGTTTTTTTTTTCTTTCTTTCTCATCCATTGTTATAAATCCTAGCATACGCAGAGGAAGTGCGAAGATGTGAGCAAATTTTCTCCACCCACCGACACCGGTGTTTGTTTTTTTTTTTTGTTTTAATTTTGCAGAAGAATGCAGGAAGAAGAACACAAACAGCTCCCAAAAAGGAAGCGGAAGCCGCGGATAGACGGATGCGTGGTAGGCACTCTATTCGTGCATTATGTATGCGAAATATCTGAGGCACCCAAATTAAGCACACCCCGCCCGGGCAATTATCGGGCGAGCAGCTCACCTTCGGCCTCCACAATGAAATGTATCTGCAAAAATGAGTGAAAAGGCAACCCGCGTTCGATTCCAGCGATGGTCCCAATTGCGGACACGAAATGGTCCAACGCTCAGACATTGGGAGGTTGGAGCGAATGGTGATTGTTTGGATTGCTGGCAAAACTTCGCATCTGCACGTTGCTTGGTAGGAGCCAATTTAAATTTAAACGTGACAAACTGAAGGTGCGCAACCATTAATCAGATAACGGCAATGCTCAAAGACACACCAAATACCCGCTGGTTCTTAGCAATTAATCAAACTTCGTCCGGACTTTGGGGGAACTAGCGGGTTTTGATGGAATTCAAAGCCCTACTTCACTTGCTAAATGTCAGAATTTGGAATTAAATGCCTAGGTGAGTCAGCAAAGTATGAAGTTGTTAACCAGTACTTGGACACGAGTTCTAGACCATTCGAAGTGTCTCTGTTTTGCTCGGTTTATTCAAGTGTTTTAGTTGCATCTTCCAATGTAAATATATTTCAAAACAATTCAATTAGACAATCTTATGCCAACAAAACAAAGTACGTCAACGGCGCTATTACAACCCATCAAAACTCCCCCACATCCATCCAGCTTTCCTTTTGCAGAGTTTAAAAAAAAACGATAATGAGCCTTACCCGGTAGCCATCGCTTTCTAATAGCGCATAATGATCGGCACTGGTGGTGCCAACGTACGCAGTTTTCGAGCTGACTGACCAGGTCGAGTGTGTGTATACACCCCCCACATTGCCACGAATAATTAGATCGAAATGTATGATTTCCTGTGAATTCGAAACCCCGTACCGTGCTTTACGTAAAATGTTTCCAACAATTTTGTTACTGTGGTGAGGTATCGACGAATAATTTCTTCGAAGATCTACACACCTAGCCCATAGAGGATGTACACCAAACACCCAATACGACACGGTGATTCAGCAACTCCCGCCGCGCCTTGTCTTTTGAGGGAAGGGGTACAGCTGGTAAATACTCTCACGTCCAATAAATTCTAACCGAATCCACACCCGGCAGAATACAGAAAAATGCTCGTTTCTCTTCCGAAGCGAATTAATATTCTGTCTCCTCTCGGCCATCAGGGATGGGCAGCTCAATATGTGTATCACGCCCAGCACACCTCTTGTGTGCAGTATTGCAATCCTCTTCAACGCTGGCATCCGAACCGTACCAGCATTCCGCAGATCGTGTACGTGTTGCGTGTTTACGCGCTGCTTGACATTCGCGCACCAAAGATCGGACGACCTGAAGAACGTTGTCAACGCCGCTTAAGAGATGCGCGTTACCGACGAATGGACCACTATCACCACGCCCTGCTGTGCCGAAGCTTACCCAGCCGCATTATCAGACGGAGGTTGAGCACTCGAGGGCTTTCAAGTGGTTGGCTGAGTGCGGATCGGTTAGGTGACTCCACTCGAATGCTAACTTGTGCAATCGCACTGTACCAAATTGCCGGATTAGATCCCGTGCAGCGAAGCGCAGCAGCGAGCGAAGGCTACCCGCAAGGGGGCGAAACGTCAACCACTAGGTGAGCAGGGTGTGCCTTTGACGTTAAGCGCGTTATTAGGTGGCTGAGGTTTGTCTGCTGGGTGCATTTTAATAAGGCAACTCCCATCCGAACATCTTCTCGCGCAAAGATGTTCTAGTTTGCCCAATGTCTTAGACACTTCTGGAATTTCAACATTGAAGACACTTTCAGCAATAGAGAGCTGCCGGTACGAATTCCCGTACAGCTTCCTGTATGATAGCGGGCCATAAAGGTCCACCTTCAAAACACACTCGGAGACGCCTAGATATCCGTGAACGAGAAGCCGTCGAGGCGGCACTCAGCTGGAGCTCGTTTATCGGGAAGCGTATCGTATAACCGTACCCTTCCTTCACATGCAAACAAGGTGTCAGATAGCGACGGCCACACGGTAGCAGATTACGGTTTCCCTGATGCTACCCAGAAGCTTGCAACCGCCCGTACACTCCAGGCGCGCTGAAATGAAAGCGAAAACGAGGTGCAACACGATGCACAACCTGTTTTATGCAACTGCAAAAAAAAAACCAGCAACCCGTCGCTGGAAACGTATCCACTACGTTATTTAATTAAACTTACGCTGGCGTAGCCTGGCCACGCAGTACAACGTAGTTTGGACAGATGGACAGAAAGTACCAGAGCATGTTTCGACACCAGCTCCAATTCGTACGGATTTTCGTCGATTTCACCGTGACGCCAACGATTCGACGCTCGCGGTGAAGCACAGAAGTCAAGGTTGAGGTGTTGGGTTGACAGGGTCCCGCACATATCGTACACCTTCTGCGCAACAATGGGGAGGTCTAGGACGCTGTAGAAAAACCCGACCAGCGCCAACGCAGCAACAGAAGCATCCCGCCACAGCTAACTGCTATTTAACGATCGTCCCAACACTCAAACACACAACAACAAAAAACCGTAGTACGCGTGGCAATTTGACAAGTTCATTAATGTCTCGTTGCTTCTCGTACATTTATCGCCCAACCGCACTGTTCGGACGTGCACGGTAGAGAACAATGCACGTGCACGGGGTGTGAAATTGAGGACATCATACCGTGTCTTTTTTTTATCTAGAGGAGCCACCCAGCCAAGGAGTCACCCTCCCGAACCACGGGTTGAACGGCCCGGCTCAAGTAGTGGCTCCAGCAGTATCGCCCGCTCGGGACAGTTTCGCAACGGTCGCCTTTCAAAATCAACCTCTAACCGTGACCTCTCGCTCAAACGCGGAAGCACTGCAGCTTCTCTCGAGATTGAGGAAAGGAACCACCGGTCAGCACTGGAGGTGAATTAAAAGCAGAAACAACGCGAACGGAACGAGTCATTGAATGGAGTGGCTCTCCTCGGGGCATAGCCGAGTAGGTAAGCGAACGGTGTAGAAGACCCTGTTTTTGGGGTGCTTTTTAATAATGCGCCGAATTAGTAGAAACATGTTTGCGTGACCCTGAACACACCGGGAGCTATGAGATGCATCAAAGCAACACCAATCAAACAAGCAACGAAACGCGCGCACTTGCGGCGGAGTCACCCGGTAGACCCTGGACTTTGGACACCGTGAACCTAAAATTATCGGAACGGAAAAATTTCCTCTCCGTGGCTTTGCAAAATGTCAATCAATAATGCGTCTCACGAATTGGGCAAGGACAGCTGGCCCTCGCACACACACACACCCTCCGTACGCCACTAGGAAACCGCATTGCAAGCACTTCAACACATAAGGACATTAGAGTTGGAGGGTTTAGAGTTTCGTGTTTTTTTGTTTTGCTGTAACCGATACAATACCAAGTTTAGCCTTCCTCGATGAGGTAAGTCTTTTTTTTTTGGATGAGGAACAGAAATACAACTATCAACCCCCTGCCCAGCAGTGGTTTGGATTCGGGGCTGGAATTCATCGAAAGAGAAAGCCCTCCAACTCCAACCACGGGGCAGAAGAATTCAAATCACCAGTTGTGGCATATCCGTGTACAACCAATACACTCTATTTATCGCCTGGACGATGGTGCCGTGCCTAGCGTACAAAATTCCAACTCCCCCACCCAAATACGGGGTAAACAAAGGAAATATGCCAGCGGTTTGTGCGGTTGTACCGGACGTGTATATTCCGACAGGGCTACAGGTGGTTTGAAAGGATGCAATGCACCTCTACCGGCGTTACGCACGTTACAGGCGAGGAATTCTGAACAAACATTTGCGACATTCGAAGATCTCCATCTTCATCAATATTTATTCGGATGCACACGAAATAAGCATCCACCGAGCGTGCGGCCATTGCGAAAGCAGCTAATATACCCTGATTAGCATGAAGACGCACACACGGTGTAGCGGTCTCCTCTGTCCGCTCATCTCAATGTCAACCGGTTCGTTTAATCGGAACGGATTTGGAGATCTAGTTCTTTTTCTGCCTCACACGCTCACCGCTTTGTTGTGTTCCGCTTTCCTTCGCCGCGTTCTCACCTTGAAGGATTTGTAGATTTTGTTCGATTATTAGACATTATACAGCTTCATTGATCGTTGGTGTACAATCAGTAGCAGGGTAGTTATAGCTACGTACCCTTTTTTGCACCAACTTCAGTTCAAACAAAGCACCTAAACAGGGTTGCACCGACTCCGTTTTCGAACTGCTACTGCACCGTTCCCTCACATGGTAGGCGCAAGTTTCCAAAAAAAAACCATAAAGGCGTCGTTTACGAAACAGAAACAAACACAAAATTTATGACAACAACAAAGTAAACCTCCAGCCAAACCTCTGTGTTTTTTTTTCTTTTTTCGTCTTCTTGAGGTGTAGCACCAAGATGACAGACGGGGGAAAAGATGCCGAAGGAAACAAAGCAAGCGAGCAGTCACGGTGCTGCTAGAGGATGATGATCCCCCAACATCGGGGCAGCTTTGCGGTACGGCAGTAACGGATCGTCCTCCTTCTCCGAGTGGCGTGTGCTTTATGCAATCGTGCACGGTGTAGTTGCCATGACACATGGTGACATGCGGCTAGCCTTGCATTCCACGGCCGAACCAGTAGCGTGCAGCTAGCGGGCTCTCGACATCGTGATCATCATCGTGCACCTTCACCACGGTCGAAACCACAGGAGAGAGAAGAAAAAAAAACACCGTTTGGTCAATGGCCTTCGCGAACGGTATCCTCTTCCCAAACGCTTCCCGCTTGGACTAGCTGCTGGCAGAGGGAGGGCTTACGCTACTCTGTTGCAATTTTTCCACCACTTCCGACGGGAAGCAACGGATACGTATATGGACACGGTGGCGTTGTAAGTCATGGCACACCGCCGAGCGGTGATTGGGAAGCGCCGAAGGAGTGGCTCGTTAAAACAAGCGCAACAAACAACTACCCGTCAGGTGGTCTCAGATGATTTGCTTGCAGCGCTTCAATCGGAACTTACCGTGCCCGCCTTGCTCTTTCTCTTTCGACGACCTTCAGAAGGGTACAAAAATCAGTGAAAGTTTTTCGGGCAGATGGTGTCGGGCTTTCGGAACACCAACACGGTCCGTAAAACACGAGACGCTTGCCCGACTACTGATTTCGAGAGGGAAATGCACTATTAATACAAAAACGTTTGGGGTACACACACCCCACACAAGAGAAGGAAGAAGCGAGTGCTCTCTCTTTCTCTGGTTGCACAGTGGCATGCTTGAGTGAACAATTCCAAGAGGCCCCCCCGTGCATTGAAATTTTAACATTTTTGCATTCAAAGCGATTATAAGCTGGATATGGAGGAAAGTGGTAAGAAGAGGAGAAGGAGGAGGAAGGTATTGTGGTGTTACACTGACCACCCCACGTGGGGTGGTTCTCTTCCCCTTTTGGTTGTTTGTTCAAATGTTTTCTTTGAAATATTTTTTTCTCAAAAATCAGAAATCTCTCTCGTGATTGAGAGGACCGAGAATTGAACACCCATCTACGTCACACTCTGTAGTGGATTGGATGACACTCACGCTAGACCACTCGACTACCTGTCTTCTTCGGCAGGCTAGTGCATAAATTTCAATATGAACGATGCAATTGCTATCTAACCACTTTCGCTACGCCGTGCAACAAAGTGCACCTACCCATTATGACAGCTGTCACACCCCGTAGCTCATGCAGTTGTCGCCTTTTTACGATCGGCGTTCAATAGCATTTTCCAAATGAATTCCCACCTCACTAGCAGGCAATAAAACCGCCGACGACGCTTTGCGCAAAACAAAAAAAAAACAACAAATTCCAATTGTCAACCACCGGGCCAAGTTGGGCAGTGTTTGTTGGAAACGGAAGTTGGTACCGAGCCGCACGGTAAGCTCATTAAATACGCCCTGCCCCACACCTGGTGTGCGTGAAGATGCGTTGCACGTTATGTGCTGGACAAACAGATTCAAATAGCAAACTGCCCAACAGGCAGTAAGCGGACATTGATAGCCGACCGGTGACGTTTTACGATGACAGTTACGATGACCCTTTTGCCTTTCGTTTGCCATTCCGCACGTAGCAAAACAGATGCGTTCCCCGTCATAATAGACCAGTTTTATTGCGTTTTGTTATTGCATTTTCCGACTTGTAAAAAGGAAGAAAAAACCTATTCTACCTCCCAGAAGGTGTTCTTTTTGCGATATACATATATGAGGGCCAGTTCAACGAAAAAAAAAAGAGTTCATAATTACAGCCTTATCAGGCAAAACTACACATTACATTTGAACTTACGCGATCTACTTATCAATTGCCTTTTGAGTTGCCGGTAATTTTAAAACCCATCCCACCTACTTTCGCATGCCTTGCCCTTCGCCGTAGTTCACCGTTTAATTGCACCCCGAAATTGGTAGACTAATGACGTGTAGCGTCAGGATCCTGACCAAATTGATTACATCCCTGGATGTGTCCCCCACTCGCTCCGAATGTTGCATCGGCCTCAAAAGAAGAAGTAGACGGAAGGTAAAAATCCTCGAAACGTGGCAAACCGTCCCGCCTCGGACGTCGGGTTAACACAACGTCGAGCAAAAAAGTGAAAGGAGCCGCGTGGACGCAAATGGTGGCTGGTTGTCCTCCCGTAAGGTTTCGGACGCGAAAAACCGTTCCCCGAAGGGCATCATAATTCGAATGATTTGATTACGAAATAATCGTGCCTGCTGGGAAGGTAGGGCGCACCCGCCAAAAATTTTGACGATCTTGGTGAAGCAAACACACACACACACACACACATGGCCCAACCCTTTAAAGAGAAGAAGAAGAAAAAAGCACACAACGCCCAAAGCGTTCGAAATTTGTCACCTTGTGTCACCGGACAGTGTCTTCCAGAAAGCGCGAAGCATGCTAATTGAGAGCGGTTTTTTTTTCTTCTGTGTGTTACTAGAGACACACTCCAATGCAACACACAAGGTGTTTCCTCTTTTAGCACCTTCCCAACAGTGTTTCGAGCTTGTGTGTGTGTGTGTGTGTGTGTCTCAAACGGAAACAACGCTTCATGTAACCATTTGAATATGATAAAACCTGAAGAAACGCAAAAAAAGAGCATCAAACATGTACAACTCCTCAGAGTTGTAGCGGGTAGAAACGAGTAGCAACTCGTTTCCAAGAACCGATTATCACCATCTCTCGGTCTGCCAACAGGCACACGGCAGAACACGTACATCCCCAGGAACCGAAAGGTAATGTCAACGTCTCTAGCAAATTAGACACTGGGTTGGGCCCGGTCCACCAACACCGGGATAGACGGCAAGTCTACGGGTTCACATTCACCGAGATGTCCCCAACTTCAAACTTCCCCGAAAAAAAAAAAACACAAAACCGGATCCGTGCTGCTCTGTATCGTGTTTTCTCGAATTCTTTTCCTTTCGTTCATGAATGAGCGATGTGACACCACACTGCGCAAGTGGACACCGTTTCGGACCGGCGGTCTAAAGGTTGTCTGAGACAACCGGGAGGATGAATGAACGGTATGCAAATTATTTTAACCACGTCCACCCGAACACAACGCGCTCAAACACCCCCGAACGGGCTAGAATCTGGCAGGCCCTCAAGCAACAGACATTATGCCATATCCTCTCGACCCCGGGAGTGTCTAAGTATTCTACAAGCAAACAACCGAAGGAGAGGAGAAAAAAAAACGAACAGATACAAAGGCCGACGACGTACAATTTTCTCATAGCCGCCCGAAAAACTTACCACCTCGCTAAAAGCCACTTTACAGGTGTATAGATTTCGCCTAGCTGTATGTGTTTTTTTTTTCCTGGTTATTCTTCAACCTCTCTTTTATAGCTTGTTTCATGCGGGCAAAATGGACAGTGGACTTATCAGGGTATCGTTCACATGCCATCGTCAAAATGGGCGTTGGGTGGTAAATTGCCCCAGCGCTTCTTCCTTGAAACTTTGCCGTATACACCTTTTCAGACCGCGTTTGTACAACGCTGGACATTGGAGTTCCTAGGTTGGAGTCCCCAGCTAGGCGGTGGTTCCAAAAATCTATGGATGCCGTTTTTTTTTTTCGTTGCTGTGTTGTTTCGTTTTTGTAATTGTTTCACGGGTGGCCGCCCCGGTACCGGCGCACATGGCATGCGCTAAAACGGTATGATCTCAGCGCTAGTGCAAACACCTCTAATTCCCTATTGCCTACTTTGGGCCGGTTTCACGGTTCACACCGGTGTCCCTGTGGTGATTGCCAAATTTTTTCTTTACTTTTTTTCCCCCCTGCTTTTTTTTCGATATGGATGGCACGGAAAGAATTACTTCTATCGGCCGTCCACCGCCCTTCATGTACGGTTTTAGTGTCCCTCCCCCCACCCGGGTGTCTTTTGCTGGGAGACAAATATTGTGTCTCGATCAATATTGACACTTCACATGAAATCCTCAATGAACGCCGTATCCGCAATGGCGAAGACAAACCGCATCCGCCAGGCAAATCGCCGCCATAATGGGAAACCCACCGTCACATGGCCACCGATGGTCACGGGAGGTCACGTTGGGTGAGACCACACGGCAAACGGTCACAGGATGGATGTAAAATAGCCAAAAAAAAAGGAAAAAAAACGTCCCAAGTCTTGTCCCGTAGCCTTGGGCAAATGTCACATTGCTCTAGCAGAGAAGCGCTTTGAGCTGTGGCTCTTCTTCTCGTTCACCTTGGGACATGAAGTTTTTGTGTAGAATTCTTCGTTTACTGTAATATTCTTGAATGCGTGCCAAACGGTGATGTACCTTTAATCTCAAAACATTGAATTTCTTAGTCTCCAACAAAACAAAAAAAAACCACCTCCCCAGCAAGCTTTCGAGGTCGTCCGGAGGTGAACGCACTGCAAAAGCAGGGAAAGAAGTAATGCAATTAAAATTATAGGTTATCGAACGTCTTCCACCAGCGTGTGGCAGGTAGGTTAATGTCTGTACGAAAGCAAATGAGTGCACGAGGTGGCATCACTGGTGTTGTTTTGGTTTGTGTGTGTGTTCGTTTTGTTTTTTTTTAATCATTCTCCCCCGGCCTGTACGCTAAACCCAAAGTGTGCCTGACCGGAGGCACCGATAGCCAACCCCGATCTGGGTCAGCCAGCGAGTATCGCAACACCGTAGCACAGTTTCCGAAATTTCTCCCGAACGCACCTAAAAAACTTGATTTCCCTGCCACTCCCTCCCCCTTCGGTCGTCCTTTTTCGTCTCCCGCTGCATGGCCGTTGCGGACTCGAGAAAGCTGAACGGAGCGTACGGAGCGTGGGCTGGGACACTAACCCTCTTCGGCACACTGGTACAACTCTCGCTCTACCAACTCACTCGCTCCAGGCACCGGCACTCGATGCGCATATCAATGAAAACGCACCGAACATCTGACGTCTGCGAGTGGTGCGATGGGGCAGGAGGAATGCGGAAGGAATCTTGAAGCTGGCTCAGATGAGAGTGCAAGCTGCATTCCAGACGAGGACGTCACAGTCAACCACCCGACATCCAACCTCGATTCGTCATCTCGTCAAGAACCGAAACAGGAAGAGCAGTCATCCTTCCATCAATAGGCAGTGTGCAGTGTCAAAGACTTGTCGCACAATCTAGGTCATGTTCCGATTTTGGTTCTCCTCCTCGTCCACCCCAAACCCCTTTGGTTTTTTGTTGTGTTGTTCACTTCTGCAAGCTCGATCTAGTCGGTCACCACACACTGGGCAAAGAGGAGATCCTCTAGACGTCGTGATCGCTGATACTCCAGCAAAACTACCTGGATCCACACCGAGCCGTCCAATGTTCGATCCTCTCCAGAATCGAACGGTACGTTTTTCGGGAAAGCGTCTTCAACAATCCAACAAGCAGAAGAAGAAGAAGAAGAAGAAGAAGAAAGCCACAAAAATGCCGAACAGTGACTTGGGCTTGAGCATACAGCCTCAACCGATGGTTGCGGACCGACGGTACGCGCCGCACAAGTTCAAAACTCACCGAACGCCACAAAATGAGGCCAAACATTGAGGCCAACCGAAAAGGTATACACACACACACACACAAAAAGGCAAAGGAAAAAAATTTGGAACCTGTTTCTCCCGTGCACCAGCAACTCCACCACCTACACGCTCCAGCACTCCTCCTCGTCCAAAGTCGCTTGGTGATACGTTTGATATAAGACGCGTTCGCGTTATTACGCTGGCATGGTTCAGGTGTATGGAGAAGTCGATCCAGTCCTAGACCCGACCGGAGCGGCACAGCAAACGTTCGCTCCCTTCCCTAAGCTGTTTATCGACGACCACCGTGTGCGCGCACA
Organism: Anopheles minimus; assembly: GCA_000349025.1. Classification (NCBI taxonomy): domain Eukaryota; kingdom Metazoa; phylum Arthropoda; class Insecta; order Diptera; family Culicidae; genus Anopheles; species Anopheles minimus. Next base: position 1,820,588 of record KB664054.1, on the reverse strand, counting down.
CACTCCCGCCTTTCTCTGCGAACAGATACACTTCGGTTTTTTCTCTCCGGTTCGCAATCTTTCCTTTTTTTTTTTTGAGGGCAACACTATCGCCTCCCGCTCTTGCGGATGTATAACGGCAAATAGTAACGCCAATATATCTGACAGTAGTTTTAGTAGTAGGACAGTAGTAGTAGCGTTAGGTGGAGTTCTTGATGTTGGTAGTGGATAGGCTTGGTGTTGGCAAGGTGCTCTTTAGAAGGGAATGCAACAAGATGTCAAACAGGTCTACAGGTTTAGTAATTCCGATGAAGACGGAAAGCGATCGTTGAGGAATTTAAGTTACCAATCAGAACGACCTCAACATTACCATAAGCTCAATATGCAGCTGGAAACCTTCGCAGGTGTTAAAGACGCCCTTATCCTTTGCACCGCCTAACCTATGGGCACATCTGCCCCGCGATTAGATATACTTTGGAACTTATCGAAATTGGTTGAAACTGATGTTTTATGAACGACTTCAGGGTTGACTCTTCTTCTCCACACACACAGCGCACCATTACTGGTTGACCCAAAATAAAACAAAATCGAAACGGAAAAAGAAACCGATTAATCCAACCTGCCCGGTGTCGTTCGATTTCAAATGTCATTTTGGACTTCCTTTTCCAAGGCAATCCATATAACCTAGCCCGCCGAGAGTGCCAGGGTGCTGGATGGTGGTTGCGCTGGCGGTGCTTACTGCTGTGTCGCCATTGATTTTGGATAATGATGGGGCGATCTAGGGGTGTTTTACTTTGCGCAGCCCCTCCACATACATAATATGTCTGCTGCTGCTGCTGCTGCTGCTGTGATGCTGACCTCTGAGAAACTAAAGCATGTCAAAGACGTGTGACGATACGAGAAAAACTCGCTCGCTCGCCACACGCTGGCCACATACACGCGGTGCGAGCTCGTAGGATTTTTTTTTCTTCTTTCACGTTGATGGAACCGCAATGGTGCGGAGTCGCTGGGCGCATATGCGCACCTTTTTCCCCGAAACGAACCCACCGCAATCGTCTGCTGTTTCCATTTTCTTTTATCCACACTGCAGCTGAACAGCGCTAATCGTGCGCTCGCACCACTGCCCGAACGGATGTGTATTCGTTCGCTGGGGCGAACGCGCGAACGAGGAAAATTCGGTTATGAAATGGTCGACGACCTCGGGTCAGGTCCGTTAAGTTGTACCTGGAGCCTATCGGAGAGATAGGCGGTAGCGAGGGGCTTGGTTCCAATAGACGGAACAGGTTTACAACGGTGCGTTCAGTTCTTGGACGCGTTCCAGCATCTTTTCCCAGCCACACCGACCGCCCTTGACGGTAGAAACTGTAAGGTCTACTACAACACCAGGTCCGTGGTGTTATCTACTTTGTCGTCTTCGCTACTTTGTACAGATGATGCTGCCTGCATTTGGCAGCACTATTGGGTACAATATCTTCACTAGAGCCAAGTTTGATTTGGATTAATTCTAAAATACTTGTACTCCTGGTGTGTCTTCAAGCTTGCTTAAATGTCTCAACACTCTTGGAGCGTTCCAATCTGAACAGATATTCAGATTGAACATCGAAAGACTGTGTTTTATAGGTCTAGTACCCAATATATTTGGCAACATCTTTTGGGAAGAGATCTCTTAGTCACACTCCAAGTGAGATACTTCTTGAGCTGAGGTAGGTGAACAACGTTTGGCAACTCTCGAAGAGATCTCGTAGTCACCTTCCATACAATCGCACACTCCTACACTTACACACACACACCCACACTAAACACCTGTCATAGTACATGATCTAGTAGTTTCCGATAGTAGATGCCACCAGCATCAGACACTGCGGTTTGTTGCATACACTAGCGAACGGGTGAGCACTCCCACGCCAATACAGCAGATAGGTAGGTTGATTGATGATTGATGAAGTTGCGTGTAGTTCATACGGTTTTCACCCTGTTTGTTTCGCTATTAATACTACAAAGTGGTCTCGTTTCGCTGTGTCTATCACTTGAGTGGCCACTCACCGTGGTTCCGGCACCGTGCCATTATTCTGTCGCATGTCTCACGCCATCTTACAGATCACATATAGCGGCGGAACCCTACACTGAGCACGTCCCATACGTCCGAGAACGGTCAAGATATCCTGTATGGCAAATGTTCGCTGTTGATAGTAGACCAGCTGATCAGTTGTGTTTGTAGTCAATACAGCGGACCAAACCAGGGTACAGCAATATGGGGAACCTCGCATCGAAAGTGACCTAGAGAGCCTCGGTGCAAAATCGTCCTGGGGACTCCCGTCCAGACATTGCGTTTGTCATCTTCATTTTTAGCTACGATTAGATACCATTGGTGTCGGTTGTGTTTTGCGCTACTTTTAGCTTCCATTAACCATTTCGACCATCAACAAGTACCGCGGTGCGCTATATGATGTGTCTGTATGTGTGTGTGTGTATGGTTGTGTGTTTGCGATTTGCTTTCTCCAGGTTCACGATTCACATTTCTCTTTTGGGAAGCGGCAATACTTTCCACGGTTTTCTTCATCGTATCGTCTCGGCTAGCAATTTCGCGCACTCGCTCTTTCGCGCTGCTTGGCACACGGGAACCACGCACGCGCATTGTGCATCCCGCTCGCACACGGTATGCTACACCACGGTTATCCACATTCACCACCCCTGATAGCTCCTCTCTCATCCTTACTTTAAAAAAAAAACATTGTGGAACAAAGGAGAAGGGTGGGGGGGGTGATGTTGTGGGGGATATAGAGGAAGTGGCAAGGAAGGGAGCTGGAGGCCGTGAAGCAGGAATTCCTCCCATTTCTTATCCACCGAACGCAGCTGTATCGGCGGGCGACTATCCAACATCATAGTTATCCGATGTTTTCTCTCTTGATTTTTCATTTTCCTTTTATCGTCTGCTTTCTTCTCTCGCTCCCTTCTGTTTCCTTCAGCTAAGTATGTGTGTGCGTGTGTGTGTGTGTTGAGAGTTGGTTGGCATTTTTGTTGTTATTGTACACCTTTCATCTACTTTCTCTGTTACACCCGCCATTTTTCCACACTCCGCGCATGCGGAGTGTCTTATCTCTTATCTTGCGCTACTATACTACGCGTCCTAGTAAAGGAAAGTTGATAGAGTTGCCTGTACCAGTCACTACCCGAAAATGGGGGCAAAGAAGTTTGGGGCAGCGAACCAACTTTCCGGACAGTTCCTTGCCCAAAACGTCACGCGAAACGTCCCAACAACCGGAATGTCTGGACCTGAAGTCTCGGCAAAATTCTACAACAACTTGACGCTGTTTCGCGCTATTGGAAGTGTGCAGCGTGCCGTATGGGTCGGTATGAGTAACGACGAGAAATAGTTTCGGCAAGCATTGAGGAGCAACTCAACCCGAGGTGTTGATGACGTCCATCCGCAGGTGTCATTATCACCTTCTGCAAAAGCTCTCGCGTAGCGTCCAACCGTCCACGTACAGCATGAGTGATGAACCCCTCTTCCTTCAACCCTCCCCTTCATCCCACGCAATGCGTTCCAGCGCTACTGAGCGGAGCAGTCGTCGGGAATGGGATCTCCAAAGATTTCAATGTCATGACACGGTGGGATATATCGATAAAAAGCCGTTGCCATCGAAACCGGATGAGCTCTGCGCAAGATTTTCTCATCACCTTCGACGGGTCGCATCTCGGAGCGGGATGACAAATTAGGCAGGAGTTGTGAAATGGACCATCCGCTAGCGCTGGATTGGACGGCCGCCAGTGTCGGTCGGAGAATATCGATTGTACGGCCGATTATTGGGCGATCGGCATTACGTAACGGCCAACCAAAACAGGGCCACGAACCGAGACCGAGTCGATAGTCGGGGTAGTAGCTCGTCAGCGTGTTTGCCACGTAGCCGTCATCGTCCGCTACGGACCTCACAACGTAAACACTGCGCTTCAAGGATGAAAACTTTCACACTTTCGTGAGCTACATAGGAGACGGAGATTTTTTTTTTGTTCCTTCTTTTCCTGCTGTTGTTCGTGTTTTGCTTTTCTTTTCGCCGATGCTGTGTGGCCCGTTGATCGTTGCGCGTCGGAAACTTTCGAACCACGGCACACGGTTGATTACAGCCGCACCACCAGTCCACAAAACCAGGACAGGGTACAGGTTGCGCCCCGAATGTTTGGCAGCAGTGCGATACGGCCGCCGCTTGCGTTTGGCAATCAACACTTGGACACTGTGACACAATTCCCCGGGGGTTTGGCCTTAAAAAAAACACACGAAAAACCCCCGCGATGTCCGCTAAGTTTTGGCTGAATCGTACACTGCGCCCACATCGTATCCTACCTCGCCCATACCGGACAACTCCCGGATCCCAACACGCGATCAATCACCGTTTTTGTTTTTTTTTTGGTTTTTTTGTTTGGTTCACTCACCTGGTTCCGTTCGAACAGTGGCGCACCGACTGGAACGCGGACGGATCTGGCCGTACCGAGGGCGACTGAAGAAGGTTGAATGAAGTTGCCGCGACCGGTATAGAAGCTGCGTGCGATGCCACTGTGGGCCACGGCCGTCACCAGCGGCGTCCCAGATCCGGCTGGGCCGCCACCGTACGCGAACCCGGACGACAGCAGGAAGGTCCGTTTTCCGGCATTACCGATCGGCACGGTCACACTGCCGCCGCCACCTCCACCCCCGCCAACACCTCCACCGCCACCGACACCATTAACGACGGTACTGGCCACTGGGCCGGGCGCATGCAGCAACAGGTCCTGCTGCTGCTGCTGCTGCTGCTGATGCCCGAGCTGGCTCTTGGAGACCGCCACTAACTGACACAGTTTCTCCTGCACAACGCGGGCACAGGCCCGATTGGACGAACTTAAACACGCCATAGTCAAAACAATTGTGATCCGATCGATGGACCGCTCGAGCACTCGAAGCCCCCGAAAAGCTGCTGCTGTTGCTGCTGCTGCTGCTGCTGCTGCTGCCGTTGCTGCTACTGCTGCCGTTGTTGCTGCGTGCCCCACCAACGGGCGCGCACCGTGATCGTTCCCGTCCCCTTCCACCCCACCCCACCGACTCCTTACCACCCTCCCTCCCCCCACCAACACCACCCCTTTTTTCTCAATCAGGGTCGTCCCCCTGGCTGTACCAGAGACTTTTCAGCCGATATCACACGATCACCCGAACGCTGTCACTCTGCCCGAAGATCGTGCACGGCATGCCTTCTCCTTCCGTCGTACGGGCACGGCCAGTACCGGGACTGTCCCACTCTTCCACGCTTGGTACCGGTTTGGTACGCGGGTCGGGAGAGCGCGAGCCACAAAAAAAAACCCACCCTCGAGAGAGTGAGAGAGCGAGCGTGATGCGTGTTGGTCGGTTGTTTCTCTCCGGTTTTTTTTTCTTTTACACGAGGCTCGTCGGTGGGGTCGTCGTCGACGGAAATCGGGGGCCGTACGGTACGTTGAGATGTTCGCGCACGATGACAGGAGAGAGAGAGAGTGGGTGGGTGGGTGGTGGGTGGGGGTTTGCGACTTCGACGGTGCGAAGATCGAACCGCGCGTCTATCGCTTTCACTCCGTGCGCTCGCAATCGTGTCCCCCCGAAAAAAAAACCCGTGCAGAGGGTGAAGTGGGTGGGGGTGGTAAAGATGTTGTGAGGGGTAGGGGAGGGGAGGGGAGGGAGTTCGTTTCCACCGATGCCACCCGCGTACCGATTTTCCGACCGCAATACGACGCCGATCCACGATCCAGACGACCGGATATCAGGGTGGGAGTAGGATGCTGGAAGGGAGGAACAGAGGGAGGAGAGTTCACCACACACCGCAACAGGTGACGACGGCACCAATGATGATGATGATGATACCCGATGGATCGCAAGAGATAGAGAGTGCGCGTATGTTAAGCACACGCAACGCAAGATGTAGATCGCTGAAACAAAGGAAAGCGAAGGAGTCAGTTGTGATGCTACATCCGATAAGGGTAGGTGAGTTTTTCCACAACCTTCCCCCCACAGTGAGCTATCGGACGGAAATATCGTTAGACCTAAGCACCAGGTGTAATATTCTTCTACGTCACATTGATACATTTTTCTCCGAACGCTCGAAAAGATTCCCGTCTGTTGCACTCGCGCAAGTCGTTCAGTTTTACAATAGAATTAAAATGTTCTGTTCCAATTGCCTACAGAGAATCACTCTACATTACGTGAAGATTCGATCCGGTGCAACTCCCTATTAGAAATTCCAAGCTCTCCTCACAATCGGTAGATTCTCGACCGACAAACTTTCCTCCATAAAAGGTTCCCGCATATACGCTCGCCCAAGTCTTTCGATTTTAAAAATAAAATTAAAATAATTCCCCCTTCGTTTTATCTTTCTACCGTTGATAGAAGAGTAAAATCATTTGAATCTAATTTGGCGCAACTTCCGTTAGCAATTCCAACCGCTCTGCGCAAACAGCAGCTTCGTGAGTGGCAACAAAAAATCGTTCCTTCATGAAAAGGTTCCCGCATATGCCCTCGCTCAAGTCTTTCAGTTAGATTGCTATCCTTGCAGTAAATGCTATCCTTACTGGATGCTGATCTGGCGCATCTTTCATTGGAATTCGAATTAAAGGTAAAATTAAAATGTCCTCTTCATTTTATCTTCTTGGAACAATTCTTTCTACAGTGTTGACAGAAGAGTAAAATCATTTGAATCTAATTTGGCGCAACTTCAAGCTCTCCTCACGATCTGCAGCTTCTCGAGTGACGCAAAAAGAAAATCTCAAAGGCTTTCGCACAAGTCTTGCGCTTTAAAGATTAATGTTCTCTTCGTTTTATCTACCAAGAAACCCGAACAATCGTCCCATTTATTGCCGAGGAACTTACTTGTGATTTGTGCCCGGGTTTTCGCACGTTTCTTCCAGAACGTATTCTCAATTCGAAGCCCCCTCCGATGCAGCCGACTCGTCTGTAACCAGTTTTTCCTCCAGCTTCGTCCTTAAAACATCTTCGGAATAACACAAAAAAATATATATATATACACAGCTGGGTATTAAAACTGTTTTCGCGAATCGCCTGATACGCCAGTGACGCACAAAATTCCTGTTTCCCGTGCCAAAAGTCCCAATCCAGAATCAATACGATCGCCGGCGTGACGCAAATACGCCAACGGCATTTCGGGATTCAAATGGCGGACGGAAAATCCCGCAAACGATTATGATCGTTTGAAAATTCTGATGTCGTAAACCGATTCCATTCTCCGCTGGATAATAGGCCGCTTCGTTGGAGTTTTGGCAATGTTCGCGGAACCGATACAGCATTGATTTGGGGTATTTTAATACGACCTTCGCTTGTGCGCGTGTATGGGATGTCGCTTGATAGCAATTAACATAAATCAGACGGCCAGGAGAGTTGGGTCGCGATGCTGACGTCAATTCCGGTTCACCGGTTCACAACCGCGACCGTCTGGCACAAATGGTAGCGTCTTCGATCTCGATCGCCGTCTGATATCTAGAACTTGGTTGTTGCGCATGCGATTGACTCTTTTTCCAACCGTTTTTGATTAGCAGATGCTGCGTACGGCAAAACCGAGCGCAAAATAAAAAAAAACCCAACCACAAAAACAAGCAGCTAATGATACTGATTCGGTGCGGGGGTATGGATTTTACATCAAAGAAATTCGTTTTCAACAAAACTAAGAAGATGGGGGGGGGAGGGAAACAACGGTGAAGGTTTGCACGACGCAAATTCGGAGGCACAAAACATCTTCCCATCGGCATAAGAACGCGGAATTCATTAGTGTGCAATTAACGCCACGAACATTAGGGAAGCGATTAGGTTGGTCAGTGATCTAGACACTAATTCTTCTTCTTCCTGCACTGGATGAACGCAAGAAAGAGTGTAGTGGGTACGTTTGTGTGTGTGTGTGTGCTATTCCTTAAACCACTCTTAACCTTATCAATCTACACCTAATTGAGAAGCGTATCAATTCGCAGTATCGTTTGCAAAATTATGCTAATGTCCGTTAGCCGCTGCGGATGCTCTTCCCACAAACTTGCAATATTGCCAGTAATTAAGCAACTATCTACTAATTGCCCATTCTGGACGCTCCTGCCACCTGGATCCTGGATAACACCTTTAATTAAGCGCAAGACATGGAAGCAGAAGAGCACCCACAACCGCACGGACCACCTTCATTAGAATGGACATTACACAATTTCAATGTCGTACCGCGAATGTCGTCAGAATGCCTAATTAGCCTGTGCCATCTGCTGGACAGATCGCCGCCTTCCCTCCCGCAAAAGGTTCGAACCTGCACCAGGAACAAAGAAAGGCGTCGTCCTTTGTCGCATGGGGGCCACCCCAACTGTCCACCGGCAACCGTGGCCAGAATTGCAAACGAACCTGCAATTACGAACTGGACGAACCGAAAAACAAAGGAAACCCAACCTGGCGGACGCGTCGGGGGCTTCGCCGCATACCGGGATGCGGGAGGGTATTATTGCTACAGGACATTGTAACGTGATCCGCCCGCTAGCAGCTGGACCGATGGATCTCTTGCCGATGAATAACTTAAGCTAGCAGGGGCTTTTATTTCTGGTTTTCGATAAGACACGAACGCGGAATATCAATCCGGGCACGTTGGCTGGGTTTGGGTGATGCGCATTGCACTCGAGGTAGATGTGCTAAGGCTCTTCTCGTCTATTTCTGTCCATAAAATCGTTATAAATTATTACGAGAATATCAAGCCATTTCTCAAATCTTGAGTGTTGTTTTGTAGCTTGCAAAATAAATCCTTTTGGATGAATGGATGTAACAAAAAGAAACCTTCGTCTATTAGTACTCATTGTAGCTAATAGAGGGCCCTTTTTAAATTCATACTATTTCGAACAATTTCAACTATGTTAGAAATGCACTGAACAGTTCATAGACATTTCTACGTGCTTGCAATGTCTGACCAACACCAACAAAGGGAGCTTAAGTACAAAACTGGTTTTGATTTGATTTTACAACCATTGTACGTTTATATCTATGAAGGTCATCGGTTTGGTGACACCGCAGTAAGGTTTTAAGCCCATCGAGAGCATGGTATCGTTCATCACGTCAGTAAAACCACCTCCCCGGCACCCTTATTGTTTCATATATACTAAAGCCATATTACATTTATTTCTACCGTTCTGATGTTCTGAAATGATCCAGTTTACTGCGTGGTAGTTAAACGCACACCACAGAAGCAAAAAAAAACGACAACAAAATAATAATAATCTGACAAACAGTCGACCTACTGACAGCACTGTTTCGGTGCCACTGTCGTGTTACATAACAATAAGTTTTCCTGGCTAATCTAAGGTCTTGAACTTTCCAAAACTCGTCGAAACCGCTTGGAAATCGCAATCTGTACCACCCGAAACTGCACCAGCTACCGTATAATTTACGAGCTGCTTGGCACGATCAGCTGATGAGCGAACGCAGAAGAAACATAAGCATCATGCACCTTTACATCGTATTTCCCTTCGTTCCACGACAATTCGCTACTGTTAGTGTGCATGTGGTTGTGCACCGGTGCAGTCGGTTGGTTTTATTTCGCCAATTCACCAAAATTGCCCCATGTGCCTGTGTCTCGCGGGTGCATGTTTTGCGATTCCGGCTGAAGGGGTTTATCCTCCCGCTATGTCAACATAGATTTCATGCATCACGGGCAAAAGCAACTATCGTACGAAAAAAAACAAAACCGTACAGCTCGTTCGTGCCGGTCCGGCGCAGTAGGTTCGCTTACCTTCATTGCAGTTCAACTGCATGCCGTTACGGTTGTTTGGTGCATCCCTAGCGGATTTTTGATCTCGTCGAATTGGTTGCGATTGCGAAACAAGCAAAACACCTTTTTGCAATACGCACACACGTGTTTTGAAGCGATGGATGCACACATAAAACCGATACACACACACATGCACACATGCACGGAGACCGCGCCAACGGCACGGGCAAGGTGGAAACCGTTTTCTGTGCAACACGATCTTCAAACGTTCGGTCTGTGAACCGCCTTCCCAGCTCCCAGCAGATTTTCCCAGCTCACCAGAGGGAAATCGGCACTGTCCTGTACAGCCCGCCCGCGCTTAAAAAAAACCCCACCACAATAACAAAAACCATATGACATTGACGTTTTCCTGGACCATGTGCGTCAATAGGTGCGAGTGTTTACATCTGGCGGTTTGGTAGAAAGCCGACAGCAGAAATGTTAAAGCATAAATAAGCTACTCATTCGCGTAGCGTGTACGTATTTATTCCATTCCACAATTAGTAAGAAACATCATACGCAACCGAAAGTTTTTGGATTCACGCTCGCGACAACTGTCAAACATCGTATGCAACAAAAAAAAAACAACTGACATCTACAAAGCGAACGTTGCACGAGCAATGTCGAAGTGTCATCGTATGCGTGCTGCATGCAGTTCTAGCTACAGTGCGCAACATAATTGAAGCGCCACTTTATTCCGAGCTTAATATTTACTTTTTATTTTAAATAACGCAAGCTTCATATTTGCTTTGTTACAGGCTGCTTCCTTAGCATGGTTTGTTTTGTTTTCACAAGCAGCTTCCACATATGGTGAAACAATTCTAATCTATTTTAGCAAGTAGGGATCGTTATCCACGTATTTGGTTACATTTGATGATCAACAATTACACACTACATCTTGATGTATCGGTTTCACTTGATATTTCTATGTTTTTGTTTTCGCTTGTTTTTTGCTACTCGGAACGTCCATTATATTGTAACACCGACGTGCTGTAAGGACACTTAATAATACACTATTATTCGGTCATCTGTCCGATTGGTTCCGAGCTAAATATGTTTGACGTGCAAAAAGAACGCCTTGTAAGATGCGTGTATGTGAAGAAGCTATTCAATTATTAATTGTTTGTTTTGTTTTGCTGTTCGAAATTCTCCGTTTACACCGTTACATACGTTTGGCAAGCTAGTGTTTATCGTTCTACCATACATTTCCCAGCCGGAACCACCCTCAATACAATCACCCTTGACTCTCGTAATCGTAACTTCGCGCCATAAAGAATTTAAAAAAATTGATACTGATGGAATAAAAATTCAATAACAACTGCTCCGCACCACCACAGAGCTGCCCTTGGGCAACAACTGCCGTTGTAAATAAACGTAACAATTGAATATTGCAATGTTGCAAAACGAAAAAGGAAAATCCAACCATTTCAATTAATACTTAAAGTCCCAACGAATCACTAACTTCCCCGGTCAAGCACAGTAACTCCTATGGGCGCGATGAAGACCGTTGATGGACGCTGCTAATGCCGCCATTGCTGCGAAAGAAACAAAATTCCAATTTCACCGCATTGAGGAGACGATATTTCGGTTTCGATACTTACGATTTGCTGCACTTCAGATGAATTATGAGCAGCACGAGTCCGAGCAACAGACAAACGCCTCCCACGACAATGTACGCAATACCGAGGAATGGATTTTTGCCCCCAAGAATCGAGGTGGTGGACAGGATGAATTTCTTCGTTCCGTCGAACTCAATGACCGAGTAAGCTTTATGAAAATAGAAACGTGTTAGATACACTCGAAAACTGAAAAACCCCACCCACCATGGTTTTACTCACAGTACTTGACGGTTAGCGTGTAGTTGCCCCTAAGCAGTCCCTCCTTGAAGTGTTCCTGCGAGTGATCGATTCGTCGATGAAGCTTCCTGAACGTGGGCAGTGCAGCCGTGCGCATCCACACGATGAGGTCCTCATTCTGGAACCCATTGTTATCCTTGTTCGTTTCGTCCAGCTCCCAGAGTTCGCGCGTCCAGGCCTTCGGACGACTGAAACCACGGAGCGCTTCCTTTAGATCACCTTCCGGATTGCGGAACTTGATCTGCCGGTCCGAGGGCCATGCAATTTCAGTCTGCAACAGTGGCACCGGCGTAAGGAGCGTCTGCGAGTATAGCTCAAACTTGTCGCTAAACAGCGAGTTGGCGATAGCACCGCAAGGAGCTATCGGGACACGCTCATCGTCGTCCGCGTATGCAAATGGTGCACAGTCGCTTGACGGAATCGGCGAGAGACGGCCGAGCAGCTGGTCGTCATCGCGCGACTTCACGTAACGCCGATGGTTCTGGTAGTAGTTCGTCAGCCCATAGTACAGGTACACCTTGTCCAGAAAGTCCTTCTCCAGTTCGAAGTTGATGGTGCAGGCGCAGCTAGAACCTGGACTGTTGCTGATAATTTCCGCACAGCTCTGATTTCCAGAGTCCGGTTTGCAATGCGTGTAATCGTACACGAATTCATTGATCTGTGCGAAAGCGTTGGGGAGTGAACATGTGGAGACAATAACGAAACACCACCATTTCCCACAAGATGAAAGACTTACCGAATTGGATGACAGCCACAGCAGTACACCGATTGGAATGAAGAGAACCCCGATCAGGAAAAAGGCTGGTAGAACCGTACCCGCGGTAAGGACCGGTTGCCAGGCCGGAAGTCTTTGTTGTTTAAATGCTGAATCTGTAAAGGAATGCCCACACACACCCAACAACAAGGAAATAAAGTACTCCATAACGAAACGACATGTCACTAGGAAGGGCAACTGCTCCAGGGTTAGCACCAGCACCCGTACCTGAAGGTCGTTTAGATTTAGGTAGTTCAGCTCCGTCCACCGTATCTGGCATGGCTTGGCTTATTATAGCAGCCATCGTAACTTGGCTTCTGCTGATTGATTGATGAACGCACGAACGGTTGCTTGATTGTGGATCGAATTGAATGCAAAGGTAGCAGAGTATTGATCGAAAGGGATGAATTTTCACCTTCTGTACAGTATGACGCACAGTGTTTTATGTTTTGTGAAACGTCAAAAAAGCTCCAATACTCCGGACAAAAGCACCTTTGATCGAGCAAAACTTTTTAGATCTGCACAGTGGTCGGCTCCACGGTCACTCGTTCCCGTTTCTGTAGCGATGTGCGTATCGATTCTAGTGTGTCGGAGCTTTCCGTAGGCGACCAAGAGTTCGGGCCAGATTTGAGATGATCTAATGATTCCGCTGGGTACAAACGGTTGTTCTGTTGCTGCATTGAGTCCGGTTCGGAATCGGGCTCAGAAGGGGTCATTTTAGATCCAGTATAGAGAGTTCGGGTTAAAATAGAACCTGTCCTACAACCCGTCGCTAAATTCTGGTAAAATGCCTTTCTTTGATATTAAAAAATCGTTAAAAAATGTAATAAATAATAGATCATGTTGGCTAGTTAAGCATTCCCTGCTTAACAATGTATTAAATTGTAAATTATTCGTTTTACACATTGTAAATTCGATCTGGTTCGAGCTTACGTTTCGGAAGAGTGTCCTTTCCTCTACCGAATGTATTGTTTAAAGTTCGTACTTTGAGCTAGCTAAACCTCTGGCAAAATACGACGCCATCGCAGAAAAGCTCACTAATTTGTGCTCTGTGTGAGAATCATTCCCACAGAGCTGAAGTCTTTCTTCAGTGTCTGTACACTAGTTGTACTAATTTTAACATTAATAGTAGCCTCTCACCATGCCAATGGTGTAGACCCTTCCAGCCGTTGCTGCAATTCGGGCAAACCTGCAAAGACATGCCCGCTAGGAATGGCTGTTAGGAGTTTCCGGTTCTTTTCGTTCGGTGGTACATTCACCAGCAGCGCACACCACCCGGCACTGCGCGCTCCGTTGTAGTCCTCCCGGCACAGGTTGCCGATGTGCAGTGCCTCTTGGGGTTTTATTTCCGGTCCGGTTTGCAGCAGGTTGGCTTTTCGTAGTGCTGTTTCGAATATGGCCGGGTCTGGTTTTTCCACACCTGCTTCGTAGCTCGTTAGCACGAAATCGACCACCTCTCCGGACGGTGCGATGCCATTGTTGCGCAGGATGATCGTTAACCGTGGATCAAAGTTTGACACTATGCCCAAAGTTTGCCCAGCCGGTGGAGTGCGCAACTTTCGCAGGAACTCATCTACCCCAGGCCGTTGACGCCAGCAGACGCGCCTTCCATCGTAGGTGTAATCGTCTATTAGCTGTTCGGCGATTATGCTCAGAAGTGGTGAAGGAACATTATGGCAATTGGAACTGGCCGCTGCATCCACTATAACCCGTTCCACCAGTGTACGCCACCACCAGCGCCAACTTTCGTCCTCCAGCTCCTGCTGCCCCGTCTGTTTCCGACCGGAACCGAAATTCGGAAACTTTTGGTTCATCGAACGAAAGCAGAGACCAAACGAGCGGCCAATCTGCTCCTCCAGCAGCGTTATACCAATGCGCGGTTCCAGCACGCTGTTAATTACCTGAGCATAATGCCGCTCGGGACGAACGGCATATTCCAGGAGCGTATCGGTAACATCGAATGTTACCAGCCGAAATCGCCGCAAATTGTTTCGAACTGCGAAAGAAACAACGGTGAAACAGAGAAGACATTAGTACCGACAGCGTAAACCTTAGATCTACAGCCAACTTACAGTGATTCATTTACATCAGCAAACGGACGCTTGTTTTCGGTAATTTGTTGTCACTATTGGCACGGAATATATTTAAACATTACATAATGTAACGATGCATCTTCTCATCGGCTCAACTGCATTGCTACGATAGATGATGAGATGTACACTTGGGACTTATATCAAATAAGCTGAAAGAGAGCAACAAAAAGATATAACATTGATCCGTTCTGTAGATTTTTGAAGCCTACCGATGCGTCGATGTACTGCAGTCGGAAAGAACAGCTGATTTGTCAAGCAGAGCAGCTGACTGCAAACCGAGAACTATCTCTATTTACAATGCATCAACGTAATGAGATGAAATTTGAATCAACTGATAAGTAGTACGACGAATAAAAACAACCAGCATAATACAGTTGTTTAAAACACGCTATGAGGAAATCGCTTTATTTGTTTCGAATTTTAATTATAATTTTTTCATGTTTAAAAAAAAGTGCATGCAAGGAACATTTTTAGCTTTGGATGTCGTACACCGTGCAAACTGAATGGTTACAGAGATTTCACTTGTAGAGTAAACCGGCCGCAACCTTATCGGCCACATCTTTCCCAACGAGTAATGCACCAATGGCAAGTCCGAAGTCGAACGTAGTTGCCGGCCCGAGGCTGGTGATAAGATTGTTATCCTGAACAACCCGTCCGAGTTGTGAATCAGCCGCCGGTGCCTCCCACACGTAGCCGTCCTCCGTCATTTTTTCCCGGAACGAAGGATAGGACGTCAGGCGTCGTCCAGCAAACAGTTTACCGTGTTCGGCTAGTACTGTCGGTGCAGCACATATGGCCGCCACCAGTTTACCGGCTTTTTGCTGCCGATCGAGCAAATCACCGACTGCCGCTACTCGTGCCATTGTTTTCGCACCTTCGAGACCACCGGGCAGAATGATGGCATCCGGCAATCCATCATCGGTGGCGGCATGTTGCTTAATGTACGCCTGCAGTGTAGTGTCGGCTTTTATGTTAACGCCTCGGGAACAACAGGCAATCAGATCCTCATTACCGGTGGCTGTTTCAGAATCCTGGACTAAAGCAATCGTTACGTCGACCTGAAAAGAAGTGGGTTAAACATTATGTCCAAGTTCGGGTGGAGCAAAAATGTGTGTGTCTATAATTATTGCATTTACATTACAGCGGCGCAACACATCAACAGTAATAACCAGCTCCATTTCCTCCGAACCGCGTGCAATCAGAGCAAGTGCCCGCCTTAAAGCCATTATAACGTACTAGTAACTGAAAGCACGATTTAGAAAGGAAAACAAATATTGTTTAAAACTCGAAAAGAGTAGAAAATGCGGAATTTTACCTTCTGTTTTGCAAAAGAATTTGCGAACGCGGTGAAGGTCAGCGGTACGACAATAACAGCAGCTGAGAAGCACTTGACTGACACTAGACATTTGACGGCGATATTTTGGCACCAACGGCGATATTTGTTTGTCGAATGTGGAATTTTGAATTATTTTTTCCTCAATTTCCTTGCAAAGTTCGATAAATATGTGCTTGAGCTTCAAGTACATACATTTTAAGCTTTAGTATGTCCATGGTTTTCGTAGAAACAATATATTTTCCATTTGCATACGGTTGAACGACGCAGTATAAACGGAGAGCGAGCGCACGGCTGGTTCGAGCGTATTCTATCAACCGGGCTTTGTCCCACCGGAAGATCGAGATTGAACGATTGGAAACAACAGTAACAGCAGCAGCCGTGAGAAGGGGCAGCAAACGGTACGCAAAATTGGTAATAGTTTCCTTTAAACAGCGAGTTTCTTATTTCCTTTTTTATGGACTACCCAAATCGCAAAACGCCTGCGGCCAAGGGAACGTAATACTAAAGCCCGTAACAGCACGAGCTTGGCGAATACTTTTTCCACCTCGAGATGGTTGCATCTAGAAGGAATGCAACGTAGTGTCAATATGCAACCAATTTGCCAATACTGATAGGGAAAGGTGCTGGGAAAAAGAGATCCTCTTGTACACCTCGGCAATAGTGCGTGTGTGTAACCAATGCCGGAAGCAAACTACTCCCGGGTGCAGCTGGCAGTCCTTCGTTGCTTTACCCGGGACAAAGCAAAACCGATTCGCGCACGAATCATCTGGCCAGAAAGGCACCTCACACCGCTACAGCGAACGGCTCGTCCGTTCCAGAAAATGGACCAAAATTGTTTCAATCGTTTCTTTATGCGTCTGAAAATAGTTTTCTTTCCACTCGTGTGTGCACGGTTCAATTGAGGATGTTGAAAATAACAATCCAACCACAACAAAAATGTGCAATAGGGGTCGCTTCACATGTGCGTGTGTGTTTTTGTTCGACCAGTGTGTGAAAGTTCGTGTTCACTTTTTTCCTACAAACCCCCCTTTGTAGCGTTTGAGCTATTTTATTTCCTTTGTGCAGTGTTTTCCAGTGTGCATATGTGTGTGTGTGTGTCAAGCACAGATGTTTACAGTTGTTTATGGATTGCGTCACGGTGATATTTTAAAGGCGTACAAAACCAAAGGTTAGCCTCGAATTAACATTCTCTAAACTAAAAAAAAAAACACGAAAAAATCAAACCCACACGCACACATACAGGTGGTTCCAAAGCGTTCCAAACATGCAAGCATGTTCGAGCGAATGTCATCAACTAGCATTGAAAAAATGCCCCCCCTTTCCTATTATGTTCCACGCCTTTGTTTTTGTTTCTCCGAACGGCATGCACTGGCAGAATAACGCTTCAGTATATCTCTTTGTCCCCTTTTTCGACACAATAGCAACCAAAAGAAATGATTTTCGTCGTTGTTCCTCTTAAACATTGCGGTTGTGTTGTGTAGTGAAGCGATCAAATGCGTCTTAAAGTGTGAATGCTTCTGGTGGTAGGAGGAATGTGGAGGAGCAAAATATGTTAGAAACCTTTCACTTGACATGCTGTGAAGGGATAACATCGGTAGTGACCCAAATTGGACGTGAGTGAGTGGTCCCGCAGAGGGGATATCAAAGAAGTTCAATCCAAAAACAAAGTTCATCTCTTTTCCATCAAACATCTTTTCCTCATGCTTTCTAATGCTTGCAACAGTCAACCGTGGCATAAAGCCTTTCCTTCAAATCAATCGTGTACACATCGATCAAATGTCGTCAACCAATACGCTTACAATACGCGAACAGTTATCCGCTTCGTGGAGTGTGTTATCGTCGTGCGTGCCAGAAAAAAAAACACTGAACAATAGTTTAGTGAACACTTTTTAGGCAATACACGATCCCGTTTAAATACGCCGTGCCAAAACCGTGCTAATGTATGTACCGATGCTTCACTTTCAGACTCACCCATCGGTGGAAGGGTGGGATAGAACAGTGGCCCTGATGGCTGCAGCCCGGCCAGAAAATGGCAGCAAGCAGGACAGCGCAACGATCCAGCCGATGCAACGTCCCAAACCGCCTCATCAGCCAGCACCACCGCCCCCATCCCCAACAGTAGCGAATCGCTATCCGGCAGCGATCTTCCTAAATGCACGGAAACAGGTCGCCCGCACTCCAGTGCCCCAGGTGGTGCGTCGGCTGGCCCCGGCCCAACCACGCCGTCCGATCCCGCCAGTACCCACGGTACTGACCGGCAGCAGTAATGGCGGCGCGGTTCTGATAAGTGCTGACAATCTACGCCGCACGGTGTACGCTACGGTGCCGTCCGTTTCGTTGCACGCCAGTACGGGCTGCGCGAACGGGTTGGCCAACACGATCGTTAGCTTTGCGGGCAAACAGGCGATCACGATCCCCGTACAGTCGACGAACGAGCTCGTGTCGGTGGTACGGCCCACAGTTCCTACGCCTCCCGCCACCATTTACAAGCTGGTAGGCGCCACCGGTGCATCAACCGGACGGAAACGAATGCCCCAGTTAGCACCGAAACCGGCGGCGAAAAATGGCGAACAAACGGTATCACCCTTCCGGCAAGGGCACGAGCAGAAACCAATCGCGATCGCACCGAACGGTATCACTGGCCGGGGTGCATCCGTGCAGTACAATAATGCTCCCGGTTGGCGACGGATTTTGCGCAACAAAGTAATCGTTTACATTAGGTAAGCAAGAAGGGACGATGTTTGATTGGTGATCGTGTTCGTTAAGGCATCTTTTCCATTGCAGCCCTTCCAACATAGTGCTTCACAATTATGAACAGGTAAAGGAGTATTTGTTGTCTTCCGGTACGTGCAAGTGTGGTTTACCGTGTCCGTTCAATCCGGAACTGTTTTTCCAATTCGACGCACAGGTCTGTTACAGAACGGTTTCGAGACGGAATTCGTTTTTAACATACGTTCCCGTTTCTGTTACAGATTCCCAACATGACGATGGCATCAAAACACCAGGAAGTATTATGTGCACACCTTCAACGGGCCACACCCGGCCCGGAGCGTTTGAAGCGGTTGCACGAAGACACGACACCAGCCCACAGTGCCGTGCTGCTGAAAACGCCTCCCTGGCGTAAGAATGTTCCCATGACGGCTTCATCGCCCCAAGCAACGCCGGGTTCAGAGATTGGGCCTATAGCGCGGCTTAGCAAGGTAAACGATGTGAATAGCGCTTCGTACGTCCGATCCCCGTCCGATACGCATGTGCACGAGTGTGCACGGGAACGGCTGGAACAGAAGAAACCAACGTTCAAAGACGATCCGACCGGTTACCTAAACCAGCAAACCGCCATTTTGCACAGTTCGATTTCATTTCTCCATTCACCGGATCGCCGATCACCGTTGCCGCTGGTTGGTGGTGGGCTGAGCCCAAAGTTGGGTGAACCAACCCCCGTTCCGAAACCATCCCCACCGAAGGATGAAAGGAGTGGGTTGGTACGGCACCAGCGGACTGCAAACCGTACCATGCCGGCGATAGAACCGCAGGCCAAAATAACCTCCCTGACGGGGGTTGTAAAGTACGAAACAAGTGCCAGCAGTATTAAACCGCCGGGTATGGTGAATCCGACCAAATCACCGCATCCGATGGCACGGCTAGCGACGACCGGGGAACGGGGAGGACGAATGGCTTACTACGTGAAGGCGAACAATGCGGCACGGGCGACACCCGGTACGGATCAGTGCTCGTCGGCCAAGGTGCCAAAGTTGAATCTATCCCCGTCTGGTGAATCGTGTCCGATAACGACCACCACCACAACCACAACCACGACGATCGCACGTACGAATCCGATTACAACGCCCACCACCACCACCGGTACGATGTTTGTACCGACGCGCTCGTCACACGTAATCAATGCTGGTGGGGCACAGATTGTTGTGATTGATGGTTTGCAGCATTCGGCTGTCGGTGCCGGAACGGAATTGCCGGGAAGGGTGCGTATTGGTGGGTTCCCGCCCGTACGTACCCACCAGCAACAAACGGCCACCATGGTACCGACCGTATCGAAACCGGCCCACCAACAACCGACCGTCGTCAATTACAGTTTAGCGCGTGTACCGAACGGTACGGCACCGGTTCCGGTATCCGCACTGTCCAGCACGCCGATGCCAACCACCACATCCGGTGCGATGCTCCTGAACGGCACAAACATTATTCATCTGAGCAATGGATTGTCGGCGTCCGCATTTCACGGCGGTTTGCTCCCGCCGGAACCGTCCAATCCGGCCGGTTTGCACACGGTCGGTACGGCGGGACCGACAGCCGTGCCGAAAACTTCCCTTTCACTACCGAACGGAACGCTAGGGTTAGCGTCCGGCTCGACGGTTGTGCTGAATCCCACCACGAGTATTCGTTTCGCCGATAGTGCTAGCTTCACCACACCGGGCGGATTTTCGACCGCAACGGTGGCGTCCAACACCTACCACTACAACCCCTGCACAACCGTCCATGGGACGGACACCGTCGGTTTGGATGTGACCGGTGCGCGGAAGGTGAAACGCCAGCTAAAAACTCTCAACGGCACGACGAGCGGGTTGGGAAGTGGGCTGGTATTACCGGCCTCTCCCGTAGCGACACTGGGTCAACCACAGCCGGCCACATTCCAGCAGCAGCTGCAACCGGGACCATTCGTACAGATCGCCTCACCGTACGGTGGTTTGCAAAACATTCAGCTCACTTCGGGCCTGTCCGGGATTACCGTGGTGCCCGTATCGAAAGCAACTCCGCTCGTGCCACAACAACCTCAACACCACCACCATCAACCGTACGGTTTGCTCGGCCAGACGCAAACCATACTCCTCCCAGCCGGCAGTATGGTGATGGCATCGGATGCAAACACCGCGACGGCAACGCTGTTGCAGATACAGAACATGGCGACGGTCGGTGGGAATGCACCGCTACTCGCCGGCCAAACCGGGCTCGTACTACGCCAACCGAAACCACCGTCCACTGCCGGATTCATCTCTACCGTGGGCCAACAGTCGTACCTGATCGGGGCCAATGGAACCACCGGTACGACCCGTGCCCCCACCGTTACCCACCAGCGTCCTGCACTGTTCGGTAATGGTGGTGGGCTCGGTATCGTGACCGCCACCCAATCGTTACCGGTCGCTAACCTGACGATGCAACAACCGCAAACACTTTCGCTTGCACCCGCCGCTCCATCTACGAACCGGACCGAGATCGGTGCTTTACACACACCGACGAAGCTAGCCGAAGGTGGGACAACTCATCTTACCGGTACGGTGCTGTTACAGCCTGACATCACAACCGTGCACGCCAGCCAACCGGACCGGTGTGAGGAGCATGGGAGCGAGACGAAACCAGCTAACGGAGATGGAACGACGGGACGGACCGAGCTTAAACCGAATGTAAGCAGGGATTGCCTATTGGTTTCGTTTGGTGTTGGCTGTAAATCTGCAAGAATCCTCTGATATTCCATTTGAATCTATTATGCGATACATTAAATGTTTCGTAAATCTATACTCAACTCATTGACTCCTTGCTTCATATTCATATTCAACAACATAAATTTAAAGAAGTTTTTGGACGATCTAGATGCCAAGACTCTGGATTTTAAAGATTCAAGAATGTTCAGAGATTCATCATGGTTTTAAATTTTTGAAGGGTTTTTTTTTAATGTTCTGAATTAAGATGTATTATTCAGATGTATCTAAAATCATAAAATACGACACTTGGAGTACTTGCAACATTAAATCTTTATAAGAAAAAAGATTCCCGCAAAAGTTGGATTTTAAACGAATCCTTACAAATCATAAATTTTGGCAACTCTTTACTGAAGATTTTGCTTATGAATTATATTCATCTCAAACGTTTCATTTACATTCTTTTGTGTGTTAGTGTGTTTCCATAGCCGAAACCGAGGTGCCTGGGATATCGTACACACTCAAGGGTCCGCTACTAACCGAACACCAGAAAAAGCAGAGTAAGTAGTATCTGTAACCGCCGGACGTACACGAAATATTGATTGCAATTGTGTTTTATTTGTTCCGCAGATCCTTCGGTAGAATCACCAAACCGCACCGGAAGGATTGTATCGCCAGCCGCCGGAGTTCGTACGCCCTCCGGGGGTGTCGGATTCGTCCGCCGCGTACCTTCGGTACAGGGCATTAGTAAGCAGGACCGTGGCAAGTTAAGTATCGCCACACCATCGGTCACGACCGAAGGATCCACGTGCCTACTGACGGAGGTCCGATCAGAGCAAAGCTATGGTAGGTATTATATTCCTTGTTTTTCTGTTTTTTGCGTGTGTGTGTTGGGTTATTAACATTTAGAAAAAACCGATTTTTAAACATTTTGGTGTAATATATGGACTGTCCTAATAATGTTGCTAATAATTCGTATGGTGCCATATTAAACTGGTCAACACTCATCTATTCAGGTGTGCGAGAGGTTTGCCACTAACCCACTTCTGCTGCTGCTTCTTTGTTGTGAAATGTGTCCCCACAACTAACAACCTACCACACGCGGGTGCTTTGTGTTACAGTCGTTCGCGGGATCGTTCACCCACTACCATCATCTTCCCTCCAAGCAATTGGTGAAGGGACATTGCTTCGTTTGCCGTATTTGTGCCGTAAAGCATTTGTATTTCCGGTTTTTTTGACTTTCCCTTTTTCTCTCACCTCCGTGTGTTGTGTCGCGTACATCTTGCCCCGTTCCGTTCCGTGGGCACCACAACCCGCACCGACAGATTTGGGTGTGAAAACTTCCACCAAGGGCCGCACCAAGCGACGGCTGCTGCGGGGTCAGAGCGATACGGACGACCTGATGCCGGATGAGCCGCGGGACCGTCCGGGACGTCAGTTTCGCGTTGGCGATCTGGTTTGGGGTGCGGTTCGCGGATTCCCGGCCTGGCCCGGTAAGGTGCTACCGTCGCAGGAACCGGCGAAGGTATCGCCCGCCGTCGACGAGACGGTCGCCGGCCCGGCCGCTGAACCGACGCCGGAAGTGAACGTGGCACAGCAGGCGCAACACGTCTGGGTACGGTGGTTCGGTACGGGACGGGCCAGTTCCGAGCGGGTCGAGGTTGCCACGCTGCAGAGCCTTTCCGAGGGTCTCGAGATACATCACCGCGCGCAGAAGGATGCTAGAAAGTGAGACTACAACGATCCACACCGTAACTCACGGTTCACGGTTGGGGGGGTGGTTCGCACGGGAATCATTTAGCCGAAATCGATTATCTTCCATTTATTTATTTATGTCCTACCACTCTTGTACCACTTTCTCTAAATTATCTTTTTCTGTGTGTATCTCTCATTTTAGGAGCCGTAAATTAAACGCACAGCTCGAACATGCCATACAGCAGGCGATGCAAGAGCTCGACCATGCGGCTTCATCACCGGGGTTCAGTCGGTGCGCGTCCGGGCTCGACAAGCAGCGGCGCCGCCGGTATCAGCGACGTCCGCCGTCGTGCAAGCGACATCGCACCGTCGGTGTTACCGGTAACAGTGCCGGCACCGTCAACAGCAACATGTGCAATAGAAAAGGCGGCAGTGTGCGGTACTTGCGCGGTAACAAATTTAAAGCCAAATCGTAAACCATCGAAAAGCAACGCTCCGTAAATAGGGGTGTGGGGATTGAACGTAGCGCAACCGAATTACAGACGCACGGGTGTGCAACATTACAATGGCTTCAGTGGTAGAAAGCTAAACTAGCTGCATGTGGAATGAGTTTCGCAAAACTAGCTCGTTGTTAAGTAATTGTTAGATGTGAACGGTAGGCATTTCTTTCCCCAACTTTCTTTCGCACATTACAACGGCATTGCATCCCTGTGATGGGTCTCACCATTCATCACAGCAGCAGCTGTTTGTTGCGTAATTGTTATCACATTTAATATTCGTTTTTTAAAATGTTGTTATTGTCCTTCCGTTTCCAAAAAGCAACTAATTTTGGGTGTTTAAAGAATCGCGTAAACAATACGTTTGTGTTTCCCGATTTAAAGCGTTTATGTTTGTTGTTTTTGTTTGATCCATTTACCTCAACACGGTGTTGGTAGGGAATAAAATATCAAAATGTATGAATGTGCCCTTCCGTTTTTTTGTTTTGTTTTTCCTAGCAAAATTCAAAACGCCTGTACTAAATAATGAAACCAATCTATCCAGCGGATAGGCGCGTAACGGTACGATTCTGTTGCATGCGGGTCGCGTAGCATCAAATCAAATATATAATACACTTTGGGCAGGCCGCATAAAACATATGCCGCAAAATGTGAAATAGTAAATAATCGTTTAACTAACGCAAACCTTTATAGGAGCAGCGGGAAAAAATTTGCATCGATGTACGTTACCATCGGATGAGAGGGCGAGAGAAACAAAATCAGCACGGTATGAAGCGCGACGGCAAAAAAGGGATAGATATAGGCAAAGGAATAGTAATAAGACACGTAGCAGTAAGCCGATGGGCAGACAATTGTTGCAATGTTGTATTTTAAGCAAACTACCCAGCCTAGTTTTGAGGTATGATGACTTAATATAACAAAATCTCATACGTGTAACAAAACCATCAAAATGGTTCAGTGTAGGCAATGATAAGTTGTTTTTTTCTCCCTGATTTTATTTTCAAAACAAAATATTCAACGCAACAGCCGGAACACATTCAAACCATGCTTCAAATCAAAATGTCCCGTGGTGCAGAAATCTGATTTCTATCTGGTTTTTATCTGTTCGCGCGCCTAACGTTAATTATAGTTAACCTAAATGAGATATCGTCTCGATGGTCGCGCAAGGTTTCTGTTATGTTTTGTTTTTAATTGTTTTACACTACATCGTAACACTATAAGGTGGGTATCCCATAGGGATGAAGGGCGTAATCGTAAGGGTGTTAATCAAAAAAACCAATTAATTAATGTAATAACTGAACAGCTTTGCGTGCGCGCGGTGAGGGTAATGTTTGTTTTTATCAATAACTATTATTATAATTCGCTATTATTAAACAACAACAAAAAACGGATTACTAATTTTGCGACCTCCGATTGTAGAAGTTCAAACAAAACAACAACAAAAAAACCATCAACTCGTAAGTGAGCGTGTTAGTTAGCTGTGTTCGGTCTTTAGACGAAAGCGACAAGTGTACGTTCGTGTTTTCTTTGTGTATTAGTTTCGAGAAAAAGAAATTGTTTAATGTTTTGTTTTGTTAGCTTATTTTCGAATTTGTTACTGTTAGTGCGTCTAGTTTATTGCCGACATTATACTTGTTGTTGTTGTTGTGATTAAAATGAGTTTTAAGACGGAAAGTGAGTGAAAGGGGGGAACACGTGTAGGAAAGCAAACAAAAAAAGAACCACACGGTGTGTTTAAACAAAAGTAAATCAACAAAGGCTAGTTTCTTTTTTCAAATCAAACAGCCGAAAGCATTAATGCTGATGGTGCAGATTAAAACAGACAATAATGGTACACACCCATCCCAGAGTAGTAGACAGACAGTGGAAGCTGTGGACACTGAACAGCGGTAAAGCAAGCTCAAAATGGAAACACTGGTGGTCAAACCCAGGCAATAGTGTTGGCAAAAGGATTCGTTTACCAAACCCCCGCTCCCCCACAACCACCATGCTATCCGATCCCATCTCCTCAGCAAGCGAAACAAATAGGATTAATAAACTAAACACAGAATACACGGTCTAACTAATGATATAAGTGATGTACTCAAGGGATAATGAAGAAGGGCAAACGTTTATTAAGGTCAAATGCAGCCCCCGGGGTACACCATTGAGGGTGTGTGTGTGTGTAGCGATTGTTTTAGTTAAAAAAAACATGTAAATTATTGTTTGGTTGCATAAAGCAAAATTGTGAAACAGAGCAGCAAGACGCGTTGTTGGTGTGCTTTTAAAGGTAATGTGTAATATATCCGACATTCGTTTTAATCTTCTCGAACACCTGAAGGTGAAAAGATCATTGTTACATAGAATTTCGCTAAATAAAGTAAAGTATCGCAAGGCTGTTAAGCGTTATGGCTGCGGTTATGCGTTAATAAAATTCAAATTTCCAGCCTTTGCATTGTACCGACCGCAAAGAACAAAACAACCCCGGTGAAAATAGTAACCAAATCGTTGAAATGACATGACCTGTCAATAAAAAAAAACGCAAACACGTACAATAACAAACCAAAGGAAAAACATCTTCCAGCATGCGATAGTGCCAGAATCTCGTGTCTACAACAACTTTTCTATAGTTTTCTCGTGCTCGGGGAATAGACCATAACATCTGGACACCTCCCCCGAAACCACCCTCGCACAGTGCAGCCTCCGCCCGCTGCTGGTGATTGCACCACCGATAGTGTTTCTGATTGAATTGACATTCAAGTGACATTCTCGGGCCAGAGCGAACGTCGGCGCCGTACCATCGTCATCTCGTCCACACGGAACTCGACGGGCTACGGGTGAAAATTTCACTCGCTCGCTCGGGTTCGGCAAGTTGTACTCATTTTTTTCTATTACCCTACAACTGCCAAATTTCCCACCTGAACACAGTGTGTACGGTACTGGATCCGGTTGCCACAGGTCAGCAATCAAACCTGTAGCAAATCAATCGACCTACTACAATCAACCATTAATTTGGGTGACGTGAGCGGACGTGTTACGGGTGTGCGAACGGAAACGAGGGCAGGGGGTAACACGTTACGGCTGGTGTTCCGAGTTGAGAGTTCGTCAAACAGAATCGTCCATCGGACAGGTGCAGCGCGATGCGTAGCCGGAGCAATTCGGGGGTCCGCCTCGACTATTACCAGCGGATAGTGCATCGGCTCATCATGCGCCATCAGCAACCGGTGACCGGGCTATTTCCGGCCAGCCCACAAACCCAGCACGCTTGGGTAAGTAATGAACCGCGAAGGTCACACCGGACTGCAATGGTGGTTGATTGATTGGAATTTGGACTGACGTACGTTTCTTTTCTCCCCCACACACACACACACACACGCACGCACTCACGCATTTCTTTTTTTCTTTCCTGCAATAATGCGACCAGATACGCGACAACGTGTACTGCATACTGGCCGTGTGGGGTCTGTCGATGGCGTACAAGAAGATAGCCGACCAGGACGAAGACCGTGCGAAAGCGTACGAGCTGGAACAGTGCTGCGTGAAGCTAATGCGTGGCCTGCTGATGGCAATGATGAACCAGAAAGACAAGGTGGAACGTTTCAAAACGTCCCAGAACCCGCTCGACTCGCTGCACGCCAAGTACTCGAGCAGGAACGGCCAGATCGTGGTGGGCGACAGCGAATGGGGCCATCTGCAGATCGATGCCATCTCGCTGTACCTGCTCATCCTCGCGCAGATGACCGCGTCCGGGCTGCAGATCGTGTTCTCGCTCGACGAGGTAGCGTTCATACAGAACCTGGTGTTTTACATCGAGTCGGCTTACTGCATCCCGGACTACGGTATCTGGGAGCGGGGCGACAAATCAAACCACGGCCAGCCGGAGCTGAACGCGAGCTCGATCGGTATGGCTAAGGCGGCACTGGAAGCGATGAACGAGCTGGACCTGTTCGGGGCACGGGGCGGTTCCGGTTCCGTCATACACGTGCTGGCGGACGAGGCGCACAAATGTCAGGCGGTGCTGCAATCGATGCTACCCCGTGAATCCAACAGCAAGGAGTTGGATGCGGGCCTGCTGTCCGTCGTCGGATTTCCGGCATTCGCGTGCGACGATCCGCAGCTGATCGAAACAACGCAGGAAGCGATCATAACGCGGCTGCAGGGCCGGTACGGCTGCAAACGGTTCCTGCGCGATGGGTACAAAACGCCGAAGGAGGACAACACCCGGCTGTACTACGAGCGCTGGGAGTTGCGGATGTTTGAGAAGATTGAGTGCGAGTGGCCACTGTTTTTCTGCTACCTGATACTGAACAAAGCGTTCCAGAACGACAAGCAGGCGGTCACCGAGTACTCGCAGAAGCTCGAGGACATACTCGTCAAGACGGAGGAGGGCATGAAGCTGATACCGGAGCTGTATGCCGTGCCGGAGAAGGCGGTGGCAGCCGAATATCAAGCACCCGGCAGCCAGCAGCGTGTGGTCGTGGGACGCTGCCCGTTCCTTTGGGGCCAGTCGCTTTACATACTGGGAAAGTTACTGCAGGAGGTAAAACCCAACACGGGAGCGTGTTTTTTTTCTTCTTCTTTTACGCTTCAAACCACTTTAATGCGTTCTCGTAGGGCTTCCTTGCTGTCGGTGAGCTGGACCCACTTAATCGGCGACTCGGTGCACAGAAGAAACCGGACGTGGTGGTGCAGGTCGTGATACTGGCGGAGGATAACGACATACGGGATAAGCTGGCCGAGCACGGCATCCAGGTGCAGACGATCGCGGATGTGGCACCGATAGAGGTACAGCCGGCCCGCGTACTTAGCCACCTGTACACGTACCTTGGGCGGAACAAAAAGCTCGGCCTG
The DNA here is from genome assembly GCA_000349025.1 of Anopheles minimus. Classification (NCBI taxonomy): domain Eukaryota; kingdom Metazoa; phylum Arthropoda; class Insecta; order Diptera; family Culicidae; genus Anopheles; species Anopheles minimus. Next base: position 1,792,349 of record KB664054.1, on the reverse strand, counting down.
TCCGGCCGTAAGTCCCGAGACGTCGGCATACTCAGCACGAGCAAGCTGTACTCGCTGAAGGATCGCATCTTTGCGTTTACGCCACAGGTATGTGATACGGGGTCTTCCCCTTGTATCCTCTTCTAATGTTCTCTAAGACCCTCCAAGGAGAGACGTACCGCTGCAACTTGTTATCAGTGAGTCACTAAAGGGGGGGAAAAGCTACACATTTACACACGTACACAACAAAACACAGACACTCGCTGTGACCAGGCGAACGGAGGCCAGTTAGAACTGATGTTTGCAAAACAAACTTTGGAGAAGGCTTTGCCGTATTTATCTGACGGGTGTGTTTTGTAACTTTTGGAGGTTATCATTTAGCATTACTAGACTGTTCCAATCACTACTTGAGGAGATGTTTTGTACATACACGTAACCACACAATCTCTATCGCACGATCTGTCACTCTCTCGTTTCATCTCAGCTTGCGTGCTATCAACTACACACCTGATATAATAATTTCGTTCTTTATCTTGTCCCAATGCACTCGTCCACACACTTGACGTTCCCAATCTGTGTGTGTGAGAGTGTGTGCGGGTGTAATTTTTTTTACTCTCATCCCTTCCCCACTCCAACACCAACAGTTCTCCGACGTGAACCGATTTTATATCGCTTCCGACAACGAGCTCATGATCGATCTGCTAAAAGGCGAAATTAACTTCCTAAAGTCAGCATGGCAGAATCTACTCGGCCGTCCATTGCTGACGCTGGTGCTGAAAACTGTACATCTAGGTCGGTCACAAACTCTTTATCTCTTTTCTTTCTCTCTCTCCCCCCGCCTTTCATTCTCTGGTTCTTTCTCTATCCTCCTGTATTGTTCCCGTGTGTTTTTTTTTCTCATCCTCACTCCTTCCGGAATAGTTGCACATCGAATCCTCCTCCACATTCAAGCTGGCGTGCTTTTACTTCCATTTCTTTCCCGCACACGCAACCAGCAACACACAAAATAGCACGCCTTGTACATAGTAGTTAGTTCCCATTTCCCGCAGTAGTGGTTTTTTTTACGCAATTTTGCAGAGTTTCCTTCCTTGTAGTACAACCTTTCCCGTGTTCGTGTTCGCATTTATCCACTAAAAAAAACACACAAAAAAACCATTTAAACGTTCCCACCAATGCATACGTGTGTGAGGTTTTGGTTATTAACTTGTTTGCTTTGGTGATTGATATTTAATGATGAGTGAACTGAACGAACGCGTTTTCGCACGTTTGTACAGATGCAGATACGATCAAGTATTAGCTTTAAGTGTTTTCTACGTTTTTTTCTTTCTTTCTGTCCCTGTGAGAAACCTTTTTCCAACACCGGTACGGCTCATGGTGTACAGTGGAAAGTTTGATGTTTTATAGTTTTTATTTTGTTCCACCTTCCCCTTTTTTCCTTTTTGCGTCGGTTTACATTGGCCTAAAACAAATCGTCTAAATTGTTCACAAGTCAGCACCATTCTACACACACAAACATGCATACACATCGATGTTAAGAAAACACCTGTCTGTCCGTCCTCCGAATCAAGCACGAATTGGAATTCCTTGAAGGCGAATACGGAACGGAAAACCCAACACCAATATCGCGATCTGGCACAGGAGATCCATCGTTCCGTTCTCATACACACATCAACGGCATTGGTTTGCATCATTATTTGGCAGATATTTCATTTTGAGCAAACAAAAACGACAAAACAAAAAAAACACTTGCATCACCAACAAATAATTGGCAATCTTTATCCATTTCTTTCTCTTTTTTCTCCATCTCTTCTTTCTTTCTTGCGCCCACGCTACCCGGCACCGGGTGCTCGTGTCTCGTAAACTGTATCCAAACACATACACACATAAAACAAATATTCCATCGGTTGTACCGCGTTTTTTCAACTGTTTGCCGACGAATAATGGATGACGATGGTGATCGGTGGTGGTGATCAATGGCCGCTACGTTTGCATTCCCTGCCACACTCTCATCCTTCCATCCACCCACCAATCAAACAACCAAAAAAACACCTTGTCCCGCGTGTCTTCGTGTGGGGGGTGATGGTGGTGGGATCACATCCTTTCCCCTTTCGACCCCAAACAAAACCCACAAATCTGCCCGGGTCCCGTGAATGGCTTGCTGTTGTATCGTGGCCACACAGATATTCGATCATGACGAGTACTATACATCGCGCGATCCCGCCCTGCTGGCGAGCAATTTCACCGACATACTAGCCTTCCTTAGCTATAGCTGGCGCCATCTGCTCGGTCGACCTACGATCACACTGATGGCCACCCATTGGCTCTTAGGTAATTATACATTCAAAAAAAAAAAAAAAAACAACAAACAAACGAACACTCTACACCGTCGACAACCATTTTGCATACGCGAGTATCCTTCCAGCATTCATGCTCACACACATTCTTTCATCCTTCATCTGTGACACTGTGCGCTCGGTATTGCTTTCATTCAAGTCAATCGATCATAGTAAATGCCCAAAACTCCCCAAAAAAAAAACAAAAAATCAAAAGAGATAGTCGTCATCCTCATTGAACTACCATCCATAGCTTGCTGATGTGGAGTGCGTTCGTGACGTTCGGATATATCTTTAACTCTCCAGTACATGCACACGGGTTTCATTCGGATCGGCTGACGACATCACTCACCATTGCCCTATATATCCCTCTGTTCGCTATGATGTGCTGTGTTCGTTTCGGTTTGGGTTCCGTTGCTTTTGTTTTTCCGTTAAAAATGGCGTTTCAGCTAAGCTGAAGTTAGTTCGTTCGGTCGTTTCATGTTCTCTTTATGTTGAATGTTCCAGACTATATGAATATCCCCTTCAGAATCTGCTGGATATTGTTTTGGGATAAGTTATCTTTTTTTGTTTCTTAAGTCAGATTAGGCAAGTAATGTAAAGCATGCATCTAAGAAACAGTGTTTGTTTTTGAGTTATTTTGATTTTTGGATTTCTTGTGTTTGGAAACTAACCGAATGTGGGAGTTTTTGTCTGAAACGTGTCTCTAGAGCGCATCTCTAGAGTGCATCTTAATCGCGTATGTGTTCCTACGTGTTGTAGCCGAGTCCTGTGATAGGTGCTCATGTAGTCGTAGTATAGCAGTAGCATTACTCCACCGGATACTATCACTCAGTGCCGTTTTACTCTCCGACCGTGTGACACTTAACCCGTAATGCCATAAAGATAGAATGAAAAAATAATCCCAAACATCCTTATCTAATCGCAATATCCCTTCACAAGATCCTCTCTGCATGTCCGTAACTAAAACTTCTATCCCTGCGAAAGCCACCTAAACTTCAAATTTGATATCCAGAGTAGCAAACCCTAAAAATAATCTATAACATGGTTAACAAAATCTCTTACATTCCACTCCATCCTCCTTTCTGTGGGGGCTGGATTGGTGTTTTGGGACGTCCAGATAACAACAAAGTGCCGCTGGCAATGATCCAAACGATGAAGAAGCTGAAATCGGGCTACATCAGCGGCACTCGCGTCATACTGGGCAATTTGGGCGATTTCATCAATACGTCAGCGATTACGGATCTAAGCTTTCTCGGCAGCCAGGAAGATGGATATCCCGACAGTAAGATACAATGACTCTCGCTTGTGCTTGCACTTGTTATTTGGTTCCTTATGTTTTTTCTCTCTCTCTTTATAGAACTGAACCCAGCCGTACAGGCGTACTTAGACGAACATCTGTTGCGCTCGTTTAGTCACCGTGCATCGACCACCTCGATCCGCTCGTCTGGACTTCGGCCGAAGAATTTGCGCCGCCGAATGTCTGTGAAGGGTGCGATCAAGAAGACGCGTTCGATCAACGTCGACTGTACGTGAGAGTAGGAATGCCCGAAGTTTACGAGGAACGTCTTCATTTGTTTGTCCTTTTCTTTTAACCAGCGGAAACACTCGGTATGGAGGGTAATGTGACTGAGCGACGGCTTTCGCACGTCACTCCCCAATGGTTGGAACCGAACCAGACAACTGTCGGTGCTAGTACGGCCGCTACTGCCGGGACGACCGCTTCCGGTGGTTCACCAACTTCCCGTGACCCTTCACCAAACACCCAGACACAGACACGCTATGGTGAGCGCGTCTCACTCGATGACGATGGCAAAAAGCTGCACATTCAAACGTCAGCAACAGCGGCCAGTAAGCTTCCCATCAGCTGTGCAGGTGTTGCAACGAACCAGACACAACTGACGTGTCGCTTTGTTTGTTTCAGTGCCAAAGATACACATACAACCGCTACCTAGACATCGGCCCACGACGGAGACCAACTTTGAAAACACCGAAGTAGAGGAGCTGATTGCCATGCTCCGGGAGACGGAGAATCTCGAGGAGCAGGGTGACATTTTGCAACATCTTGTCGATACGCAAGGACTCGACTTTAACACCGGTAGGTCCCCCGCAACTAATATCCTTGGGTTTATCTATGTCGTTTGTTATGTTTTGTGCGTGTAAAGGGTAGTTTGTTACAAATCTAACTCCAGAGGTGTATCCAAAGCTATTGGCATTCGAAGTAAGGGTTATTATTACAACATCAAGATTTTCAATGTCTTAGCAGACAACTAACGCAACTTTGAGGCCCTGACACATTAAGTATTTATTTCCAATGTTTTGCGTTTCGTTAGGAGGAAGATATATTCACTTAGAAGAGGTTCCCGTGCATCACTAGTAGAGTGTGTAGCCAACTCTCAAATAAAATCAATTCTTCTCCTTTTGAGAACTTCCAAGTTGGGATATTTAGTTTTGAGCAATCTAAACATTGAAGATGTACGCATTTGCATGGGGCTTAGTTTATTCTTCGTCAGATATCAGATCAGATATTAGAAAAAAAAACAAAAACCTAACATTCTGAGTTGTATATCTTCACATATTTACACAGTTTAAAGCATGCATGGGGTTTAACAAAAAAGGGATAGTATTGTTTACTTCACTTTACGTGATCGCTTTACACATTAACTGATTTCTATTTCTCTCCTCTTACTGGTACAACTGGTACACTGTTGTGCCAATTTGCATTGCGTGTGCGTGTGTCCGGTTGTTGATTGATTTGTATCGTCGGGTTTTTTTTTAATCGGCGCTGGGGGGTTTTCACCGATACTGCTCGCAATATCATTTTTGCCCACCTTGCCTGCCTGCTCCTGTCGCCTGCCGCATTTTGTATGCCGTCTTCCTTCGCGCCTGGGGGGAACGCTTGGATAATGTTGTGTACGGGCGCTTTATCGCTGTCGCTCCGCTGTGCTTGGCTTAACACACCTGCTTGCCTGTTCTCGCACGACCGTCCACCATCACCGGGGTCGCACACTGACAGAGTTAACCGGAGGCGTTAATGAAGATTCACCTTCCCAAGGCATGCTGGAGGAGGGCAGGGTCGTAACGGTGCGCGGTCTGCTGAAGGGGCTGTACGAGAAAGCCTGCCAGCAGAAGATGTGGGGCCTGGTACGCCACACGGCCGGCATGCTGGGCAAGCGTGTGGAGGATCTGGCGAAAGCCGTCACCGATCTGCTCGTACGCCAGAAACAGGTGAGTGCTCTAGAAGGTCTGAATGAATGGAATTCTTAGAAACATAAAGTTCTTTGTATGCTGCAGGTTACTGTTGGTATGCCACCGAACAGTGAGCACACGATTACGGCACCGCTGCCCGAGATGGAGCTCAGGTCGGTGATACACGAGGCGTACGGTGATGATGAAAGTACCGCCATGTTGTCCCAGGAGCTGCTCGTCTATCTCGCAATGTTTATCCGTACCGAGCCGCAGCTGTTTCACGAGATGTTGCGGCTGCGTGTCGGCCTCATCATACAGGTGATGGCGAAGGAGCTGTCCCGCACGCTCAACTGTGACGGCGAGCAAGCGTCGGAGCATCTCCTCAACCTGTCACCGTTCGAGATGAAGAACCTGCTGCACCACATCCTCAGCGGCAAGGAGTTTGCGATCAACAGCGTCGCCCGGGGCAACATCTCGATCGTTAGCTGCAAATCGAGCCGCGTCAGCAAGAAGAGCCAGATCGGTATCGGCGAGCCGGAAAATGCGGAAGGTTCGCTGATCGACGACCGGCAGGGCCAGTGGTTACGGCGCCGCCGACTGGACGGTGCCCTCAACCGAGTGCCGCGCGATTTCTACCCCCGCGTCTGGACCGTGCTCGAGCGGTGCAGTGGACTAGCGATCGAGGGTCGTATCCTTCCCCAAAGCCTCACCCAGGAGATGACACCGAACGAGCTGAAGTTTGCGCTCGAGGTGGAGACGGCTCTGAACACGATCCCACAGCCCGAGTACCGGCAGCTGGTGGTCGAAGCACTGATGGTGCTAACGCTCGTCACCGAGCACAACATACTCGCGTCGATCGGTACGATCATCTACGTCGAACATCTGGTGCACCGGGCTAATCAGCTGTTTCTTGAGGATCAACGCAAAAGCCACGGTGACGCAATGCTGTGCTGCGCAAAGAACAAGGACATCCGTGAAACGACTACCGCTGGGTTGTTACTGTGCGGTGGTGCCGCCTACATCTGTCAGCATCTGTACGACAGTGCACCGAGCGGTAGCTACGGTACGATGACCTACATGGCCCGTGCCGTTGCCTCCGTGCTCGAGCTACCGAAGCATGGCGATATGGACTGTACCATCTCGTAAGCCACGCCACCATAGTGCTTAATTATTTAGCTGTGCGCGCGCGTGTGGTGTGTGTGAAAGATCACACACCACTATATATTTACTCTTGTTAGCCAGTTTGCACGCAACTGTAGCAGTGTTTTACTTAACCACATCGAACATGTCGGTGCACATCGGAAACAAAAAGGTTATCAGGCTTTCGTTTCTCTCTCTCTCTTTTCTCTACTCTCCTTTTCACGCATTCGATAGTGGGAAGGTGTAGTGCTGTTGATAGTAGGAAGCTGTTATGTAGCTGGAATGAAGCTAGCGCAAAGTGGAAGCGTATAAAATGTTGAACTATTAAAGCTATTTGTTGCCACGACCTCGTTTTCCGATGACGACAACTTAGATTAGCATGTAAGAAGTAAGCAATAGAAACCTCGCTCTCTAGCACTCTGTTTCTCCCCCTCTCTCGTTCGTATCTTTTCTTTTTTATACATTTGGAAAAAGCACACACAAGCTAACCAGTAAAAGAAAGACACTTGAAAGAAAGACATTCGAAAATTCTGCATCCAAGACAAAGGGAAAACGAAATAACGATAACAAAAGTCAACAACCGTTTGCCAACTGTGAAGATCGCAACATCCTGATTATTCATCTCAGCAGCCAAGCCAGATCGAGATAGAACGAGAGAGCTTCTTCGTTTGTATGTGTGTGTGTTTAGGGGTGAGGTCCCAAATAAAAGAAAAAGTGCAAATCTTAAAAAAAACAAACAATTCATTCGCAGTGATTGATTGTAGGTTGTTTTGTTTCACGTGTGCGTGGTGCTTTTTTTTGTTGCTTTATTTGAACGTAATTCTTTTCCAGCTTTAGTGAGCGAATTTGTTTTTCATCGTACACTCACGGTTAGTGTAGGGTAAAGCGTGCCCAATCGTTTAGAGCAAATAATACATCAATCTGTTTTTCTTTTTTATTAGAAAGACCTCTGTAGTGTTTTGGTTTGAGAGAAAAATGGGAGTACCATCTCCCATTCCTTTCTTTCCCACGCAAGACTTGGATTATCTGTCTTCCTTTTGTGTCAATTGCGTTCCCAACTTGGACCGGATCGAGCTATAAAACGAGTAAGGGAAAGCCAAGGAATGCTAGATATAAAACTCTCCTCCCGAGGTTGTAGCGCAAAAAAAAGAAGCAGATCATTTGTAAAAATCAAACAGAAGAAAATGGTTTTTTTTTTCAAACAATGAAGAGGTCATTTTATCCGCTCGCTGTACACAACGTTCCTCAACCCGCTTCTTCCGTAGTTTTGCGCACCCTTTTCGTTAAACGCCCACATCCATCGCCATCGGCGTGGAGCGTTGATCCTGCTGTAGAAAGGACATTAACTCAGCTAGTTCTACCGTCGGTGCAACGCGCTGCACGTAATCATACAGCGCCGCCAACTGTGCCTGCAGGGAGCTACATTCGGGCGGACCGGTAATATCCTTGATTTCGTGTAGCAGCTGCCCTACGGTGCCTACCGCGACCTTGCACGCCTCCACACCCTTGCCCCGTTCGTGTGCGCCTGGTAGCAGTACGTTCCACAGACATGCGACGTAGTTGCTCATACAGTGGGGCACCCAATCCTTCGAATGTTGGCTCGTAAAGCATTCCTTTAGCTTTGGGACAGTAACGGACAGCATGTGGGAACCGATCAGTTCGTACCGGGAAAGTTCCAGGATTTCCTCCTGTGTGCATTGTGTGAGGGTCTAATCGGGAAGCAGACGTTGCATATTAGACACAAAATATCACAAACCGGGTACTCGGTTTAGGTGCTTACCTTTACAACATAGTTGCTAATGGAATCGTCTGTCGCATCCTTTGCTGGCGTCTTGCCAGCGAAATAGTCAGGTGAAAATAGGGTGGTTTGCGTCTTTTTCTTTCGCGTTCCTACATTTTCCATTGCTTGCGTGGTGTTTGTTGGCATCGTTGTCAACGTTTGCAAACGATCGTGCAGGTAATGCTTTGTGAAATTGTACACCGTTTCTTTGAGCTCGCGAAGAAACTTTTCCGCCTCTGTAGAGAGAGGAAGAACAAAATTAGTTGGTCAGTAAAGGTAAACAGTTGCTTCGCAGTACAGGCCGGTACCTTCAGCCGGTAGCTCCAACATCAGCTGATCGAGGGTTAATGCCAGCTGTTTGGTAGCCGTCGACACCAACGCCATCACACGCAGACGGTAGTTACGCAGCAGTGGACCATTTTCGTCCAGACAAGGCGGTGGAAAGTCGTATCGCATTCGGTCGGATATGACCGCCAGCTGTTTGGCAGCTTCCCTGAGCAACGTTTGCTTCCGCACGGTGGTTTCGTAGTCTTTCAGCTTCTTTGTGCAGTAGGCCGGCCAAACGGTTCCCATGAACGCGAGCAGTGCGTGCAGTGCCGGTTCATGCATCCGCTCGAACGCCTCCTTCAAGCCTTGGAGCAGAAACTGTTCCACGTACTCGTGCGCCGGGAACAGGTTCTGCTCGTACAGCTTCTGGGCGAACCGTGCCAGTGCTGGCGAATGGCACACGGACAGGTCGGTCACGAGCAGCAGCTTCAGATGGTCGCGCAGATGCACCTTGGCGAGTGTTTTGTAGCGCACAATGATGTCCACGATCGCGTCCACGAGCAGATCTTGATTGCCACCGGGTGCCATCGAGAAAAGCGATTTCACCAAGGTGTTGAAAAACATCTCCGGTGATTGGAATAGGAGCTGCTGCACGTTCGGCACATCGGTGGAATTTCCTGCCGCCGGTTTTTGCAGCCGATTCACAAGCTGTATAACAGCCGGTACCAGGTCGGAGGTGTCATACCAGCAGAACTGTTTCTCTTGCGTGGTAGCTATGTAGGTGAGCACATGGTGAAATTCGGACGCTGGCAGCTCGCCGACCGTACGCAGAATGAGCTGTCGAAGTTTCACGCGCTCATCCGACAGCTCGCAATCCTCGACCGGTGTGTTCCGGTCGAACTCGATCATAAGCCGCAAGTGTGTACCCGTCAGCAGGTCACTGCACTGCTCAATAACTTCCAAACATTCAGCATTGTCAAACACCTGTTCGCCACGGTTGACGAACTCGTTCAGGTAAACCATACGCTCCTCTACCGAGTCGGCCGCTTCGAAGCGGTTCATGAGCGTGCCCAGGTTCAGCGTGGCCGCCTTCTCCGTGAGCGTCTTCGGGCGCAGTGCGAACTGTGTCAGGTGCCGCACGATACTGTGCCGGAAGTGCTTGTGTGAGTTCAGCTCCTCGCACAACCGGTACGCCGATTCGCCAATGATCTGCTGGAGCGTTACCGATTCCTGCCCATCCTTGAACAGATCGATTTCCGCCCAGTAGCAGAAGCATTCGAGCGACACGTGCATGATGCAGATCTCGAGCGTATTCAGCAGGAAGTGATTGATCTTGAGTAGCGTCCCTACCGTCGCCTGGGAATACTCGACCGGTGCAGGTTTGTCCACGTGCAGGTCGTCCATCAGCTGGTACACGGACATTGCCGGATCGACCGGGATCGCCGGTTTGCGGAAGTACAGATCCAGACAGGCCATCGTCATGCTAAACATGTGCTTCAGCACGAACCCGAAGTAGCGATGTTTCCGCAGCTTGGACCAACCCTCGAACTTGGACGCTTCCGGCGTGTTGACGAACCGCAACATCTCCCCAACGTAATCGCTCATCCGGGCGAGCGTTCGCTGGTGGTTGACGTACTCGGCCCGGTTCACATTCTGCCAGTCGACATCCGTTCGGCACATGGCGAAATAGATTGCACACACCATCGACTCGATCCGTATCAGCACCTCGTGCGGTTTGCCATACTTGAGGCTGACGATTGCCTGGTCGATGAACTGCATCGAGAACCAGAGCGGTGCGTACCGCAGCATCTCGTAGAAGAAGCGGTCCAGATCGAGCCCCCAGATGCAGTTCATTAGCAGGCACTTTGTCAGCTGGGGCAGGCTGTTAAGCAGATGATTCACGCGCGGCTCCTGTATCAGGTCATACCGGAAGCTCACGTCCGTGTTTAGCAGCAGGTACATCGTGATCCGGCGCAGCTCTGGTTCGTACTGGACGTTCACCTTGTTCTCCGTGTTGAGATAGTTCTGGACGCGAAGGTACTTTAGCAACCGTGCGACAACTTCAATGATGTATGGTCCATTACCTACAATGCAGCACAACAGAAAAGCGGCTAAATACGTGTTGCTATTTAAAGGGAAAAACATCCAACTGCTTACCACTGTCGAAGACGATCTTGTCGAACGGGTGAATGTATTGATTGACGGCGTTCAGGATAATCTGAAGCTGGTGGAAATCTTCGCAAAATTCCATTTTGTTTTCGTTCTTTTTGATATCATTTAACAGCGCGAAAAGATCGCCCATGCCGTTCGACCAACGACAACGGTATTTTGTCGGCAGCGCGCTTGGCTTCCGGTTTCCTACGGGGGCGTTCCCACACCGGTTGTTGCTGATTTTCCGCGTCCTATGCTACTGGCGTTTCGTTTGACACGATGTTCGCGCTTTTTTCCCTCTAGCGCACACACACGCACACACGTACGCACACGGTGCTACACACTGTTTCGGAGTGAAAAGTTGATAGATGCGTAGGATATATTAATGAGCTATGTATTGCAGACGGACGTTTGTTGTGGCGGGGTGCGATTGGATACCATCGGTACAGAATGCACATGCCGGAAGTGTGTTTGTATGTGCACACAGGCATCAGAGGCGAAGGAGACGCATTTACCCGCAGAAAGAGTCCGCTTCAAATTGACAGTCTCCTGCAATGTTTAGACGCTGCGGGAACGCGCTTCGAATGCCAAATGGTGGGAAAAACAAAACCTTCACACCGTATTCCACTTACCTGCAATGGAATTGGCAGATTTTTACTGTATGACACGGTTTCGGTAGCACAAACAATCACGACACGCACGTTCACGCGTAAGCGATGCTTGTATTCGATGCCGTCTTACGCCGGTTTCCGAAACCAGAATGATATTTTTTTCATGCAGCAAGTCCTATCTCAGCCGATCGAGCTAGGGCAAGCTGTCAAACTGTCAACCATGCAAATAGGAACGTCGAGTACACAGCCAGTACTACAGGAGTATCGATGCTTTTCATTGAATTTCCATAACCATTTGCATCGCTGCTAGGCAATTCGTGCTATTATTATTCTTATTTGGCTTTACATCCGTTGACCATGGTCAACTCGAAACAATATGCATGCAGCACTGCTCGATGATTGAGCTTGCCAAATCTTTCCGAAAACTGCTCGACGCGTATTGCTGGAATCTTGCGTCTCGCTCTTTGCCAATCGACTCCAATGCCTTACGCACACCTTTATATCCATCGACGCACAGTTTATATTTTTTTAGCTTCTTCGCAGTGGCCGTGTTGTTTTTTTTTGCATTGCAGTTGTTCCTCGTCGTTGGTTCTCCAATCGTTCTAGAACAAAGAAAACCATTGTTCTTCAACGTTCGAATATATTTGGCGAATTACATGCGTTTCGTACATGAGCTTGGATAATTAATTTTTCTCGATCCTATTTTGATACATTTTCTATGCAATTCTCCAGCATAAACCGGATTATTCTGGTGTATGTGGTAAAATCATGAGGAACAAGTTATGCTACTAAGCCAAAGCTCACGAAGCGGGCGTTTCATGTCTTTCCGCGCATTGGTTCAACGGTTTGCGCATGTGTGTGTAAGGACGAAAAGCATAAAATTTATGCTGCTAGTAGCGTATGGACATTCAACAAAGGTATGATATTCTCCAATTATACAACTGAATTGAACATGCTACTAAGCCAATGCTGATGAATCGGGCGTTTCATGCCTTTCCTCGCATTGGTCCAACGGTTTGCGCCTATGTGTGTAAGGACGAAAAGCATAAAACTTATGCTGCTAGTAGCGTATGGACGTTCAACAAAAGGGATGATATTCTCCAATTATACAACTGAATTGAACATGCTACTAAGCCAATGCTCATGAATCGGGCTTTTCATGCCTTTCCGCGCATTGGTACAACGGTTTGCGCCTATGTGTGTAAGGACGAAAAGCATAAAACTTATGCTGCTAGTAGCGGAAGAACGGTCAACAAAAGGGATGATATTTTCCAATTATGCAACTGAATTGAACATTACTTGATCATCTTTCTGTAAAACCGTTTGGTTTACATAATGTTCTGTGTAGTCCAACAATAAACACGAAAAAATAATATTAGCTACGCCAACCCATAGTTTCAAAATGTGTTAATCCACTACTTTCAATATCCGCATGTGCTACGACCAAATCCTGCAAAGGTTCGAAACACATTTTACCGAAAGGCCGGCACGGCACACACACTGACACATCTCCGTTTTTTATATACTTCTTTTCTTTTGTGTGACAAATTGTTCACAATTTCTTTTTCTACACCATGTACGCATTTGGCAGGGAAGGAACGGGTTGCAGTTGTGTTAGTGCGTTTGGAAGTACTATTTTTTCGTCTCGTCTAGAATTGTGCATTTGCCAATGCAAAACATTTAGAAAAAGAAAGGAAATTCAATAAAGAGCAAGTCAACGTTTTGTTATACCTAAGCCGAAAAACTGATTTCAACAGTTGCCCTTCTGGAACAATGCCTGGCATTCTTTTCTAATTGATATTGTGCATTTGGATCCCTGATTCTGCGTGGTATTCCCAATCTTAACCAAAAGGACGAAGTGCCTTTCCCTGCCCAGAATGGAACACCGCCAGTTTATCTTTGTTATCCACCAAAATTATTTGTTCAATGAGGAATATTATCAAATTATAATGTCAGCAGAAACATGACGATCCCCGCATGTACCCTAAATTCATACTTGATCCGATTTGAGGTACTAAGATACAGTACGTGGTCCGTAGGATTGGTTTGCAGAATCTGACCGTACCGCTTGTCGATAATCGAAGGATCGTGTGAAGATTTCTTCCTCGGGAAGATGTGGACAAATAGGCGATTTATTGCCGCCAGTATTGTAGTGATTCAACTGCGGAGCGGACTAATCGGATGCTATGAAAATTTCGGCAAATTACCACTAGAAAAATCATTCCAACCAGAATTACAAATCATAACGAAACATCTAGAATCGTTGCTTCCTTTGTTTTATGAAAGTAAAAGATTCAAATCTGTCACTCTCAAAGTTTTACCGTACCGCAGTGGTTTTTGCAGTGAATTTAAGCTACGCGGATTAGCGTACAGAACGAATAACTGGCGGGTGCCAAATGTTAGTGGACGTTAATTATGCAAACCAAGACTTACTTGCAGATACTGTACATATATTTTAGTAAAGTAAATCATAGTAAATTTAATTGTTATAATAGTAGTATCCCGAATATAGCCTACGAATACAAAACACAAAAAAACTAACCATATAACCATATTGTACATAAGCATATTACGTTAGAAAAGTGTTTTTTTCAAATTTCGAATTATTAACATATTGAAACAAATTTTCAGTTTACAATAAAATTAGTATAAGCACCCATCACTACGCCGCAAACAGGTTTTGACAAGTTTAGCCGAAGGGGTTTGTTTGGGTGTGTGAGTGTAAGCATATTGTGTGGCCAACCATGTTCGGGCGAAAAGTTCGAGCAGTTTCTGTTGGTGTGCGTGCATTCTCATGCAGCGTGTGTTGCGAGTCCGTCGTCAGGCGAACATTCTTGCGTCAGCTTCCGAACCGAACGAACGCGTATGTGGTCCGCAGCCGCGTAACACTCGCCGGGCGGGCAGCCGTGAAATTATCACTCCATCAACAAAAAAGATTAGCGGCCATTATGTGGTAAGTATTGCAAAGCGTGTGTTCTTAGTGCTGTGAAAATTGTGTAGATTGCAATGTACTCCGTGTGTGCACACAGCGTTCAACATACCTTCAATCACGCATACACACGCACATACCCCGTGCCCGTTGTTCGCAGTGCAATTCTCTCTGCCGTGTTGGACGACATTTTCTTCTGGCAGTCCAGTTTGCCTTTACTGTATGCGCGCGCGTGTGTGTGTATGTGCGAATAGATTGCTCGTTTCGGTTGGCAGTTGGTTGTGTAGATTTCGGTTTCAAGAATTTGTGGCGACCGTTTGATCACGTTCCAAATTGCATACTTCGCCCGCAGGAAGGGCTGGACAGCAATGAAACGAAATGGGTGCTTAGTTATTTTATTTCTTCTTATCTTATTGCGTCGTTGCTTACGTACTGCTCCACAACAAAAGTGGTGTTACAGTGCCGTACCATGTTAAGCTGGCTGCGCCTAACGTTTGTTTCGCATTTTTTTCTTATTTCGTTTCCTTCCAGAAATAACACTCACTAACAAGGAAGTAAAGAGTTCGTCGCCATCGTTGTCGCCGCCATCTTTCAACGCATGCTTTGTGCAGAAGGTTAACCCTGAGCCCAGTTTACCGGAAGAGAGCTTCTATCGAGAGAAAAGAAAACGAATAAAAAAACAAGCTCGAGTGTTGGTGTGTATGTCGCGAAGTGTAGTGTGATGCCAGTCCCAATTGTTCTTAACTATTGCCGAAGTCTGCTGCGGTGGGTGTATGTGCCCTTGAGTGCCGCGCGCGCGTGTGTGTGCGTGCATATGTTGTGTGAATAACGAGTCTCGTATAAGGTTGCGCGTGTGAGAAAGCCCCCAAACGGATAGACAAAAACATTGCGTGTGAGTGAAGTGTGTGACGTTTTGTATATCTCGCGCGGCCCGCTCGAGTGTGTGTGTGTGCGCCCGTTCGCGTTTGTGCGTGCGTGTGTGTGTGGTGCATTGTGTGGAGTGTACGTGTGCCCCGTTTCCTGGTCCCACAGCGGTTGGAGCAGCGATGCAGCAGCTGCCGCAGGGTTTCTCCCACGAAGGCGGTCGTCTGAGCATCAGCGATGAACACTTGCTGAAGCTGAAGACGCCGAGGGACATAAATGAGGTTTACCAGGTTGCGGACACCTGGATCGCCAAGTACGTATAAACGCCACACCATTCGCACGCCATTTTAGCTTCATTTGTCTTTCCAACGTTATGGCATTATAAAACCATTGGGTGAAACGACAATTACAATCGTTTACCTTGCACGTGTGTGTATTTTTATAGTAAACAACAACAAAAAACAAAAAAATAGATGAAACAACCTGACCCTTGCATGGTACCATATTTTGCTATGATAAATCATTCGAACCTTGATAAGAGGCCACGAAACATGTCTCTTACCTCTTTTCCTACATTATCTTGTTTTATTTTAAAGGTCGTAGTATGCGCTTACACGAATACGCGTAGCCATGTTTGACTGCACACGTTCTTTTTTTTCTCCTTTTCCTCGTCACCCTTGCACACAGTGGCAGTGCGAGCCACGGCCTATATTTGCCCTAAGCTCTCAAAAGTAAAGGGTTTATTTGTTTAGAAAAGAAAAAGGAAAAAGCAAAATCTGGAAAGACAAAATAAGGTCCAACAAGGTGTGGTTTGACTAATGTTTATTTTCGGTGTGCTGTTTTATTGTAAACCTATTATTTTACTATTTACTATTTATTTACTATATTGTATACATTTGAAATGGTTTTTTTAGTATAATTATGTTTAGCTGTATTATTGATTGGACACAAGTTATTTTTCTATTATACAACCCGTAATGGTTTGCCGAAACGAACATAATCATTTCTCACCCATTCTCACAACGCATTAAGGAAAAAACAAACACATATAATCCCCATCTTTCGGTTTTTCTTTGGTTACGCACTGTATTTCGGTTCATGAGTATTATTTTCGGTTGCACATTATATTTCGGTATTTTAATTCGATGCATAGTAGTATTCCATGGTATCATTTTAATATTTCACAGGAAAAATAGATGAATTATTAAAACATGACACCGGATTCATTGCATTTTTAATTTCGCTCTTAGATTTAGTATGTTAAATAGCGGATTTAAGAATGCAACTGATTCTCCGGCATCTGGATAATTGTTTATTAATTTAGTCCGAAAAAATCAATTCATTTAAAGAAATCTAGCACATACTGGGTAGGAAATAAACTGTAACGACATATAGTTTGTACATTGGGTTGATAGCGCATTATAGTTAGTATAAGTGTGTGGCATTACAACAGCAGCATTCATTATTTAACCTCCATGTAAGCATCGCACTATTGTTAATAAAAATTCGCACTGTGGGAAACACCGTGTGTTGTCTACCTGTGTTTTTTTTTGTTTCTTCTTCTCATGAATCCACCGTACTTTGTTCGTAACGCAGGGGCATGTACGGGATCGTGCGAGGCGCCGTATCAAAACAATCTGGCATTAGCTATGCGGCCAAATATCTACGTCGACGCAGGCGAGGCCAATGCTGCCTGAACGAAATCAATCACGAGATAGCGGTGCTGATGCTCTGTGCGGACTCCGACTACGTGGTAAAGCTGCACGCCGTCCACGAGACGCGTTCGGAGATCGCCCTGATACTGGAGCTGTAAGTGTGCAACACAATGCGGACCGCGGAGGTGTCCGTGGTGTCCCCAGGTGCGCGTTTGTTGGATGTATTGTAATCCGGTGTGTGCCGTGTGGGCACCATTTCCTACTTCCAGTGCGACCGGTGGCGAACTGCAGACACTCATCGACGAGCAAGGCCAGCTGACGGAGCAGACGACGCGCGTTTGCATGCGCGAAATTTTACGCGCCCTGAAACACATGCACAGCAAATCTATCGCACACCTGGACCTGAAGCCCCAAAACATTCTACTGGCAGGGAAAACCGTGGACGGTAAAATGATTGTTGGAGGGAATGTTTGTTCTTTATGCTACATGATTTAACGTGCGCTCCCCTCTCTCTCTCTCTTTCTCTCACTTCCTTTGCATATATAGATGGTTTGAAACTGTGCGACTTTGGGATTGCTCGATACATCGCCGAGAAGAATAAGATCTACGAGATCGTTGGTACGCCCGACTATGTCGCACCGGAGGTGCTACACTTCGATCCGCTATCCCTGCAGACGGACATCTGGTCTATCGGCGTGGTGGCCTACGTCCTGCTGACCGGAACGTCACCGTTCACCGGTGACACCAAGCAGGAAACGTTCCTGAACGTTACCAAATGCTCCCTCACATTTCCGGACGATTTGTTCGACGGAATATCGAGCGATGCAATCGACTTCATCAAGTGTGCGCTAAGAATCAAGCCAAAGTATGGGTTGCGCGTGTGTGCGTGTGTGTTCAGCCAAAGGTGTACTAAAGTATCTATGCTTCTTTTTGTTGTTGTTGTAGGGATCGACTCACCGTGGTCGAATGTCTCGAGCATCGGTGGTTGAAGGAGGACACGGTGTGTCTGCGAGAGGAGATGCTTGCCGCACGTGCCTCGGCGGCACATAACAAGCCCGACACAAGAGCTGTGATGAAAGACAATGGTATTGAGAATGAAAGTAACGAAGCAGTGGTGGAGAATGGAAATAGCTACAGTGTGGAACCGGTACGATTGCACGATGCGAACACGAAGCAGAAAGTGTTAACGGTGGTAGAATGCAGCAGCATTAATACGACCGTCACAACCGTCGCCTCCATCCCCTCGTCGTTCGCTGCATCGCCGGGTGATGATTGGTGTGAAGCAGGCGGTGGAGACGGTGGAGGAGGAGGAGGAGGTAGAAAAACATCTTCACCAGCAGAGTTGAAGCATATCACCACGGTTGGGGAGGAAAACAAGGAGAATGTGATTGTGGTTGGAGGGTTAGTGACGCGGTCACTGTTTCCCGATGCGCCCACCACGCCCAAGGTTAGCAGAAAGACGCTACCGGTGGAACCACTGAACGAGGGGGGCCATCACTATCCGCACAATCATCATCACCATCACCATCATCACCTCCATCACAATCACCATAACCACAATCACAACCATCAGCATCATTTGCATCATAATGGTTTCGCAGCGCAGCAGCACCATCATGTGCTTAACCATAGCCATCAGGTTCATCATTCGAATCAGGTTGGTATGGCGCCGGCGCCGATCACGGTGGTGAGTAATGGCAACAACAGCAGCAGCGGTAGCAATATTGGCACTAGCTGCGGTGGCGCGTTCACATCCCGCCAAGGTTCACCGTCGTGCATGAGAAAAATTGCACAAATGATGCACGTCCAAGCACCTGTGATGCAGCGTGCTGCTGAGAGTAGCACCGAGCTGACGATGGTAGCAGTGCCAACGCAAACATGCGAGGTGGAGGACACCGTAGGCAGTCCAATGCTCACGTCCCAACTACCCGAGTGTGTGGTGAACGATACCGGCGGTACGAAAAATACCACGAACATCGCTGACGAAGCGTCTTCCTGCATCAACGAGACCACCGCCAACACTTCCTTCACCGCCTCGACGGTTAGCAGCAGCAGTTGCCGGGCTACGGTGGTAGCCGCGGCGACACTCTGTTCGCTAAAGCGTACCGATCCAGCGGTCGGGTGTACCGACCATGGTAAGCAGCTACAACCGAGCGATAAGGATGCGATTACCTGCTGAGTAATGGCGGTCGAGGATCCAGTCATCGCGCTAATGTTGGACAACATCGATAAGTATACTACACTCGTAAGCATAAGTAGATATGGGTCATCCTCTGGGGCACATACATGCATGTATCTATATCTATCCATACGATGTATATGTATGTAAATATTTATATACATATATAACCGGCTTGAGAAGGGAAGGGGGGGAGGGGGAGGGGGAGGGGAATCTGGACGACGCTGTGAGCGTTTCCTTTTCTCAAGTCGACTCCATAGGATCGCGCGTTCGCGTCCTCCAAATTCCGTTGTGCCGCTTTCGGGTGCCTGTGTTGGTTGGCAATTTGGTTGAGTCAAATTGTTGCCAAAACTGTCCCGAGCGTGCGTGAGTGTTTTTGCGAGTGTATGTGAGTGTGTGAGAGAGAGAAAGAGAGAGAGAGTGAGTAAGGTACGGTACTTAAAACAAGCGAAGTGAACCGGTTTGCTAAACGCTGCCAAATTGTTAGACTATTTATGTAAGGGAATGCAGCGAGCTGAGCAAACTAGCGCTTCTGAAGCGTGTTTTCAGGCGTGCTGGTATATTTGGCGCGCGTGTGTGCGTGCGAAGAACGTTTCTGGAAGGGTTGAAATGCAGAATGATTTGTTCTTTTCCCGTTTCTTTTTTAAAACGATCGTTTTATTCTACTGGTTAGTTTCGAACGTGTGCTGTTGCGTACAAAATCCCTTTTGCTGTTTTGGCCATAGAAACAAATCGGAAAGCAACCCACATCTGTGCGGATGCATGCCGCTGGTTTCAAGCAGTGAACCGTTTTGTTTTGTATTGATTTGTTTTGTTTTTTTTTTTCGTTATGGAATGGCGCACACACCTGATACAATAGTACCGAAGGGCGCACCAGGAGTAGCTTTTAAACGTAGCGAATATCAAACGTTTTTGGCGTGTTTGGAACACGGTCAGAATCGAAAGCATATACAAATAGCAAGAGAGGAGTACGTAGTAAGCAACATCGCTAATGCCTTATTTAAAAAAAATAACCGAAATAAGACTTTTTGTGAATGCACATCAATTCCACGATAACGTAACGTAAAAGACGTAAAAATAGTAATAGAGAGGCGCGTACGAGAGCCATAGAATGCTACAACTGCGCGAGTGAACAATTTCCCCCCTCATTTGTTTGTAGATAGTTCTGGTTCTGCAACACGCTTAATAAAAAGAAAAGACATTCTACACAACACACGGTACACAATCGTACCATTTCTCCCCCGAACTATGTCGTACGACTGATGGGAGAACGTGTACTAATTAGGGTAAATAACAGTATGCACCGCGCGCGCGCAAAAAAAAAACTAAAGCAAAAGCGGCATTTTGTTTTGCCGTGATGATGTGCCTAGAAGAAAATGAGATTGGAAATTGAAGGAAAAAATATGCGGAAAATTTTATCAACTTTTCGATAAGTTTTTTTCCCCCCCGCTGTTATCTCTTTCCAATTAGACGCGTTGTTTTTTTGCTTTTAATGGAAAGAGTGTTAAAGATAGTGTGTTTTTTTGATTGCATTTAATAATTACCTTGTTCAATTCCCTTATAACCCTATGGTCCATTCCGTATACTTTTTTTTTAACCAGAAAGCCTCTTGTTAGTTAGAGCATAAAACGTTATATAGTTACATTATATAATAAACCTTTGGTGCGTTTAACCAATTATTATGTACAGAAAGAGGAGTTTACTGGTTGTTCATGTTGCGATCGCGGCAATATCGATCGATTTTTAGTGAATTCATTAGATTGAAAATCAAAGTGAGAGCGCGGAAACGGAGGAAAGTTGTGGGAGATTTTCATCGTCGCATATTTGTGATCTAACACTCTTCCGTCCGGACGGAATGATTCGTTACACTAGTACAATTGGTGTATTTTTTTTTTTAAATAATTGCTCGGTTCCGTTTTCTGGCTTACAAATTCGAACACAGTCGCAGCATAACACCGCGGTTTAATTTTATTATTTTATCTCACTGCCATGGTACGACCGCCATGTTGCCATTTCTTATCCTTCAGTATTTTTTTCTTCTCCTACTCACTTGTTCACGTGTGCCAATGAAGGGAAAGAGCGTACCGTCACGAGTTCGCGTTGGCATTCGCCAACTTATTTGTCATTCTTCTGACGTATATCCTGCCAATGGCGGCTCGTTTGCGTAAATGCTTATCCTGAATTGGACGTCGTTTTTAATCTATGAATTTTCTTTATTTTCCGTTTCGATGTGTGTGGGGGATTTGAGAGAACAAAAAAAAAACATCCTGCACCAAATAGATGAGCGGTGTGCGCAATTGCTCCAGCGATCGTCTATTTGTGTGCGGTACGTTACAAATGAGCCTTTGTTTTCCTTTCCCCCCCCGTTGGCGATTGGAATTAGTACCGAAATACGATTGCTGTTTTTTTTTGTTTAATGTTTTGTTCCTTGGAACCCCAAAACCGTTGCCATTGTGTAACTTAGTGCATTTTTATTATGGCTAAAAAGGAAGAACGAACAACAATACAAGAGAAAATGGACATTTTCAAGGGGGAAGGTCACTTTTTGCCAAAAGAAACAATCAAATAATAATTTAAAAAACGAGCAAGAGAGATATAGAGGAAACCGCCTTCGGTTTGGTAGGATGTATTCACGCACAAAAGTAACATTGATCCAAAGAGTGAACATTGAGGAAAATAGAATTGTTTTTTTTTCGAGAGTGAGAGGTAACAAAGAGAGTTGTAGTTATAGTTGATGATTGGACCGTTTGAGTCGTTGCCTGTCTTGTGTTTGATCATAAAATGTTGTGGGGACGCTTAGAGTTAGAGTTGAACACGCAGAATTGGAGGAAGGAGGAAGGGAGGGGGGGGGGAGAGAGAGGAGGGTTGTGTGGCATATTTTTTGTAAGCTAGCTCGGCTATAAACTCAAGATCCCTAAATTTTATGATGAAACATCTTGCAAACAGGCACAGCGCAACGGACAGAAGGAAAAAGACAGAGAGAGAGAGAGCAAGCAAGCTATAGCTATATCCTAAGTTATTCTCCATAATGTAAATAAATATTAACAAACACTCATATGCTGTGTGACCCTAGCAAAAAAAAGAGTTGAAGTTAATGAAAGAAGCAAAACAGTTCCAACGTACTGCCTATCTAACTCTGTAAAACATAAATAAATATCGCTTGCTTTGTTTAGTGCTTTTAAATACTTTCAATTGCTTTATTTCAAAAGTTTACAAAGTTTTAGTTTGGTTTCTTTTAGTATAATTTTTATGCGTGTAGAGTTTTCAGTTAGTTTGTTTAATGAAAAAAAGAAGTTTCAGTTATTTAGTTTTAATTTTATCGATTTATTTAGCTTTATATTAACTATGATGACAACATTTTGATTGCTTAGAATAGTTCAGTAATGTAAATGTATGTAAACGGGGTCACACTTATATTTCTTTTTCTACGCTCAATTCAACGTCAACTTCAACTCAAACTCAATCAACTATCAACTCGAACGGGCAGAACCTCTGGAGTGTACACGGGTCGGTTTAATGTTTTTCTTAGTTCACCATTTTATAGAACCAGCACGATTGATATGTTTTCCTATTTCCATTTTAGAACCCTCCGGTCGGTTTTGTGCCAGAATCACAGAATGTAAGACGGTGAGGAGACGAGCGTGGCCGTTACCATTGGGGAGTTGGTGCTGTGCGATGTTGCGGCCGACTGTGAGACGCTCTTCGTGAGGTTGTAATGTGTTGGTCGTTGAAATTCGGAATGGGTGAGCGCTGCGCTGCGGTTGAGCTTCTGCGACGCGTCGATCATCTGCCGGACGCTGTCGATGATTTCGAGTTGTTGCGCTGGTGGTAGTGTGGCCACACGTTGACCCATCGCCTTGAACAGCTGTACCGTTTCCATGCTGAGCGTGCGTGCGTGACTGATTGCACTGTTAGCTGTGGTTGGTCGTATTTAAAGATGGCTAGAAGATGGAGGTAACGTTTTGTGTTCCCCCTTTTTGAAGCAATATGGCACCTCGGTAGGGTTACGAATGTGTGTCGGTTTATTGCGGGTACTGGATAAGCTCGTGCAGATACGGGTACCGATGACTAGCGGATAATGGGCGCGTTAATCGGTTGTACATTAGTTCGAGGGTAAACACAACCGTTGCTAGCAACAAACCGGCCATTAATAGTAGGTAGCTACCGAGTAGGTGACGCACTTGCAGTACCTCGGCATGTCCATTAACCGAGAGTGTCGGGCGCTCGAATCGTAAATCCAAATTCTCATGATGCCAGCGCGTAATAAACCCGGTAGCCTGTACGCGCCGGATATACCAATCGAATGTGGCCGCGATCGGGCTCGATCGTTTAAAGTACATCGCAAAATGAAACGTGAGCAACTTTTCGTCCGATGTGCGATAGTTCAGATCGGTCCGGTTTCGCTCGTTAAACTTGATGATCTCCTCGCGCGTGTAGGCAAAGGCTAGCCGCTCACCGGTACGGATCGTCTGCTCGAGCAGTGTCGGACCGTCGGCCGATTTGATCAGCTGCACCCGTCCATCATCGAAGCGGTGTTGCGACTCGTCAAACACCTTATGGTAGATGGTTTCCGTCATGGCGAACCGATAGCCCGCCTGTACGAGAGCCGCAAGGTTGTGTATGTCGTTCAATGGGGTCGCCTGCGTTAGGAACCCTACCAGCGAACCTTTGTAGCTTTCGCGCAGCAGCGTGGAGTGGATAATCCACAGCAGCAGCACGAATCGGGTAGGCGTACGGTTGGGTTTTGCCGCATCGGGCAACGATTCACCGATAAAGGCGCGCCAGAAGTGAAGCGTAACGGAGCAGGGACGAAGCGCAGCGAACCCGAGCACCAGTTCCAACGCCAACAGTAACCAAATGGTGAGATGGAATGGTTTGAGCAACTGCTCGAGTGGACTGACGGTTGCGAGTGCTTCCGGCACGGCCAGCACCAGATCGGTCATGTAGTAGTTATGCGATTGGGTCGTATTGGACAGTAGCCTCGGGTAGGGAAAATATCCTCCGACGGTTAGATGTACGGTACCGTTCAGCAGTAGCCCCAGCGCACCGTTGGACGTGCCATTCGGATAGATCCGACCCCAGCTACGTCCGTCCGTCGGCTGTACGACGGTAACGGTGAAATTCAGCTGCCTAGCGAGCAGATCGACCAGGTTCCCTTCGATACCCGCCAACCGTTGGTTTTCGATCACCCGATCGTGGGATTCTTCACTGTTGTTGATAAACTGCATGAAAGGTGCCCGCTCAAAGCACGCTATTTTCAGTTGGCAACCGTACAAGTTGCGTTCGAATCGATCGTACAACGCAATCGAACCGTTCATTAGTTTGCCCGCACGACACTGGGTCAGTAGTTTTGGACGGCTGCATCCACAACAGCCAGGCCCGTACGGGTCGTACACGTGGAGATCGATCCGCCGGGATGCATTATACCCGATCGCTAACACCACATTGTGTATGCGTACCTGCCAAAGTTGGCGAAACAAGGTTGCCAGCTGCTGCGCGTTGTTGAGGCTCCTGTTGGCAGTCTCATCCGCATCTTCGCGTGGTATGATCAACAGCAGAAAGTAACCACGATGTTCCACATTCTTTGCAATCAATGGTGGCAAATGTTGGTGAAATTGTTGGAGGTCGTCCATTAGGATAAGCACAAGGTTGCGCTGATTGTAGTCAACCGTCCGTTCGTACCGTGCTAGATTGAAGGCGAATAAGGAAGCCTTCGGATCTCGATCGTCAGCAACCAGCGATGGTATTAACTGGTCCAATAGATCACTCGTAAACCGATATCCCGTCGTACTATCGCTGAGCGTGTATACGTTCAGCTCATGCTTGACGGTCGCTGCATTCTGATGCACTATCTCACCGATGCAGGAAACCCACCGGTCGATGGAGCGTTGCTGAGCGGTTACAAACCTGTTCGTCCCTAGAGTCGCCAACAGCAGCAACACTAGTCGCCGGTTGTGGTGCGCTAACATTCGGCAGACGATAGCTCCCAACAGGATGGGCACGATGGACACGCTGCCGAGTTCTGAACACGCTGCCCATCATTTTACAACTATCTTTCCCTTTTTAATCGGTGCATCGAGTATTATTAATTCATCTAGCACTCGCGAGGGATGTTTTGTTTTGGAAGTGCCATGACACAGCGAGTACTTTCGCATGTAAAATTTATCGACTGTGTGTGCACCACCATAATCACCTTGTTGGGGGTTCTTCTTCGTCCGTTTGGATCTCTGCGTGTCCACAGTTTGCACGAGGGTCCACGAACTTAATGCTGTTTACAACCATAAATCCGACAAAACCGGTCTGCGTCGGATCTGTTGTCGGAAGTTGAGTGGGTTGGTGTTGTAGATGATAGCAGGGCATGTTTTTGGCTCAATAAAAATTCTCAACCAAACCTGTATCTTACATGCAGCATTGTTTATCCTACGGGTAAAATAACGTTAAATAAATAGAATAACACACTAAATATCTTTAAAGGTAGCAGTGATACATTCTTTCAAGAAAAAGTTTGTACGGTTTGTTGCATTTTTCGGAATGAGGTTGCAGTGCCACATTCTTCCAAGCAAAAGTCTGTTCGGTTTGTTGCAAATTTTGGAGGTTTTTAGTTAGTTAGCCCAGCAACGTTACCATATAGCACTGTAAT
Organism: Anopheles minimus; assembly: GCA_000349025.1. Classification (NCBI taxonomy): domain Eukaryota; kingdom Metazoa; phylum Arthropoda; class Insecta; order Diptera; family Culicidae; genus Anopheles; species Anopheles minimus. The sequence continues at coordinate 1,766,632 of KB664054.1, read as the reverse complement.
GTATTGCTGCCTGATTTAAACATCATTTATTCTTTGTTGAACTAGGGCAACTTTATCAGTTCTCGGCAGGAGAACAATCCAAGCCAAATTATGCAAAAAAGCGTTAACTAATGAAGTTTGGCACTGTTTTAAAACATAAGTATAAGGGTTGGAAATAAGCAGAGTTATTACAGTTTTAGAGAAACAGCTGCAAAACTGGAACAGTTATCCTACAATTGCAATGAGAAAATAAATTGTTGTGACATCGCATGATGCTGGGAACAAGATGTATGTAGAGCAATAAGATTTACCAAGGTCTATTGAGTTTTATGGGCTCATAAAAGTCTAGACATGGGCACCTAGCATATGATGCTGTCAGCTAGATTTTCTGTAGAGGGGTGGAAGTTTTGGTTTTAACAAAAAAATCGACTGTAAACAACAATCCTCACATGCATACTGAAGCATGAAATCGTGTATTTGTACTGGGCCCCTAGTCGTGCCTTTTTTCCACTTTTACACTAACACATTCTAATTGCGAGATGCTCGCATCTAATAAACCTTGGTTGTGATATGGGCATGCAGCTCTATGTGGACGTGTAAGAACCACAAACGTCTTTCATGTGAACCAATTATGTTAAGCATTTCAAATTAAATCTATGCATCACATAACTTTGGAATAATTATAAAAAGGTTAAATTGTTTAATAAAATACACTAGTGTTGAAAATCTATAATAGAAATGTTCTTCTGAGCTCTTATTTTATAAGTCATTCACAATCCATATATGTGCACAAGAAGCATGGCTAATCAAAAAGCTATTTCTGGTTGCTATAAATATCTAACAATGGTCGGTTCATGCTTGTTGGTGTTCATTCCATTGAATTCATTTCCATGTTGCGTGTTTCAACTCTGCTTTCTTATGGAGTCTTACTAAAAAGTTAGATACATAATGGTTGATTATGTTTTTGTTATTCTTATAAACACATATCAACTACACACAATGAATTATGATTATTGAAACACATATTCGTATTGTGCCCAGGAGGTGGCCGAGGAGGTAGCGGTGCTGGTCGTCTTAAAAGGCAGGACCGGGGATCAAAACCCATCCGGATCGTTACGCCATAGTGAGGACTGACTATCCAACTACGTAGTATGAATGAGTCTAGTTAAACCATTATACTAATAAGTCTAGTAAGCTATTAAATGGCCGGCATAAACGAATAGATCATTACGCCAATCAAGAAGAAGAAGAAGAATGATAATAGTAATTGTAGTCTTTTTAGTTTAATTTAACTCCCAGCCATCTGCACACACTGAATCAGGATCTTTTATGTGAGAAAAAGTTAATGTACCTTTCCTTCATGTATCCTTGTTTTCCACCGAATGGAAAGCACTATGCAATACCCTAAACGGCGTACATGCGTGCATGTGGGTTATCGCGATTTTTATCAAACTAATGTTATATCTTCCATTTATTGTGCTGTGTCATTATCCTGGTCGAACCTCCTGCCGTTGTGGGATGGATGGTTATTTCTCTATTTTCATTGTATCCATCAGCAACTCCGCGACAAACGCAACGGAGCTTAGGCCCAAACCGATGAGCAGAATGATAAACGGACCTACTATGTCCGCGAGCAAGATTTGCTGTCGACCACGGTACTGGTAAGGGTCGGCTAGAAACTGTACCTGATGGTACTCGCTTGCCCAGCGATTAAGCAATCCGGAAGAGACGAAGATCTCCAGTAGTTTGTTGAATGGTCCGAGCAGTGGTGAAGATCGCTGCGTGTAGATGGCCAACTTGGACACGTACACCCGCCTCCGAACGAAGCGCAGCAGCTTTCCCTCGCGGGTAAGGTTCCGATTGAGAAAGGTGACGGTTTCGACCGGTAGTAGTACACCTAGTGGAGCACCTGGTACCTGCAGCTGTTCCACGATCCTTCCGCGGAACTGTTGCGCTGTCACTAGCCGTATGCTTTTTTGAATGGTTGGATAGGCGTCAAAAACGAAACTGTAGTTCCGGTACATATACAACTTGTAGCCGGCCGCCATCAGTTCGGGTATATTGTCCGGCACGGTATGATTGCGACCTGCCCGTAGAAACCGAAACATGGAACCGGTGTAGGCGCTACGCAGCACCAATGTACCGGTGAGCCAGATAAGCAGTAGAGTGCGGGCAAAGTTGCGTGTCGGAACTTGAACTAGTCCAGCACCTAGCAGGACATTCAACATGCCTAGCCAAGCACTGCCCGGTGTACGCCCGAGCACCAGACGTTGCAGCGGCACGGAACCTCTCTGGCGCAGTAAACCGATCACGATCAGTCCGATCGTGAGCGATAGCAACAGCAGTGACCAGATAGAGTTAGCGAACGGGCAAAACAGTAGTTCCAGCGAACTGTATGGTTCACCAGGCGCAACAGCTAGCACGAGCTGAGAGGTGTAATAGCTGAAGCTACTCGCCATATACCGGTTACGGTGCAATGTAGTTGCCCAGTAACCGATGGTTAAGTTCGCCCGAAGATGTCGAATCTGGAATTGGAAGTATATGGATTATTGAAATTTTTGTACTCACACTGCTGTTGGCTTACGTAAGCGGAAGCACCAGTTGCTTGATCTTTTGGACCTGCCGTTCCCCAGTCGGGCGGATCAACGATCGTTACTTGCAGTCGAAAGTTTAAACGCTGCATTAGCGTACGGAGCAATAATCCTTCAATTCCCACCAGTTCATTGCTCGCACCTGCCGCAGCCGGAATAATGAAGGGAAAAACTGGGAATGTGGCGACCACTAACGGGCAGTTGTAAAAATCGCGCAACTTGCGTGGAAACAGCAGATGGTCGCGATGGATAAATCCAACGCTCGGTTCGTAAACGTTCCATACGACGGGCAAGGCACGTTCGCAATAACCCTCACCGTACGGAAAGTACGTGTAAAGTCGTACCCCGTGAATGGCCGCCTCTTTCGTCGGTTCTACCAACACAACCACATTGACGATGTACAGCGCCCAGAGCGTGCGAAGAATGGCACCGGCAATGTCGAGACCGCGTTCGGTTGGCGTTGCTACCACCACCGTGTAGAAGCCGGAAAAATCGAACAGCTCATCGCTGAATTCATCCACTGCACGCCGGAAACCCTCAAAATCAGCGACTATCAGCAGATTCAGGACGCGGAGCTGTTGGTGTGGTGCGAGCGTGGGCGGCTGCTGGTCTGCACTTCGCATTTGCGGGTTCGATTCAAGCAGAACTGTCAGATGAGTGGTGGTTCGTTTCAGTATCTTATCGATCAGTTCCGATGTGTTCTCCCAGCGCAGGTACAGCTGCTTGCTGGTGATCGTTGTGTAGTGCTGTCGCACTACTTCGCCCGTCGCGCGTACGAGCAGCTCGCTCGTCGTTGCGTCGGACCATGCCCCCGGTGGATACTGAAACACCGATAGTAACACCACTACTAGGAACGGAAGCCAACACGTCAGTTGCAATCGCATTGTACGGTTCGTCTAACACTAGCGTCTATGTCCTCGTAGGCGATGCAGGATTTTAACAAATAATATCACGTGATTGAAGATGTTTGTAGCGTTATTATCAAAGCAACATCTTTTGGCACGCGATGTGCTTTAAAATTTATCTTCCTTATCAACAGATCAATACACACACGCAAACATGACCCGCACAAATTAGGCGAACGCGCGTACAAATTACAACCAAGTTGTTTATAAAAAAATCAAGAATCCTAAATCGTTAAAAATCTTCTGTTCCGAGCCGAAAGTTCAACGGGTAAGGTCCTACGGTTGACCATGCCCATTATTTGATGATTGTTGATCGTAAAATGAAAAGCCTTTAAAAGGCAATCCTTTTGTGTCACTGGTCCTGCCGGTAAACTTTCCATTGGTGCGATAGTGAAGCAGAGTTGTGATGCCAAGTGCAGCAATCAACGGTTGTTTCTGTGTGTTTTCAACTAAATGAAACAAACACCATCGAAGATGGATGGAGTATGGTATGTAAAAAAGATACAGAAAATGTTCATTTGCAAGAAAGATTTAACCACATATATAAATAATTTAATGATTTTATATTATTAGTTTCTTTCATTTCATTTATTGTATTTTTCATTCATTTCACATTTGGGTAACATTTGGGTTTCACTAATGTTTCAGTTTCATTGTAGTTTAAAAACGTATATGTTATGAAAAATATAATAATTTGATTTTGTGTTGTTTTTTTTACTAGGGTTCGATGTTCTACAACGGCATGCTACGCACACTATCATGCAAGGAGTACCGCATAGTGGGGCAACACGACGCAGTACGGTATGTTCATAAATTCATGATAAAAAATCCATACGGAAGTAAATTTTTAGCCAAACTTTCAGAAATTTCATTGTTTGCAATATCGTTTTTCCTTTTTTATTGATAATTAACTGATGTGTAAAAATATAAATTTTAATTAATATTTCATGTAGAGGGTTTTTAAAATAAAAATAAGATTAAATATTTTTTTTAAATTTCATTTCGATTACACCGTTACTTTTGTTTAAATTTTATTAAATTTTGAATTTTGGTAAAATTTTTTTTTTAAATTTCCAGCAATAACGGACGGACGTGGTAACCAGTGTGCTATATTTTGATGTCTGCACACTGGGCCGTTTCCTACGAGCACGGTCACTGACAATCCGCGCCATTTTGTATAAGTTTTCGCGGGATTCGAATCATCATATCGGCGACCGTGTAAGTGAAGCCATTTCATGTGAATCAGCCGAGAAGTGAAGAACTGGTTACGCGCAATTGTGGATAGACTAAAAAGTGAATTGCAAGTTAAGGTGTAGTGTTTGTTAGGAATTAGTGAAAAATATGAAGCAAGTGACGAAATGATAAATTTTCACCGCAATTTCGCCATTCGTTTGCGCCCATTTGAGATGGCTTTCAGCGGAATCTTCATACCACGAATGTTAAAATGTGATGCCGGTACATGTGATAAATCTGAAAAGAAAATTGCAGTGAGCAAACAAATGTAGAGTGTTTCATGTTGTAACTGTTGACGAAAATTGGTGAATTTTCATTAAAATGTGTACTTTTGTGCTTGAGTTTACAATCCGTGTGCGTCTCGTTTTGAGGTGTTTTCTGTGGAATTTAAACCTTCTAAAAGCAAGTGTTTAATATGGCACTATTGCATGTGAATCGTGAATGATAAAAGTGTTGAAATTGTTGGAGGAAAATAGCGGACAGTAAGGCGCAAGTGGCGATTCCATTGAACTAGTAATGCTTGTGGAATTTTCCATCGTTTCGTTTTGCGCGTCGATGTGTTTGTGTGTCCACCGCGATGAGAAAGGGAGAAGAAGCAGCAGCTCCAACCAGTTGCTTCAGGATGATCGGGCACGTTCGATACCCATGTGAAATGTGCGGGTGTGGATCAAAAATGAAATATTTTCTGGAGTGTTCAATTTTTATTTTTCTGAGCAGATGTGGTGTCGATGCGATTGGGAGCAGAATTCCGATTCCAGTTTTGAACGATCAACGGTTGGTTCGATGTTTTGCTCCGGCAGGAATCACTCACACACACAAACGAGTAGCATCGCATCACTCAAATACAACTAGCGCCATTTTGTGCGCCGATCGGAATTTTTGAAATCGTCATGCCGCGTGTAAGCGACGCGATGCCATCATTCTACGCGTAGCAGCCAAAAGGTGAGGATCGTTGTAAAAGAGCAATATGTGAGTTTGCAAGTTAGGGCGTGTACTAGTGTGGTGTGGTTGTTGGATAATATGAAGCAAGTGACTAGAAGCATGAATTTTCATCGAAATTAGTGGTTTTGTAGTTTCGGTAACAACAGTCCGTGTGCGCCCCTTAATTTAAATCGTCTTACTGTGGAACTCGAATCTTCTTTACGCAAGTGTATAAAAGATTCTATTGTTTGTGTATTGTTGAAGAAAAATGTGTTGAAATTGTTGGAGCAAAACTGGCGGACAGTACGACGTAAGTGACGAACAGTTTAAGATAGATTTTGAAAAAAAAGCGTCGCCTGCAAAGCAATTAAATTTATTACTAAACTTCTTGACCGTAAAACAACGTTGAAGAACATTTCCTTTTCGTTCGTTCTTTTCTTCTTCTAGGTCTCAATCCATTTCTTTGTTAGTGGTTGAATGGTTGGTTGGCGTCGAGCTGCTTGTGCACGTGCATGGCGAAGAAAAAGGCGTCGAGAAGAAGCAGCAACTTGCCGAGTAGCGGATGAATTAATCCAACCAGTTGATGCTGGATGATCGAGGTACGTTCGGTTGCCATGCACAATGTGCCAGCCATATATCATAAATCTTTATGTTTGTAATTTATTATATGTATTTTTTATTTACATACTGCATTTCTATGGCCAAGAAAGCGTATTGTATTTTTTCCTTTTTGCAGTATTTGTTTGAGTGTAATATTACCATCCTATTTGAATGTATTAAGTAGATTTGTGTTGTTTTATTTTTACTATATTTATGTTTTTTTCACAATTTACTGCACGATGATTGTTCCAGCGTTATCAGAGTCGATAAACAATTTGATTGAAAAATTAATTTCTTATTTTCAGAAATGGTGTTACCATTGTGGAAAACGGTGGCGTCAGCACACTGGACAGTACGATGCAGCACGCTCAATGACATCCCGCGCCGTTCCGTTCATGTTTTGGCGGAATACTCGGAAACTGTCGTGCCGCCAGCGTGCAATGTGACGCCATTCCACGTGAGTCAGACAGGAAATGGAGAATCAATTTGCTGTTTACGATCACTTCCCGGTAAGTGAATCATATAGAGATTTATTTATTTTTAAAGTTTCCATTCTAACTACGTCGTACGAACAAAAAATCTCCTCGTCTTAATTAATTTGCCTTGATATGGTGGTTGAATGGTTAATTTGGGTGTCGTTTTTATGGGCGCGTATGTCTTGCCCAACCGAGCTCGGCGAGAAATAGTAGCGTGGAGGCAAGTAGCATGCCCAGCAGCAGCTGCAGTGCACCGGCCAGTTGTTCCAGGTTGATCGGGGTCGGTTCGGTACGCAGAGCAGGACGAGCGGAACTGAGGAACTGATAGTCACCATAGAGACCGGACCAGTACTTGAGTAAACCGGACGAATCGATCCGCTCGACGTGCTCGTCGAAGCTGTCCGTAAGCATGGAACGTTTCGGATAGAGTATGGTAACCGTGTACAGTGCCATCGGTTCTCGCGCTATCAGCAACTGGCCACCCTCCTTGCGGCTATGCTGCGCATTGTAGTAGGCGACATGATCCCGCGTACACATCGCAACGTTCGGATCATCCGGATGGGAACCCATCCACCGGAGTCTCTCGGCAATGCTGTCCGGCACGTTGGGAAAGAAGCGCAGTCGGGGTAGTCGTTGGGGAAACGGTTCGAAAAAGCGGCGCGCTGATTTGCTGATGTGGTACAGTGCACCGGAGCGATCAATCTCGGCTAGCGTCATCATTGGTGGATGCATAGAGGCACGCTGTAGATACTGGAAGAGCGAACCCTGGTAGAGCAGGTTGAGCAGCAACGAGACGAGCATCCATTGCGATAGGAGTGTGCGGGGAAAGGTTCCGAACGGGGTGAATGGTAAGGGGGAGGCGAGTAGCACACGCACTATGTTCAGGATGGGCGAATGGAGCTGTCGTTCGCCGGTAATATAGCGTCGCGCCGTAGCACGCGTACCATCGTCGGGCAGCAGTCGGAGCGTGGCGATCACGACAAAACCGATACCGGTGCAGATTCCGATCGTGAGCCAGATGGCGATTTGGAAGGGTTGAAACAGTTTCTCGAAGGCGGTGTACGGTGTACCGGGTGGTACGACCACCACCAGCTCGGTGGTGAAGTGTACCTTGCCCGCCTTCAGCATGGCACTTCGCTCGTACGACACACCAAGACAGGATATGCCAAAGTCCACCTCCTCGGTGTAGATCATGCGCATCATGCCGGTACTATTCTCGAACGCTGCTTCGCCCCATTGTTGGGCGCGTGGTGGTACCCGCACATCTACGCCAAAGTTCAACCGTTCGGCCAGGCTCCGCAACAGATCACCCTCAAACCCGGACAGGGTTGGACCGGCCCCGATACTGGTCCCGATGCCCACCGAAAGGATTGTGAATGGACGCGTCTCGAAGCTGCCGACCCGCAACGGACAACCATGGAATTGGACGTTCTTCGGCGGGTAGAAGTCAACACCGTACAGGAGCGTATCAGTCGGCCAGGTAAACAGCAGGTGCGGCTTCGGGATACGACACAACCCAGGCGAAAAGGGATAGTACGTCCAGAGTTGAACCGGTCCGGTCAGTTCCTCGGAGGGCCGTAGGGCGACAACCACGTTCACGATCTGTCGCACCCACAGCTCGTTAAAGATGCGATCGACAGTACCGAGCGTTACCGGGGCATCCTCCAGCACGATCAAATAGCACCCGGAAAAGTCGAACCGGTCCAGGGTTAGCTCCGGGAAGATGGTGCGCAACGAATCGTAACTCTCCGCCAGCAGTAGAGTACGCGACCAGGGCGGTTGGTAGTGGGCAGGCGCTTCAACATCCTCCTCCAGCTGTACCACCAGCTGGCCCTGCCCGTGTTTCACCAGCAACCGTTCGAGGAGATCCTGCAGCCGCCATTGCCCATTCCGGGTTGCGCTTCGCATCGTGACGAGCGTCGTGGCGAACGGTGTCCGGAAGTGGGTGTGCAGTATTATACCCACAATGTCGGCCATGTTGGTACGCGTGGTCACTGATGGTGAAGGGAGTCCGTAACAACACCACCGCGACGGTACAAACGAGGCGTAAAGAAGCGTTCCAACTGCTAGCGTTGTAATGAAACTTGCGGATCGGGACACCATCGCCGGAATACATACGGCACTGTTGCAGGTTGTCGCAGCCTTTATACGACCGTGGAGGGATACGAGTGGTCATTAGGAGCATCCCGACTATTCTTACATTCGACGGAACAATGGGGAACAATGGCTAATGAGTTGCTGATGGAAGGAAAATGATATCCCCTTTGTGGACATCCAGTGATTGGCTGGTTGTACTCACATTGTCCCAAGGTCTTCACCCGTACGAATCTTTAGTTTGTAAAGCGATGGCACTGCTGCTGGTAACGGCACTGCTGACGACGATGACATTACTCTGTGCGTCCGGAGCTCCACTGGAAGTTGGTGATCGATCCAACCCAAACCAACCAATGATGTTGCTTCCGGAGCTTGTATCCAGCGTGCTGATGCGCTACTTCCTACATCCCTTTCAACCGGTACAGTTCTATCTGGCAGCTAAAAGTGCGGTCCACCAACGCGAACAGTGGGATGCGGTTGGTTTGATACTGCGCCACACAAGTGGACACTGTACGGTGATGTTTGGAAATCTTGCAGACAACCTCGGACAACAACAGCATCTACGTACACACGCAATCCTGTTGGGCGAGGACGTGGATGCATTCGAGCGATTGATTGGTAACTTCAGCACCACCGTTAACGATTACTCCGGGCGCTATCTGCTTGTGGTGACCGCACGCAACGCTCAGCAGAACATCGAGTGGAGTCGACTTTTCCGGTTCCTCTGGTTACGGCACATCGTGCACGTGAACGTACTGCTGACGACGGCAAATGGAACGGTGCGGGTGTATACCTACGAACCGTACTCACCGAACCATTGTGGACGCCCTGTAGCGAAGCTGGTGACGGTCTTCCCGGGCGGCATCGTCCAGAAGCAGCATCGTAACCTCTACCCACGACGAAGGCTAACCAGCCTGCATAACTGCACCCTGCAGGTTGGTTCGTTCGAAGCGAAACCCTACACGTTTCTGCAGCGGAAAGTCGACGGATATACGGAGCTTGGTGGTTTCGAAGGTGATCTGCTGCGTCTGCTCGCCCATCGGTTGCAGTTCCGGGTGAACGTGACCGAGTCGCCGAATCAGATGCAGTGGGGTGTGATGGGACCGCCCGGTAACAGTACCGGCACGATGCAGCTGGTGCAGGACGAGTTGGTCGATCTGGTCATTGCCTGTATGGCGCTGGACGTGACGCGTTCGAGCTATCTAAAACCGGGCTGGGCTCACTACACGTCCCGGATTCTGTTTGCCGTACCGCAGGGTCGTCAGTACAGTGCGTTCGAGAAGTTGTTCCGCCCCTTTCGCTTGGACATCTGGGCGGCGTTGGGTGGAGTGTTGGGTATGGTGGCAACCGTCGTGGGGATGCTCAGTTGTGGTCAACGCGCCCGTACGTGGCGTGGTTTCGTATACGGACCCTCCGTTCACATGCCATTGCTCAGGGCACTGTATCTGCTGTGGGGCGGCTCGGTGGTTGCAGTACCGAGACGTAACTTTGCCCGTTCGCTGCTGGTCCTTTGGTTGGGTTTCACCTTCGTCCTGCGCACGCTGTACCAAGGCTCGCTGTATCTGTATCTGCAGCGTAGTGCCACCTATCCACCGCTCGCAACGATTGACGAGATACAACAATCCACGCTGCACTATCACATGGTAAACATAGCGATGCGCTTCTTCGTCGATCGGCCGGACATTAAACCACGGACACGGTTCATACCGGCCGGATTGGATACGCTGGGTGCGCAGGTGGCCGGTATGGCTAGCCGCTACCAGGACCGAGTCGTCGTCTGCCCGGAGGATATGGTCGCGTACAACAACAAGCTAAACCGGCTACAAGGGGCCGGCGAACTGATACAGGTGGCGCGCGAATCAATTACACTCTTCCCGATCACGATATACTATCCGAAAAAATCATTTCTCACGCAGCTGTTCGACCGGGAGGTGTTGCATATCGTGCAGAGCGGGCTAATGGATTACTGGGTGCGTAACTATGGCGACTACGACTTCGAAGCGAATCGCCGAGCACCTCAGAGTACTGGAGAACCACACAAGCTTACCCTACATCATCTCGAAGGCGCTTACCAACTGCTTGTCGGTAGCCACCTACTAGCGACGATGGTTTTTCTACTCGAACTTGTATCGCTACGTTCACCAATGATACGGCGTGTGTTGGAATATTGTATGGATTAAAAATGGCAGCAAAAGAAAAACTCCCCTTCTCGCTTTGGAGCATTTCCAGGAACACTAAGGAAAAAGTGGATTAAGGAGGAGTGAGGTTATAAGGTCACAAGTAGAAATTAGCTTCAATAAACACACGGACACATAGATGGCTAGAGTAACGGAATTAAATTTTTCCAAAGTCATGTAGGTCATTTTCCAATTACAGTGTTACTCAGTAAATTTTTTGGAATGGTGGCAGTTAAAACGAGATGAGGTTTTCTTTATTGGAAGTTTCAAAAACCCCCCTGTGTTACTAAAACTGCCACCGAAGGTATATTATTTTCTTTTCCCATCATCCATCAATCTCATGTTAGCAACTTGGGTGTCTGTTATTTAAAAAGCATGAGTTTTAAGTTGATCTTTTTTCTTGTTTTTGCTTATTGGACCTCATATATATATGCATATAATACCACATCAAATCTGTAGTCGATGTTAAGAAAACGGATGAACATGACGTTGCTATTGGCGTTATTAGCATTGCTTCCTCGAATGTCGGGATGTACACCAGACGGTGGTCTAAAGCAATTGTTGGTGCGCGAAACGGTTGGGAACCATTTCTCGGAGGTGATTGTAGACGCGCTGAATCGGTACTATGTGCAGAACCATTCGTCCACGTTGCTGATGCGGTTGTCCACCGTCAGCCAGCGGACGTACGATCTGCAGTCGGACATTATGGACGAGGTGATGCAGCGTACGTCACACAGTATCGCGTACGAGTATCAACCGGCAACGCATCGCTACCCATCCCGACGGCCACGCATCTTTAACCTCGCGTTCATAGACGGGTACGATGCATTCGAGCAGCTGTTCCGTTCACTCGATCCTGCCAGGAATGACTTTTCCGGATACTATCTGATCGTACTGACCACTGTCGATACCGCCCGACCGGAAACACTCGCCCACATGTTTAACCTGTTGTGGACATTGAACGTGATTAATGTGAATATTGTTACGGCAGATCTGCAGGACTATAGCCACTGGCAGGCAGTGCTGATGTATACCTACTATCCCTACACGCCCGACGGTTGTGAGCGGAACGTGCCACATCTGGTGCATCGCTTCCGCAAGAGGTTGCGTCGTTTGGACCAATGGATAGAGCTGTTCCCGAACAAGTTGTCCAATTTCCACCGATGTAAGATCACGGTCTGTACGTTCCATTTACCGCCCTATATGCTGCTGACACATCGTGGCCGGCAGTTGTACTACGATGGATTTGAAGGTGATATGTTGCGTGCGCTCAGTGTGAAGCTTAACTTTACCTTGCGCTTGATCGAACCGGAAGCAGGTGAGCTGTGGGGCAGAACACCCGCCGCCAACGAGACAGAGACCGTTGCTTCCGGATGCGTACGGTTGGTAGTCACGGAGCGGGTTAATCTAACGTTGGGTCGATTCGCGATCCGTGGCGATCGGAACCTCGTGATGAAGAGTAGCCGTAGCTATTACACGGTGCGAATGATATTTGCCGTACCGGTCGGCCGGGAGTACACATCGTTCGAGAAGCTGTTCCGTCCGTTCGCCCGTTCCACCTGGATACTGGTGACACTGTATCTGCTGGCTGCACTCTTAGTCATCTACACGATTCAACTCAGTCGACGTCCGTATGTTCGTGACTTTGTGTACGGGCGTGGCATATCCACACCAATTCTAAACCTACTTAGTATATTGTTCGGTGGTGCCCTACAACAGCTGCCCGTACGCAACTTTGCCCGCACGCTACTATTTCTCTGGATGTACTACTGCTTAGTCGTGCGCACCTGTTACCAAGGTTCACTGTTTGAATATTTGCAGGAGCACAAAAATGTCAGCCCACCGCAAACGGTTAATGCGATGGTGGAGGAAAACTACCGCTTCTACTCACTGTACGGATCCTCCCTCTACCTTCAGCAGATGGCCACGATATTGTCACGGTACGTAGTATTTGAATGCCCGCCCTTCAACGCTTACATCATTTTCATTCTCACACACTCGTTTTAGCATTACCTGGCTAGAGGATGAGGATGCATCAGTTGAGCGACATCTGGCACGTTTATCGATCCTGCAGGAACCGGACACTGCCCTCTTCACCGATATCGAGCGTGTTGCGTACTACAATCGCTTCCATGCACGGGACGGCCCCGTGTACGTGGCGAACGTGGTACTGGTACGACTGCCAATCGGTATGTACTATCCGAAAAAATCTTGCCTTGCTAACCAATTTGATCGCGAGCTGGATAGTCTGCTTACATCCGGCTACGTCAGCTACCGCTTGGGCCGGTACGTCGATTACGATGCTTTTAAACCGCCGACCGCGTATCACCATGCACCGACACCGCTCACCATCGATCATCTGGTCGGATGTTTCGAAACACTGTTGGGCTTACTGCTGGTAGCCACCGGTTTGTTTCTGGTGGAGCTCTTATCACGCCGGATCGTATCGCTCCGTGCACTGTTTACCATTCTGCCGACGGTGTAGGAGTGCCGTGTGCTAATGTTTTGACGTGTACGGTAGCACGGTAACGACACGCTACTCGAAATGTTGCAATACAGTGCGGTTGCGCGCTATAAAACAATTGACGAAGGGAGATTTGCTATAAAACCGACGTACACGGGCACCGTTTGCCGACGAGCGGTGTCAATCGTTATCGAGTTAGTCGCTTTTCGGACGCTGGTCGATGATGCCGTTTTCAGGTGTCTGTGGACAAATGAGACAACCAACATCCGCTGCCTTTGAAGCGAACATCACTTGCGCGTTGCATCTCACTATCGTTGCAAACCTGACTTGCAACAACTGCATTTATTTTTATTGTACTAATCTTTACTAATCTTACTTTTGAAGTTTCAGCATTGAATAATTTTTTATTGAATTGGATTGGTGGAGAATTTGTAACTGTAGTCTTATTTGGGTGCTTTCTTTGAGAGTGCTAATGAATAAACCCATGTGATGATGAATTTTCGACGTTCTGACACGTGCTGTATATACTCCCGTTCTGAGGCATGTGGTTTCTAATTGGCCTTTTAATGTTAGCTCCTTTTTGACTTCAGTTTGTTTTGAATTTGTATTGGTGAACAATTGAACTATGGTTGGTTTGTTCATTAGTGAACAGAGACGTTAAGTCAATAGACTTTATTCGTCTTTTAAACGAAATTTATATATAACCAACTATTTGCAAATACATTTTTTTTTATTCATTTCATTCATGAGTGAATCTTCTTCTATTACATCTTATACGATGCAATTCTAGCCTATGTTACATTTTAGATTACTTTCAACTTACCAACAGATGCATGTAGCATAATTTACTACGTTCGGAAAATATATTCACTTATTCGCTTTGTTTTAAGATGTGGAAGAAAAAAAAAATTAACATGATAGAAGTAAGCTGTGCTGCAAACTATTTGTAGATGTGTATTACTACAGTTGGTTGTCTTAACGATTATTTATGGCATGATTGTTTATGTTTTGTCGTGCTTACTAAATAGAGCAGTGCGGTGTTGAACTTTATAATGTTAATAATGTTCCCGGGGTGTTTTTGTTTATTTTTGCTTACGTTAAAATATTGCCACCATTGCGGAAATGTGTAGCCTCCAACACATGTTACACGATGTCAGTAAGCGCTGGCTCTGTAGGCTTTGAGTGACATCCTGCTCCAGTTCTCATCCTCCATGTACCACTGTACTGGAACTGCGTACTGGGTCTTATGCGCCATTTCTTCATCGTTGCATCCCGACGACCACTGTCACCCACTCCCAACCCCTCCCAACTCCGTAATCAATGGTGGACGTGTTGAAGTTTAATTAAAAACTTTTTAATTACGAAACCTCAAGGCCAGCCTCAACAAGTCTCTGTGCGTGGTGGTTCCTGCACATTGCCACTCGCACCCAATGGTTTGGTAGTACTATTAAAATCTTCCAAAAAATGTGCAACATTTTGACAATTGTGTACGCGACTGTTACGCAATTTACCGGCTTTTTTTTTCTTCAAACCAATACTTTAAGGCGTAGTATTTTTTCTCTTCGCCTTTGTTTCGTTTGTTTTCGGTTTGGATAGGAAATTAATTATCCTTACCATTTGGATCACTACTTTTCACGATGCTTTGTGGCAAACAATGAAGGTGAATTATTAAGTGTCAAATGGAAAATGTTGCACTTCAATTTGGGAGCGGGCAAAAGTGCCTGACAGTCCGATTCGGTTAGCTTTTTGTTCATATTTCTGGGTCCACTGTTTCGATAAATAAAAAAAAAATAGACAGCACAGCTTTCTCCATCACGATCGTTTCATTTTTGGATCTGTTGGTTTTGGTGGTGAAAATGTTTAAAATAAAATTTAACATCCGGTGGTTTTGTTCCTCCCCCGCTCATTGTGTAGGTGAAGCGCACATTCGACGCCACATGGCGTCAGTAGCACAGCTAAATAAAATTCACCATTTAGCCAGCCAACATTCTGGGAAGCGCGCGATGAAGTTCCATTTTGAAGTTCCTGCATGAGTTTTCCCATCCTGTTGTTTCCTTTCGGGGTTTTTACATGAGATTTTCCCCAAAATCTGGTGGGCATATGCACCGGCGTTGTCTGTCTGCCTATCTGTCGCCATTTTCCAGGGGGTTTAGCGTATGTGTTTACTCATTTATTTATTTATTTATTATAATTCACAATGTTCGCCAGTCTGGCTGGACAAAATAACTACTTGTAACTAGTTGGCGTGTCAGGAAGCGGGAGGTAGATATATTAAGTGAGAGGGAGAGAGGATCTGTCACGAAGACGTGAGGACAATGAGGCGTTATAGTCGAATAGATCATACGAATCGTTTAGCAGATGCAGACACTATTAATACGTACTTACACTATTTCACTTTAAGATAATAAATAACTTATACAAAAAAATACAAGATTAAAAACAGGCTGTCCGCACGTTCAATGCTCTCTCTGATCTGATATCGATCTCCTCTTTTCATCGTGTCCCGATCGTGTCCTGTAGCGCGATCGCACTCTTACAATCACACGTAACTGTCATTGTGAGTAACAGCGTTAAGCGTCACTTATACAAACGTGTTTAATACGCTTCTATTCTGGAGTTTATTTACTACTTAATATATCGCTTATATTAAGGCAGCCGGAATTGGGTCGGTTTACAAGCCGGCATGGTGTCGTTGTGTTACTATTAGGATAGAGTGGTATATCTCGTTCCACATTTCGATTTGTTTAAAATCGTAGTATTTGCATCCCCAGTGTGTGGGTGTGTGTATTCGGATTTATTCTCTATTAGGTGTATTTATTTTACATCTCCCCAGGTGCATCGGATTCGGTTTCGTGCCGTCCGTAGCGCTTGTATCACTCACGCAAACGGGCGTGCATAATGTATGACGTAGCGGCGAGTAGGGTAGTTGTTTTTTTTTTTGGCGACAAGTTAATGACTTTTGTTGGGTCATCCTCAAAACTGGTGCACCGAATACACACGTGGTAATTGTTTGTTGGTGTTGTAATTTTCGTTGCGTAACATAAAATAGTTTGTAGTTTTTTCAAATTAATTTGGAATTGTTGACCTAAAGGTCTCTTTACTAACTTTGTGATATAATATGTCATAATTGTGCTATCATGTGTTGCAACTTTGTTACGTCTTACTTATTTGTCCGGCTTCCGTTTGTACGCCTTCCATACAGGGAGAAAGGGAATGATAGTTTCATTCGGCGGGACTGGGGATCGAATCCCATCAGGACCGTTCCCTCGTACGCACGACTGTCTGGATCCTGTTGCGTGTAAATTAAAATCAAGAAAGCCAGAAATGGCCGGTAGAAGAATAAGTTGTAATGAGCCGCCTCTATTAGTCTTTGTTATGTCTGCAGTCCGTTTGTAGAGTACGGGAATTATAATGGAGTCAGAATCGATAAGTAGCGCTCGACCGGGAACGCACGTGTCTCCGAGAAAGAATGGCAATTTTGACACACGTGTACATGGCGGGACAGGATGGCGCCCGGACAAACGAATTGTGATGAAATTTTAATCAATATTTACTGTAAATCGGCATCCGGAATTGGGTCGGTTTATGAGCCGGCATGGTGTCGTTGTATTACTATTAATGTGTACCACTAAACCCTGACCGTCCGGCCTGGACCTATGCCTGGATATACCTTATAATGGTATATCATCCATGTATCGTTATTACACTACCGACATTCTCGGTCCACTTTTCTCTTCCACATTTCGGTGTGTTTAAAATCGTAGTATTTGCATCCCCGGTATGTGTGTGTGTGTGTGTTCGGATTTATTCTCTATTAGGTGTATTTATTTTACATCTCCCCAGGTTCAGCGGATTCAGTTTCGTGCCGTCCGTAGCGCTTGTATCACTCACGCAAACGGGCGTGCATAATGTATGACGTAGCGGCGAGTAGGGTAGTCGTTTTTTTTTTTGGCGACAAGTTAATGACTTTTGTTGGGTCATCCTCAAAACTGGTGCACCGAACACACACGTGGCAATTGTTTGTTGGTGTTGTACTTTTCCTTGTATGACGATAGGAGACATACATATTTATTTACTCCAGCATAACATCGAATTATATATTTTTTAACCACTTATATATAAGCTGCCTTCCATTTTCGTCCTATTTCTTAGTGGCACGGTGGCATAGGAGATAGCGGCACCGGTCTCATTCTGCCGGACCGGGGATCGAGTCCTATTCGGACCGTCCCTCCGTACGCAGAACTGTAACTATCATGTGGTGGGTAAATTAAATTCAAGTCAAAAATGGTGCCTCTATTAGACAAGGTCAGGTGCCTCTATTAGATATGGTCAGATATGGTCAGTTCCCGGAGTTGCATTCGCTCAGGTTAGAGCTCCACTTGATCCAGTCATCGATCAAGTGGGAATATATCGTTGTGCTCCGGAACGGGTGTGTTGCCTCGGTTTGGTATTGTAGGCCTACTTGAAGTTAAGATGAGCACAGGTGGTGTGTGAGACGAAATCGTTAACTAAAAGTTGTAACTAAAAAAATCAACATTATTTGAAGTTTTGATTGCTGGTGAAAGCAACACTGAGCAAATTTCTATTCCCTCATACATTCTTGTGAGAGTTTCGGAATGCATCGATACTATCTGCAAACAAACGAACAAAAAAAACCCAACAACATCCTGACAGACGTTAGTTGCTTGTGGCACGGTTGAGATCTTTGTCGGCCCAGTGGTTTGGGAGGCGATAAATAATTCTTCCTATTTTAACTGTCATTTGTCTCTCCATCTTTTTCCATCCGTTCTGCGGGCTCTGTTGGCTGCAGTTGGCTACGGCATCAACAGCACGGAACATCCCCGGGATCGGGTTTGCATGCGTGTGTGTCTTAGACTTTGTTGAGACGTTCAGACGTCCCCAGCCGTGGTATTCCCGTCCGAGGCATTGTGATTGCAATGCGTATCTTCTTTCGTCGTAGGTTTAGGGTCTTTGCAATGCATACCTCCAGCAGGATTTCTCACCTTCTCCCGAGTCTCCATGCATATGCACGTGATGTGAGTAATCGATATCGATATATCTACCCGTACAATTCAATGAATTGTGCAAGGACCTTGGGAATAAGGGATGAGCGTTCGGTTGAGCGGAGGAAAAGGCACTGACAGTCAATTAATCAATAACGCACAGTGCAACTAAATGCCTTCTTCAGCATTTGTCCCCAAACTCCCTAAGAGCGAGTGGGGGTGGTAAAAATTCATTCAGCAGAATGAGTAATCACGCACCTTCATACACAAAACAAGTACATGAATCGGTGAATTATCTGTGGATCGGGGTAGTGAAATGCCACAAATCATTGCTGTCCGATTATCGGCAGGCCATGAAGAATGTGTGCAGTTTCCGAACGATTTAATTCGTACCGCTAAAGAAACGTTACGTACGAACCGTTGTGTGCTGTGTTAGTTGATACCGAACACGTCGGCAGGATCTTCCGGGTGAAAACCGTATCAGCTTCATCACTAATTTCATGCAAAGATTCTTTGCTTAGGTTTTGCCATTCGGTCACGGTATTTTCTTTAACGTCTGGTTTTGGTCTAATGAGATCCCTGGGAACGTGATGGCCACGTTCCGGCTTAAAGTTTAATCGGTTTACTGTTCGGGGGTGGGGCGACAACATGGCTATTCCCCATCTTCGCGTGCCCGGCATCTTGCACATTTTGCTGCCTCTGCAACCACACAAATGCTAATATTGTTTTGTCGGATGCGACTTTCTGCCCCGGAAAAGTGTTGCGGTGTTGCTACAACCATCCGGGTAGGGTTGTTTACGGTGACCGTAGCATCTTCACCGCATTTTAGGATGTTTGACGTGTGCACAAATATTTGTTTGGGACTCGGAAGTGTGGGACGCGTGTGCGATTTGGCGCATCGTACACATTGGTGTTTTAGTGGTTGAAAGATAGCCTGGGAAAGACGATAACGCTTGTTGCGTGTAATTTTCAAAATCGAATATTATATATGCGTACCTTGCAGGGAGTGTGATTTTCGATTTTTATTCTCATGCTTTATCCCATACTTGACAAACTATTTGCTTTTATATTTATTACCGTGTTAGGTAACTGCTCTCAAACATAAATAATTAAAGTCAATAGAAGTGCTTTTGGTGTTTTTTTTCTCATGAAAAGAATAGAAACTAAAAATATGTAAATAATGAATATTCTACAATACAATTCCCACCGGCTGGTGGTTTCGGAGTATAGTGAATTAAGGGATGTCATCCGGCCTTAGTCTGCGTTGTTCACGATACGCATCCTTACTGGTTAGAATAATTTTATTCCAAAAAAGTGTTTTTCCAATTTGGTTTGTGCAAGCTGTCTCATTGTCGTGTCCGCACAGTCAGCAGATTGAAGAAGTACCGTGTATTCCCCATTGATTCCATCTGAAGATGGAGATGGGCAGAAGATTAATGTGAGTGAAAGCGGAACATTGAGCACGCGCGTTCCTCTCTAAAGGACACTCGAAGCAACGCAGCACAATACGCGCCCACCCAGGGCCGGCCGATAGCGATAGAAAATGAGATGGCAAACGGCTTCATCGTGGTGGCAGAGAGTAGAACAACTCCAAAACCGTAAATGGGGGTCCACGGCTGAAACGGTGAATGGTGATGGTAATAAAACGATAGAATAGAGAATCTCTTAAGTGCATTATCATCATCATTATCCTAGTGAACGCGGCGCCATGAATTTGATTAAATTTTGACCAGAAAACGGAAATGCTGGGTGGGTGTGCTGTGGTTACGGCAACATCCACAGACGCATCGCTTCCGTCAAATCGAACTTTACGAGGACACACGGCGGAAAGTATCAAATCGGTTTTCGTCTAGTGCATCCTGTAGTTTTTTTTATGGAAGTTGTAGTAACACAATACGGAATTTTATAAATATTTCGTTATTTCACACTGTCAGACTGGTCATACTTTTGGACGAAACGCTCGGTTTTACACACAAGCCTTTAGCCTTTCGCTTACAATTGTATTTATCGTGTTGTGAAATTCTTCAATAATCCGATGGAGGCGCCTGGTAGGTGATATCTGATACGGGTATGTTTATGACATCTTGGCCACGGTAGAGCAAATATCACCTAAATGGTCCGTATTTTCTGTTTTGTTGGAAAAATGATACGTTTTGTAAATACAAAATGTTGATAGTTTCGTCTTTGTTTCTGACACGCTAGTATGCCTTTGATTTAGGCGCTCCTACCTACACAAACCTGGAACATTAGTAAGAATTTCCCGTACGCTTTTTCCGGAAACGCTACAGAGAGGTTATGTAGATTCTCTGAAGTTAGGATCATTCCAAGGTAGCAGAATTCCTCTATTACCTTGATATCGTTACACATCTGCTTCAGGTACTTCGTTACACATACATTGATGACCAATCACTGGGAGCAACATGGTGTTTATGTTGTAATTATCGTTTCTCGAATTTCACATCCAAGCACAGAGTTCGTGCTATAATTGGAATCAAAGGATATTAGGAATGTTCGGATGCTTATGATCTTGCTATGCGACGGTTTATTAATCATCTCATACATCGTGCGTACAACTGCAACCAGTTGTTGAACAGTGTTGTCCATTCTGTTCACTGAGGCTTTTTATTAGGGGGTTTTGTGACAAAAATTGTCTACGATTAGGGGTTGTGACAGGAGACCGTGTGTCACACACGCACAACCACCATTCTTTTATGTTTCCCCGTCCACGCGGCCTATAACGCTACAGCAAGCTCTCTGTCGCACACTCTTTCACTTTCTATGGTGATCCCCCGGTTTGTGTTGAAACGAGAGCGGTGGAGAGAGCGTTGAGGATTGAATGACTCTTGTAGTCATTAGACTTACCCTCGCATCGCCCACACAAAAGGGCGAAGATCATAAATATTTCACAAACATTGACCACGGAGGCGCGCGCAAGGGCAACCGAAACCGTCCAAAGGCATGTTCCTGGTCTCGTACTGGTCGGTTCGGTGAAACGTTTGTACCGCATTTGCCCGAGCAGGTTAGCGCGGGTGAACTCATAAATAAGTGACGCTGTTGGTGCACGGTACAATGGTACTGGCCAGGCACCGATTATACGGCTCGAGAATGGAATGCTCCTGCTGTTCCGCCGATATCTGACGCCAGTACGGGAGGGTTGGGCCTTTGTAAGGTAGGGTATCGGGGAGAACTCCCGAGGTTATGTCAGTGTCAATGATCGAGGCAATGATTAAACGCTTAGGTGGTAATTGTTCGCTGCATCGCTACCGAGGTAAGGGCCGGAATGACACGCGTTGGGTTGTCAAACCGTGCTTCAATTATTGGAAAGTGAATCCGGTTCCGGTAGGACCAACGATTTTGATTTATTATTCTTCAGCACTGGTACTGCGGCTGATTACTTCATTTGCCACCGGGCGATAGATGTTGTTTAAGCTCATGCTAACCTTTTTACGAATTTATTTCCTGTACTCTACACGTTCGTATCTCACTACGAATGTGGCACATCCCCGGGGTTTGGGAGAGACACAAACGGAAAAATACCGAAATCGAAAGTGTGGCAAAGGAAAACATCGCATTCCCTTGGAACAGTCGCGATGTTTGCACATCTTGCTGGCCCTTCCGGTGAATGGAATGGAAAAGAAAAACTAACGATGATTCGTTTGTAAAAACAAACTCTCTTGACTGGCAGTGCGATTCGTTGCTACAGCCCTGTGATGTGTCCCAGGCAAGCGAAATCGACAAATGGCTGGAAGAAGATACACACCCGCCAGTGGACGGAAGTACAGCCAGGGTGAAATTTGAATCCGTACCCTATAACTTTTCATCTAAAACTGTGGAAAGAGATGGATGATAAATATAGCTGCGTTCCCGTTCCGGCTTTGGCGTTCGGTTGGGCGAAGTGTGGAAAAATGTTTTTCCAATTTTATTCCATAAATTAATTCTAAACAAACAGGGGAAAGTTTCACCAAGGTTGCACTCTGCGCTTTGCGTATCCCTGGGATATTCTCAAGAGGAAGTTAGAGAGAGAGAGAGAGAGTTCTAACCATACGTGGCAGGAACATGGAAAGAGATTTCTAAGAAAAAAAGCAGCACAAGAAAGTCATGCCGCGAGGTCCTCAAGTATGCATACGAATTGAAAAATGTTACCGTGACCACGTTTTACTGTGCATGGTCAGCATCATCACCATCATCGACAGATCTGTTCGTGTTTCGATGTGGGATGAAAACACATTTTTTTTCCACCCCCAATTATGTTTTGCGTTGGTTCGGAACCGCGCAAACAACCGAGTACACCCGGGATAAGGTGCCCTTTCACGGTTCGGAGAAGGAAATGTCTCCGGAACCAATGTGAATTGCATATTATATAAAGTCTAGATTTAAAATAATAATTTTAAGCAATACGACCGTTAGTGATGAATATAAACAAAAACTTCACAAACACACCGACACACACGCTCACTTGCGGTTGTTCCAGTTCGCGCTTACGTGACAATATTTTCCTTGCACCGGAACTCTGGAAAGGGAATTTGTTGGATTGGGGTGACTATTTCTCTTTCGCTTCCATCCGGCGTCTCGATTTGTTGCAAACACCCATGTCACATGCCGTGGATCTGAAGGGGGAGAAATGTATTTTTATGCAAATAGAAAATCACATTTTTAGTGCTCTTGTTGTATGGGGTGAGATTGTTACTGAGATGACTTCTTCACAATCGTACAAAAATATTTTAAATATCAATTATTAGTTTCGCTATCATATTGTACATTTAAAATAACGTTTATTTCAATTTACACCCCAAACATGACTAGAAGATGAGCCTTCAAAGTCGAAGGAATTCTCCAGCGTGAGTGTTTTGCTACCAATATACGTTCGACTGAGATACTCTGAAGTCTATTAGCGCATACAACAGGGGATCCCCGGTATACATGTCGGATAATAGATAACAATTTGTTTTGGTTGCTCGTTAGTGTGACCGTAACAATGCCCCGGGGCGTGTGGTCAAAGGATTAGCAAAAGAAAACACAACATATTTGCTTCTCATTGTAGAATTTGCGCCAGAACCCTTATCCACCTCTTGAAGTATCATCCCAGGCACTAATGTGATAGAATAGGGGATGAAATCTGTCATTTGCAGGCTTCACACGTATGCTAATGTCCCGGTAATAAGACAGGGCAGAGGTGGTAGAGTGGAGGGGACGGGTGTATCTTTCAAGATCACGATTAATATGTGTTTGTGTGTGTGACATTCTCAAGTTCCTCGCCAACAAACAGGAAGCCACTCTTAAAGCACGACCGCACACATTGTGTGCGTTAACGAAACCAATTCCAACCCGTTGCCTTCAAATCCGCCATCTGACAGGATGAAAGCACTCAGCAAGGGTGTATTGTTGGGTGTCGGTGGTTTCGACTGCCGCGCGTACCTTTTATGCCGTGGCGATCATCTTTTCTGCCCTTGTTTCCAATGAAGGGGTGAAGTATAGCTGGGAAATGTTATCTTCTTTAATTTTGCTAGGCTCAAGAGTAGTTCGGTGTGTTTGCTTTTCTGTTTGTTTACACTCTAGTGTGTCGGAGTGTATTAGCTAACACATAAACAGCGCGAGGAGTGATGGAATTTTCAATTTAAATCTGGAACACTGGCTGTCTACGTGTCAGGCGTCTATGAAATGGGAATTTGTGGTGATCTTGCAATTTCTTCCAGATGTCGTAACACAGTTAAAAATGCTAACCACAACTCTCTTCAAGATCTTCAAATGTTTCGGTTCTCTCTGTTTGAGGTCGTCTATTACGTGCTCCAAAAGCCTCACAATAGCTTCATCACACTTCCACAATGTCTTCAACAGAAATTGGTGTGGATGATAAAACAAAGGGAATGTTGTATCTATATTTCATAGCGAACTTCGCAACTTGAGATGTACCTTATCTGGATAGGAATTTTGCTACCAAGCAAGATAGGGACTCCACAGATATGTTTTTGCTGATGAATATATAACCGTATGGATACGTTGCTGCTTCAAAAGACGCATTACAGGAAGACGATCGCGGTGATACTGGAAACCGGAAGCAGACGATCGTGTGTTCATCGGCAGTTGGCAGAAATTCTGAAGTACAAGCGTTTCCTCCGTGCTGTGTGATACGATCATTAGCGTGACGTGTGTGTAGCTATAGTAGCCACAAAGCAGCTAGGGAGTGGTTTCAGTTATTCTTCAGATGTCGGTTAGCGCAGTAGTAGGTCGCATGGTGTAGTGGATCAGTGCTCCTCAGTCTGTCCAAGTGATTCAGTGACATTATAAACTTCGGTGCAACCTTTCCATATGCCCAGCGGTACATCAAGTGGTACGCAAATCATTTTTTTTTTGCATTATTATTTATTCGACAAGTGTGCGGCACTGTTACCTTGAATAATGTATGTGTGTGTGTGTGTGTATGGATTTGTAAACGTTGAAAGTGAACTAAAGACATTGCGAAAACCTCAATTGTGTATCATAGACATTATGAGCTCCCTGGACGCGAGTTACGACATGCCGGAAACGACCATTCAACTTTAACCCACAACCGCTGCTGGACATCGCTTCGAAGTTACCAATTCGGCGGGAAAAAAGTGCCCGACTGGGCTGCAGCTAAAATGTGAGTGATTTACTTTCAATTTTTTGTTTCCATTTAATTTTCTTCGTACCCCGTTGTGTGGCAGCTTAAACTACATAATTGCATTAAACGCCACATTTAACGAAACTTTCGTGATTAAAGCTTCAATGTTATGGTCAACACTGAGCATCATTTTGGAAAAAAGTCCTTCAAATGTTTCCATATTATTCACCCCCTTATTATGTGGTGATACACCGAAAATTCTTCCACCCTTCGAGTGTCGATGCGAAATGGGTACCGGATGTGAAATGTGCATGAAACTTATCCGATTATCATTTACAAAATCGTTACAAGCTTGGGTTGGGTGTGCTGGCTGGTCCGTAGTAGGGAAATATGTAATCATCTGCACCACGGAACCCATGGGAGGTAGAGATGCATAAGTGATGCCGTCCATCGGCAATCCCCGCCATAAAGGTTGACGGACGGAAGTTAATGGTGGGTTTGCACCGATTGTTAATTATACCAAATCGTGCATCCCGGCCCATCCAAAATCAGTGCTGAAAAGCTGATGCATAGTCTAAAGCATTCCAATCGAAAGTGTTTATGGGGCTCATCAATAAGCTCGGGAGGTATTTTTGTATGTTTTGCTTAAAGTTTTGACGTAAATAAATAAGCGTGTGGCGTTGATAGCATCATAACCGCAATGGCAGTGTATCCCGCGAATGTCCGATGCAGAAACTGATGCAGTTTAAGGGATTTTTTTTGTATTCCACTTCCTCCGTCAACTCGTTCGCTCTCTTTTCTGCTAAATACAGCGTACAATGTCTATCCTTCTATCTACTCTCTATCCTTTATCTATTCTCTTCTTTCGTAACTTCAGGCGTGAGTTGTTCTAGTTTTATCTTTGTCTCTTAAATTACTATCAAAGGCTGAAGCTGAGGCTGTTAAGAATAATTGGGGAGGGTAGTTATTCCAGGAACTTGTCAACCTGGTGGAATCGTTAACCGCGTGCTAGTTACAGCAGTTCCTCCAAAACAAAGTTGCCACAGTCGTGTGGAATGGGATGAAAATATAGTAGGAAAGGTTTCCAGGGTGGGAAGGTATTGGATGCTACCGGATGTCTACCGGACGGTGTGTGAAGCCTAGGGTTAGAGAAAGCGACACGCACACACTCACGCTGGGGGAGACAAATGGTCATCTAAATGCGTTGTTGAGAGTGCAGTTTTAACACACATGCACACATTGCGAATTCATCAACGTGGTAAAGTTGGTAGTCCAGCCCTTGGTTGACTAAAAATGGAAGTTCTCCGTGTTTGTATGTGTCGATGCGTTGGCGCTGAAGTGCAGTTAAGCCGTCCTCCCACATCCGTGTGTCTGTCTCTGTGGAAAGAACGCCGGAATGGGGCCAGGGAAAACACGGTGGCTGGAACCGTATTACCACCGGAGGCCTGCAGGAAGGGAAACAATCTTCCGCCATCCTTCGTCCCGTTGCTGTCGAACGTTCCTACACCGACGCGATGGATAGCGATGTGTGGATGTGGAAATGTGTAAATTATTCCCAAATGATTTGTTATTCAAATTTTTGCCGGGTTTACCCCCATCCTACCCCCCCCCCCCTCTCCCGTTTCCCGGCTAGAGACGGTTGTTGGATGGATTTCATCGCCTTTTCATTTGTACCGACTGTTCGGCAATGTACCGGCAGCAGTACCGGCGTGTGATAATGGTACTTCTGGTGTTATACCGTCCTCCGCGGGCTTCATCCCCGGTAGCTTGCCGCATTTTTGCTCCGCTCCGGCGGATCACACCGACTCGTCCGGAGATGATTAGATAGTGATATAGCGTCACTGACTGCCTGTCTGACTGTGTGTTTGGGGCGAGTAGCATCGTTTAGTTTAGGCTCAAATTAACATCTACACTTGTTCTATTACATGATGTGGTTTCTCTCTCGTTTACTGGTTTTATTTGGGGTGTCGATGCGCGTCGATGGTAGCAAGAAGTGAGCTGGTAAATTGAATTCCCTCGTACGCCATTCGAGAGAAGGTCGTCTTTGACAGGCATGTGTAGCGCAGTGCTTCAGCAAGGAAAGAGCTAGAGTATGGGATTGATGGTCCTGTAAAAAAAAACTGCTCACGTACAGCTTGCATACACCCCAGGTAAAGTTTCAAGCTATGGTGGTGAACGTTGTATTGCAATTCTTACCGTATGGTGCATTTGCTTTACGAAACGGCTTCCATCAACCCTCAGACATTCATTGTCATTCATTGTGCTTAATCACTGGTGCCATTAAACCTTATACGCGAACGTTCAAACAAAATCGAAACAAAACTCGATTCATTAAATCAACATTTGATCAAGGGTGATTAAATTCTAATGACTCTGACGTCTAATTTTCTATTCTAATTCCCTGTCTTCACAATACATTTTAAATGCGATTGTTTCTCCTAATGCCTAGCCTAGTCAATTTAAAGAATGTATTACGTGCGTTTCCTAATGGACCGCATCGAACTGAACCTACTTTCACTATTTCTTATCTATTACCTTATTTATGTATATAAAATGGGCGTATTGCTACTCAGCACATCGTACCGTTGGAAAAATCGTTCAGGTGGTTCTACATAGAGTTTATGTAGATTTTCTGAAGTTAGGATCATTCCAAGGTAGCAGAAATCCAATACTACCTTGAGATCGTCACCGTCAACTAGTACTCTGCTTCCCAGTCAAGCTCTATAACGGTTAGAGCTTCCGGCAAACAGGTACGTTTCGTTTAGTGTCATTGTTAGTTATGATCGGTTATATGTAGTGTAGTTGCCACTTAAATTTCTGCAAACGCTACGTTATAAATCGGTTCCTCCTCATCATCTTCCTCGTCGTCCTCCTCGTCATCATCGCTATCCTCGTCATCATCGTCCTTAGTGGTTCGTCCGCTCCTATCGGTTAAAATGGTGGAATTGTCACCGTGTGCTATTTGGAGAAACGAACGTGCTGAACGACGAACGTACACTGACTAGAACGTTGCCTTCGTTGGCCAACTGCTAAATCTTTGATGCGCAATGTACTAAGCCGATGCTCAAGCATTATAGCAACTTCTATTGTTTATGACACT